>JAPPVO010000003.1:37894094-38106919 GCA_030407325.1 Camellia japonica | reverse complement strand
TCTGGCTTCATCTATGCCTTCTAATTTCCAACACATACTCTGATGGTATTGCTCAGGATTTTAGCTGGTCTTGGCATCTTACCCTCAAAGATTTAACATTAATTTCCACAGGTACACCTGCATCATGCCATACACTAAGGCATAAGGAGTAACTCCTGTGCTTGACCTTGGGGAAGTTCTGTAAGCCCACAACACATCCAACAATAAGTTATGCCAATCCCTGGGATTGTCCTCCACAACCTTTTGTATTCTTTTTTTCAAGGATTTATTGGATGATTCAGCTTGACCATTAGCTTGTGCATAATATGGGGTGGAATTAACGAGACTAATTCCAAATTCTGCCACAAAGGACTTCACCATCTTCCCATCGAACACAGTCCCATTATCCACAGTTATAGTTTGTGGAATGCCAAATCTATGGATTAGATCCTTAATAAATCCAATAACCTCAGTCTGGTCTACAGCCTTGTATGGCTTAGCTTCGACCCACTTAGTGAAGTAATCAGTGGCCACTAGAATGAAACAATGATGCTTCGAAGAAGGTGGGTGTATTTTCCCCATCATATCCATAGCCCATCCTCTGAATGGCCAGGGCTTCACTACTGCATGTAGGTCAGTTATGGGCACATGCCTTATTGTGCCATGCTTTTGGCATGCCTGGCAACCCTTTGCATACTCTATGCAGTCTTTAAGGAAGTTGGCCAATAGTAGGAATGCCTCAGAGATCAAGCAATCTCATCTTCACACCAGGCTGATGCACACCACATGGCCTTCATTCGATGCCTTAGTTTATGCGCTTCTTTTGGCCTAAACATTCCAACATGCATATATACCATAGCCATCCCATCTCCCCCCTTTTGTAGAGAGCATTACCATATATCATATATTGCATAGACTGCAATTTAATTTTCCTGCTGGCCTTCGAAGATGGACCAGCCAAGTACTGCATTATTGGATGCCTCCAATCTTGTTCTTGCAAGTCATTATGATTGACTTCCAAGACCACATTCCTTTTATTCAAAGGTGGTATCAATTTCTGATATGTTGTTTGGCTTATGTTCCTTTGGGCATTATCCCTTCTCTTGAAGTTCGAAGCTTTCTGAGCCACATCATTAGCTCTATTATTCAAGAATCTTGGAACATGAGTTACATTTGCTATTTGAAATTGAGAAAGCAGATGTAATGCAACAACATAGTATGGTAAAATGCTTATGCTTTGACACTTGAAAATCCCTTTCACTTGGTTAACCACCAATTGAGAATCTCCAAATATGTCAACTGCATGAACTTGTAATCCAATAAGAATTTCTAGTCCCACTATTAAGGCTTCATATTCAGCTTGGTTATTAGAACAAGTAACTTATCCACTCTGAAACCATGTGTGGTCTCTACCCCTTGTGGAGACCTAATCACATAATAATTCCCAGTTAAGCCATTGGCTTTCCCATCGAACCACATCTGCCATGGCTCAACACTAGCCATACCAAGTTCCATTATCTCTTGGCTCTCTGTTTGAGATGGATGGTCTGCAACAGAAAAATTGCTGCTCTTCCTTTTTTGCTTGCCCTTTGAGGGACATATTCTAGATGAAATTCTGATAAGGCTAGTATCCACTTGCCAATTCTTCCCCCAACATAGGTCTAGATAACATGTACTTAACCAAATCTGTGGTTGCAATTACCAAGACAGTTGTAGGTAAAAGATAGTATCTTAATTTCATTGCAGCAAAATACAAAGCAAGACACAGCTTTTCAACAGCTGAATATTTACATTCACAAGAATTTAAAACCTACTAAGGTAATAAACAGCTTGCTCCTTGCCTTCTTCATTATCTTGGGCCAAGAAAGCTCCCAATGAATCTTCTGCTGCAGCTATGTACAACTTCAAGGGCTTGTCACCCTTTGGTGGCATCAGCACTGGAGGGTTGGCCAAGTAGGCTTTGATACCTTCGAAAGCAATTTGATGCTCTGCTGTCCACACAAATTCCTCTTCATCTTTCAGCCTTAACAAGGAAGAAAAAACTTTAGTTTTCCCTGCAGTGTTAGAAATGAACCTTCGAAGAAATTAACCTGTCCAAGGAACTTTTGTAATTCTTTCTTACTTGATGGAGGTCTGGCTTCAATGATGGCTTTGGCTTTATTCTGGTCAATCTGTATTCCTTTCTTGTGTACCACATAGCCCAAGAAGTTTCCAGATGATACGCCAAAAGCACACTTAAGAGGATTGAGCTTCAATTTGAACTTTCTCATTCTTTCAAAGGCTGCTTCTAAGTGAAACAGATGCTCCTCCATGGATTGGGATTTAACTACAATGTCATCAATATAACACTCTAAATACCCTCCAATGAGGTCATGAAAGATAGTGTTCATAGCCCTCTGATATGTAGCTCCAGCATTCTTCAGGCCAAATGGCATTTTAACCCATTCGAAGGTGCCAATATTTCCAGGACATCTGAATGCTGTCTTGTGGACATCCTCCTCTGCAATGCAGATCTGGTTATAACCAGAATGCCCATCCATCATTGATAAAACTTGATGCCCTGCTGAACTGTCTACCAAGATCCACTATAGGCATGGGGTACTCATCTTTTGGAGTTGCTAAATTCAAGTTTCTGAAATCAATGCATACCCTCATTTTACCATTCTTCTTAACCACAGGCACAATATTAGATAGCCATTCCACATACCTGGCTGTCCTAATAAAGCCTGCTTTGAGTAGTCTAAGAATCTCTTCCTTGACTTTCTGAATTACTTCTGGACTCATTCTTCTTGGTTTTTGCTTGTATGGCTTGAAGTTAAGTTTCATAGGGAGCCTATGTTCCACTAATGACCTATCCAATCCTGGTAGTTCATTATAAGACCATGCAAAGCAATCTTTATATTTCTTTAGAACAACCAACAACTGGTCCCTGTCCAGAACATTCAGACAAGCACTTATGTAGGTGGGCTGCTGTATAGAACCTTCCCCTAAATTTACTTCTTCTAAGGGGTCTTGTGTCTGAGAACTTACTGAAGCTTCTTCTTTGATTTCTTCTATCTTCGAAGCAATCTCCCTGCTTTGTTCTGCTCCCAGGTTCTTTAATTCAACATCTTTGCCCTCCTCCTCATAGACAAAGTCTGTCCACAAGGCTTCCTCTTCCTGTATCTCCTGGACTTTTGTTTCAATGTCCAATGCACAGTATTTATCAAGGGTCAAAACTTTGACCTGTTGCTGCTTCTGCTTGCAGCCAATTATCATGGCTTCTCTCTCTTGCTCCTGTACTTTCTGGACTATTGATTTTACATCCAATGTTGAGAATTTAATTAGAGCCAAAGACTTGGCTTCTTGTGTCTCATTTTTTTGCCTACAACCAGGCATCATTGTCATCCTTAACGACAACCTCCTCATCAGCACTCTCCTGGACTAAGTGTTTCAAGTGTGTCACTTCCTCATCAGCCGTCACTTCGGCTGAGCCATCAGGTTTCCTCAGTAAACTGAGTGGTGTCACGCCCTCAATATACAGTTTGGCCTCTGCGAAGTCTGCACAGGCTATGAAAGGTTGAAGATCTGCATCAATTTCCTCTGTCTCTCCATTGCCTAAGGTCATCATAATTTTCTGATGCAAAGAGGAAGTCACACATTTGTTAGTGTGAATCTAATCTCTCCCAAGTAAAGCATTGTATTTAGCATTACTGTCGATTACGAAGAATGCTGTCATGCAGTCCCTGGTTCCCACACTCAGGTTGATAGGTAGAATTCCCTGAGCCATCTGCTTGTCTCCAGCAAAGCCAGCGATAGTTGTGCTGGTTGGGATTAACCTAGGATTCTTTTTCCCTAGTTTCTTCAAAGAAGATTTCTGTAGTAAATTCACTGCTGCCCCATTATCTATCAGGACTCGGTTCAATTTTATCCCATCGAAGAAAGCCTTGATGTACAAAAGCTTGACATGTTGTGTCATAGAATTCGAGGGATACTCAAAAGGATATGAGAGGTTGATGCTCACCTCTTCTTCACTCTCATATTCAGTTTCCATTGGGGTAGCCATTCCAGAATCATCTTGTACCATACTCACTTGTGAGTCTTCACTAGAGACAGGAATAGGATCAATGTCTTGGTCATCTTGGTCCTCATCTCCAGCCTGGAACTCATGAGGCAGTATGTGTACCATATTGACTGATACTGGAGGAAATGAGCCAAATTGGATGGCTGGCTGTACCTGTTTCCCCCTTGGCCACCTTGTTCAGTTACTTCAGCAGCATCCTCCATGCTGCACTCTGGCACTTCGTTGTTAACTGATTCCTTCGAAGGATCTTTCTCAACTGGTTTTTCAACCAAAAATGTTTGCTCAGCCATGAAGGCTTCGAACATTTCTTCCTCCACCATTTCTTTCTTTTGGCTTATGCCAATTTCTTCTTCTGTCTCGCTATCACTATCCATCAGAGCTTTCTCCAATCCTGCCTAAGCTAGATTTCTCTGGCTTTTAGTTCAGAATGAACCTTGGCCAACTGTTCCTGCTGCAACCCACCTTGCTTTGTAGAGTTGTCTTTGGAGTATGGTCTGACTTTGGAGTCTTCTTTCCTTCTGTCTGGACCAATGAAGAGCTCTCTCCATTTTCTTTCATCTTTCTGGTACTGAGTGTACCTGCGCTGAATCTTTCTCCTTTGTGATCTCGAAATGACTGGGACCATATCTGGTTCCTTTGTCTTTGGGTGTTTAAGCAATACCCAATTGTTCGGAGCCACCAAAGGAGGTTTAACCATCCTTCCTTGATTTCCAACATCTCTCTGAGTGGGCACTTCCCTAGGTTTGTTCTGCATCACAAACCAATCTGGAACTCCAGGTACCCACGAACTTACTGACTCAGATGTTGAACTGCTTCTTTCTACCTTCGAAGCCATCTTCGAAGCTGGCTGTGAAGGCACTTGCTTGGTCCTGACCTCATGTTTCGAGCCTGATTCAGGCCTTCGATGAAGGTGGCCACTTTCTGTCCTGCGTGAGGTTGGTCTAGGAGGCCAATCTCTGGCTTTGATCCCATAACCTGAACTCTTCTCCAGTCTTCTTTCAGAATGACTGCTCTCCATTCTGTAGTAGTTGGGTGGCCTAGACTCATACAAGGGCCTCTTGCCTTTAGCATGCATTCTATCGACTGCTGGTTCAACTACCAATGGCTGCTGCCTAACACTAGCCGGATACGGCCTTTTGTTGTAAGCATTGGTTGGTTTAGGCGTCTCTGAACATCCCTGTAGTATTGCTTCCCATCAATTGGAAGCCCCTTCAACCATTTATAACTCAGTCTGCACCTGGGACACATCCTTTGCATTACTGCTGCCTCTAAGGAATCATCATCCAGTGATTCTTCATCAGAGTGTTCCCTCTGGTGTGAGAAACCTTGTCCAATAACTGGCAGATTTCTGGTGTCCTTTTTGATGGTTGTCTGGTTAGCAACATGCATCTGCACATTGACTTCTTCCAATTCTGTCAAGGACAAGTTCTGGAAGTCTGACATAATGACATTGGCTGCCACCTCTCCAACTTCTGGAAATGGATTACTGTCGATCCCCATGGCCTTTTCTGTTTTGGCTGGGAACTTCAAACTTCCTTTCCGAATTTGTTCTTGGATCCTGTCTCGAAAAACAATGCAGTTTTTAGTCGAGTGAGACCAAGAGTTATGCCATTTACAATATACTTTTCCCTTAAGTTCATCTGGAGATGGCAATTTTACTCCTTTAGGTAACTTAAGGAAGTTGGCCGCAAGCAAATGATCAAAAATGTCATCTGCCTTTGTTAAATCGAAAGAGTACTTTCTGTGAAGGTCTTTCTTTTTAAACTGCTGGTCAATTGTTGTATCCTTATGAATTAATGCCTCACAGATCACAGGTTCTTTGCCCACAATCTCTGCTGCATCGATCTCATAATTAGGATCTCTATAATATGTCTTGTACGATGCATTATTTCGATCTTGTTCCTCCTCTAGTAATGCTTCATACCTAGACACCTTATAGGTTAGTTCCACCAAATCTCTGAATTCAGTTGAGTCAAACTTCTTTCGAAGCCTGAACTCTAAGCCATTTTGAGCCAATCTTACGAATTCTGGCTCTGGCAGATGACTCTACATTTATTTCGAGCCCTTTTAAATCTAGCAATAAACTGAGTAGCCTTTTCTTCAGGCCTTTGACTCAATCTAGCCAAGTCTGCCATGGAAACCTCTGGCTCCGATTGGAAGAATTGGGCATGAAATGCCTCTTCCATTTGTTGCCAATTTTGAATGGAGCCAGGTGTAAGGTTGATGTACCATACAAATGCTCCCCAGTTAGAGAATTTGGGAATAATCTTAGTTTCATATAGTCATGATTAGTAAATTCACCGCATTGAGCAGCAAACCTAGCAATATGCTCTACTGTTGATTGGTTTCCACTCCCATAGAAAAGGGTAAAATCTGGTATCCTGAACCCCCTTGGGTATTCATGTACCCTATCTACCCATTCTGGGTATGGTTTTCTGTATACAGGAGTCTGGACCCCCCGAGCCATCGGTCCACACATCTCCCTAACAATATCAGCAATTTGGTCCCTAGGGACCATATTTTGTGCCTGCTGAACCACTACTGGAGGGACAAACACAGGATTTGGTGGACAAACTTGTGCTTGTGGTCCTCTTGGTCCATAAGGTGGTACATTTGGGACTGGTTGTCCCTGTGGTGCAGGTTGCTGTTGGGGGTGTGGGTAACCCCTTTGAGCCTGTCCTGCGAAAGGACCTGCGAAAGGTGCTGGAACAGGTGTTGTGTCCCTTCCATTTGCAGGCCAACCTTCCAACCCCCCGGGTATAAATTCGAATAAGGGATTAGTAAACCCCCTTGTACCAGGTATGGCTTCGAACATGGGATTTGTAACCATTCTTATGCCAGTTTCTTGTACTGGGCCAGATCCACCAATTTGTATGGCTTCATTGTTGAGTACTGAGGCATTTTGACCTGCTATAGGCCTCGAAATGGGTTCATACCAAGACTGAGGTGATGGTCTTTCATAGTTCTGATTACTAGTTTGACCATTAGAATGTCCATTAACTTGCATAGGCTGTTTATCTCTAGCCAATCTTTGTTGAGGGACATTTAAAACTTCCTCGATGTGTCTTGTGTTTGTTGGTTGGTGGTTATTCATTCGATCCAAAAAGGATGTTGCCCACCTTTCCATTGTGTTCATTAATTGCTGTCCCATGGCATCTACTAGGCCATCCCATGGATTTATTGGATGAGTAGATGGAACAGTGGATGGTCCAATTCCTTGGTTTCGTCCAATACTATGAACATGTGGTTCTTGTCCTGAAGTACTGGTCTGTTCGACCATAGGTTCTGATAATATGGGAGTTTCCACAGGATGTGTTACCACATTATCCTCTGGATTAGGTATTTCTACCTCTCCTTCTACGCCTTCTTCCAAGCGTTCATTTTCTCCTTGTCTTCTTCGTCTAGCCATTTCAATTAGTCCCACGGGCGTGCCAAAAATATATGTTGGCTTTTTGGCTTTCGAAGGGTATTTTTGTAAATGCGAGCGTGCCAGCAAGGATCAATCAGTCCTTACAAAAATATTAATTGCCAACCAATTATCAGACGATTGTGTTTTAGTTCTTTCAGCCTCAATGAAGAGGACTTTTACTGGTGGCTTGACTTAGGAGAAATTAAACAAAATAGCAGTTAAATGAAGAGCAATTGAAGTATTTCATTAGAATGAAAACTTACAATGATCCAAACTCAGCCTCGTAGAGGTTTACAGCGACAATCTACTTGAAACTACTCCTATGAATGAAGTGCAGTGCAGGAATTTAAAGTGCAGGAATGTAAAGAGCAGGAATTTAAAGAACAGGAAATGTAAAACTGGAAAAGAAAATATGTAAAGTAAGACTGGTTTGTATGATCTGAGTCCGGGGGTTTTTCTGGGGTCTTCCCCGCTATTTATACTTCTCAAGGATGACCATCGAACTGCACTTCAAACCGTCGAACTGCTCCTCCATGATCGCTGATCATGCTGCCTTATAAGTAGTTCCACTACGCCATCACTTGCAGTTAGGCTTCCCTCCTATATTTGAATTTGAATCTGAGTAACCGTTGAAGCCACGTCACCTTGCACCTCTTTATTGATCCAATGCTACTCAGATCACGTGAGAACCAATACTAACTGCCACGCGTACGATCAAGATCGAAGACTTGAATAGTCTTCCTATATTACCCTTATTCTGCCACGTGTTGAATTGTAACTGGCTTGTACAAAATATGAAGCCAACAATATTGTATAACTGTGATAGAACATAATTAGTGTGATAGAATATAATCAGTGGATATAGTGTCCTTATTTTCTGTTTCCTATTTTAGCTTGTAATTGATATATAATAGGCTTCCTGCTTATGAGATAAATATATAGTGAAGAAATCTTCTTTTCCTTCCGAAACATTTTTCACAGAAACATTTGACTTAGAGAAATTTTAGCCTCGACTCAAAATTTCTTTGAGTCGGATAGAATTTCTCTAAGACCTTACTACTATAAAATATTATATGTTATTTATCTTATAAAATTTTAATATTGGAGATTTTTAAAAAAAATTCCCTAAAAAATTTGTGTGTAGTTTTGTGCAAATAGTTAAAAATTTCAAAAATCATCAAAATGCTCACGAATTGACCAAGACAATTGGTTATCAAATTTTATTTTATTTATTTTTTTATGCAAGTAGAACGACAATAAAGTTACAAAAATACTAGGTACCAAAAATAATTATCAAAATATTTTACTTAATATAAATCACATATACACACTCATATAAAATATACATATTTTGTATAATATATTTAATATTTTTTAAAAAATATCTAGCATTGCCTTTGGGAAGGCAAATGGGGCTAAAATAGCCAAGTCGCGACAAAGAAGGCTATTTCAGCCAAGTCACGACAAAAAGGAGTTTCACGGGTTTTGGGCGAGGCTCAGTCGTGTGATTTTACGGAATTGCCCCGAGAGGTTAAACTCTCGCCATCTGCAAAAAAACGCCTCACATTAGAGGTCTTACACACCCATTTCAAAGCAGAGGAGAGGAAGAACGGAGCGATTGGAGGCCGTCGGACCGACCTTCGCAGAGGAATCCGCAACCGGAGATCGAAACCGCGGCGGCGAACAACAACGAACTCTCGCACACTCCAACCGATCTGCAGGTGATGATCTATGGCCTATCTGATTTGTTTTCTGTTCTTACCATCTGCGTAGTTCATCTTCATTTCTTGCGTCGGTTCATGGCCGATCTGTTGGCTCACGGTCGTTCTTGGGTTGATTACACTTACATTACACACATACCGGCCACCGATCTGTTGGCTCACGGTCGTTCATGGCCGATCTGATGTTATGTTCGAAATCTGTTCGCATCCAACAAATTTGGGGCAGATTTGTATATATACACATACATATATATATATATAATATCTGATCTGTTTCAAATAGTTGTTTTGATTTATGTTCGAAATCTGTTCGCATCCAACAAATTTGGGGCAGATTTGTATATATACACATACATATATATATATATATATATATATATATAATATCTGATCTGATTCAAATAGTTGTTCTGATTTATGACAATCAGCTCTATCGATCTTAAATATCTGTTCACCGTTGTTTAAACAATCAAAGAGTTAGAAATCTGTTCTACAATTGTTGTATCTGTTCGGTTATTGTTTGAAATGCAGATCCCTTAATTTTATTTTTTTTTTTTTTTTTATTATAAATAAGAAATGCAAAGGCGTTAGTGAAATGCTGACTTCCCATTTGTGCTTCATACAAATGCTCAATCCCCATTTCTGAAATGCTCTCAATTCCCCTGTTTGTTGCCTAATAGAAATGCTGAATTCCCATTTGTGAACTTTTTATTAATTACATAAATGCTCAATTCCCATTTGTGAAATTTTTATTAATTACATAAAAAATATAATTCCAACTGAATTTGGGTTAAAAGTTAGAGATATTAACAACAAATTATGAAATATATATATAACTGATAGTACAAAAGGAAAATTATAAATTGTAATCAATTAAGCCCTATATTAAAAATATATTACGAATTTATTAAAAAAAATATGTGAAATGTATATTACAAATTTTGATTTAAAAAGGAAAGACTGTAAAAATTTTATTACACATATATGTGAAAATTTAATTATGAAAAACTTTATCATGAATATATGACAGAATGTTTTCAAAAAAGCCAAAAAATGTATTGAAAATATATATTTTTTGGATTACATGTTTTAATTTGCGTATATTTTTTACTCAAGACGAAATGCTCAATTCTCAATTCAAATAATTTAATTAATTACATAAAAAATATTTTCCAAATAAATTTGGGAAGGAGGGTAGCTATATTATCTACATATTATCTCAACAAATTACAAAATAATGTATATTTATATTACAAATATATTAAACAAACAGTTTATTAAAAATACATTACAAACTTATTCGAAAGATATTAATAATGTATTAATATTATATATTACAAATTTAGAGTTAAAAATATAAGCGTGTAAAACTTGTATTACACAGATATGACAAAATTTAATTATGAAAAACTATATCATAAATATATTCAGAAATGTTTTCAAAATATGAAGAAAAAAATATATTGAAAATATATTACAAATTAGATGTATTAATTTGCGTACATTTTTTACTCAGGACGAAATGCTCATTTATCATTTCAACAAAATAAATTAATTACCACCATAAATATTTTCGAACTACATTTCAGAAGGAAGGTAGATATATGTACATATATTAACAACAAATTACAAAATATATGAAATATATTACAAAAATCTTTGACAGATATTAATAATGTATTAATATGATAGATTACAAATTTAGAGGTAAACAATAAAGAGTGTCAAAGTTTTATTAAACAGATATGACTACATTTAATTATGGAAAACTATATCATAAATATATTCAAAAATGTTTTCAAAATAAATAAAAAGATATATTGAAAATAGATTACAAATTAGATGTATTAATTTGCGTTCATTTTTTACTCAACACGAAATGGTCAATTCTCATTTCTAAATAATAAATTACTTAGCACCATAACTATTTTCGAACTACATTTCAGAAGGAAGGTAGATATTAAAAAAATATATCAAATATATATTACACACATATTACAAAAATAGTTTTTTTCAATATATATTCAAAAAATGTTAGACAGATATTAATAATGTATTAATTTTATATATTACGAATTTAGAGGTAAACAATAAAGACTGTAAAAGTTTTTGCCAAACAGATATGAAAAAACTTTATATATTACAAATTTAGAGTTAAAAAACAAAAGGGTGTAACAATGTTATTAAACATGTATGACAAAATGTAATTAGTACACAATGTAGTACAAATATATTCAGAAATTCATTTTGTTGCCTATCATAAAAACTATTATCAAAATATATTACAACATAGATTTATTAATTTCAGTACTCCATCGTGTTCATGTTGATTCATGTAAATTTACTTTAAATTAAAGCGTAGCATGGCGTCGTTCACCTCTACTGCAACTTCCAGTACATGGCCAGGACGTATGTGTGCCTGTGGATATGGCCCATCCATACGTGCGGTCTCGACAGAAATACCTACCATTCAAGGTACTTTGAAAACATGAATCACATATACATAATATATTAAATTTTGTTTTTGTTATTAACTGCACGTAACGATTGGAAAACCGAAAACTTGGTACAAATTTACACAACAAAATAATTTATCCATGTTTGCAGGACTGCATTGGCGCAATAGACGGAACACATGTCAGTGCATGGGTTACGGGGCCAGATGCGGCAACATATTTCGGTAGGAAATACTGTCACACGCAAAATATAATGGCCGCTGTCGATTTTGACATGTGTTTCATATTTATTTCTTGCGGATGGGAAGGAAGTATGCATGATAGTCGCATATTCAACGAGATAATAACAAATGATAATGTCCCCTTCCCACATCCTGACGAAGGTAACACACGGTCCTGTTATAAATTATTTCATAACAAATAATTTGTCACTCAGACAGCGTTATATGAAAATGATGCAGCATGTTCGTTTTTCTGTCATACATTGTTCTCATATCTGCAGGCAAATATTATCTTATCGATTCTGGATATGCAAACCGGATTGGGTTCTTAGCACCATTCAAAGCCGACCGTTACCACCAACAAGAATTCCGTCGTATTGCACAGAACGCGATGGCAAACACGCCAAGGGAACTATTTAACAAAGTGCACTCCTCGTTACGTAGTGTGGTGGAACGCACTTTCGGTGCCTGGAAACAGCAATGGGGGTTTATTCGAGACATGCCTCGGTATGACTTCGCAAATGTGCAAGTTCAGTTAGTAGGTGCGTCAATGGCATTACATAATTATATACGGCGTAACACAGGTAACCCAACAACTGTTCAGCCAATCTATGACGAGGAAGAGGCTATGACAATAGTAAATGCAATACCAGAAGTTGAACACGACGAGGATGGTTTAATGGTTGGAGATGAGGACCCCCATATGGCATTGGTCCGCCTTCACATACGCGACAAATTATGTTACATGCGTAATAACGGAATGTTAGGAAATATATAGTAGTCGAAATAATTTTCGTATGGTTGTCACATAATGACACACGTGGAACAGACTGTATTCAAATATATTATCATGTACAATATGTATGAGTTTCCACGGGAATGTAACCCCTTCCAGTTGCTGACGTGCCTAACTTTGAAAAACAAATAAAAACAAATGAAAAAGAAAACTAAGACAGAAATTGTCATGTGCGACGTAAATTACGAATAAATGAAACACATAAATATATTAAAAAAAAAAAGTTATTATATACCAATTAAGAAAAACAAGACATACTTACAAATAAAAATCGAAGACAAAAGAAAAACAAACATTTTAAAAAAAAAAACATAGTTATAGTAAAAAACAAAAAAAACAAAAAGAAGACAAAAACATAAATTCCCAAATGAAAATCGAAAAATGTAAGCACAATACGGCAAATCGATACCCGAAATTTAAACAAGTAACAGGAAAAAAAATTAAACAAAATACGAAAAATCTAAGCGCAAAATAAATAAAATTCAAATAAAAAAAATTAACGCAAAATCCGACAAATATATTAAAAAAAAAAACCAAATACAAAAAAAAAATTAGGATTTGCAAAATTGGGGAGATCGAAACCCAACATACAAAAATTGTCAACAAAAAAATAAAGCAAAAAATGGCAAAGCAAAACCCAAAAAAAAAAAAAAAAACAAAACAAAACAAATAAAAAGCAAAATCGAAACCCAACATAAAAAAAATAAAATAAAAAAGAAGAACCAAAATATGGCAAATCGAAACCCAAAATAAAAAAATTAAAAAATAAAAAATAAAAAATTTAAGCAAAAGTCGGCACATCGACACCCAATACACAAAAAAATTATTTGAAAACAAAGCCAAATCCAAATTATTAAAAAAAAAGACAAGAAAAAAAAATAAGCAAAAGCAAAAAGCCACTATTGTAAAAAAAAAATACCAAAAAAAAAACATACCAAAAAGTTTTTCTTTTCAGCAAAAACCGAAAAAAAAAAAAAAAAAAAAAAAAAAAAAAAAAAAAACGCAAATTATGCCAAATCCCAAGCCAAATAAAAAATAAACAAGAAAATAGAAAAGGGCAATTTGGTAATTCAACAAGATGACACCTCACAAAAAATCAAAAAAAGCCAAAAAAACCCTTCCTAAATCAGGTTTTTTAGCCCCAAGTTAAAATAGCCAAAAAAATCAAAAAACTAAAAAGCCAACCCCTTCCAAAACCCACCCTAAAGCTATTGCCAATGCCAACTCAATTCATGTGTGGATAAGAAAGAATCTCAACTGTTAAAAAAGCTGGAGAGTGACTTCCTCAAACCAGTACATTCTCGTCCGTTCAGATTCATCCACACCCAATTTTAGACGTCTATTTTTTATTCTCCACTTTTTCCAAGTCAAAATCACGATTCTCTTGTTTGTTTCCAATAAATTCAGATTCTCAAAAACACCATCACATTCTCACAATAGAACTCGCTCGACCTAAATATATTCATTACTGATAAATAAATAAAAAAAACCTAAATATATTCATTATAAATTTTCTTAACATTGATAAGTATTTTACTTATGAAGGTTAAACAATATTATCCAAACTAATAAATTTTATATTTAACAATATTATTTAAACATAATTTATATACAAAATTTTGATATAAAATAATATGGACCATTCTTTTTATTCATGAAAAATAAAAATTTACGTAATTATGATTTTTTTTTTGTATACCCAAATACAATAATTATACATGATTTATTAGTTAAATCTACTTTTATTTTTATTTTTTATTTGTATATATAAATATATATATTGTTTCTCAATATTCAGAGAGTATTTGGAATGTGTTAAATAAGTCATATTTTTTGTTAAAAAAACTAAATATCAAGTTAAATTTTTCACTAAAAAAATTTAAATATTTGTTTAGACATATTAACTTTTTAATTTAAAAGATATTAATAAAGCCATACTAATGAGAATAAATAGAAATCAAATTGCCTGTACATGCAAGCTCACTATTTTTTTTTTTTTTGTTTTTTTGAGTGATTATTTGATAGTTTTCGAACATCACTTCTCACTATTATTATTTGACAGGTGTCAAGTTGTCTGTTAAAATGCCAACTAAAGGTATTGAGTTTTATTTTTTCATTCAATGAATATCAAGTTAAAATACCATATGAATTTACTTCAGCACCATCAAAAAAATTTACAGATATGATTGGGACCCCCTCAAAACTCCCACCCCACCACTCCCACACACACGTAAGGGTTGGGGATTGGGAGAAAAGAAAAAAAAAATTTGACCAATAAAAAGTAAAGGGGGTCGTGAGGGTGACTCCCAAAGGGGGTTTGAATCTTTTTTCAAAAATTTATTTTATATTTTTTTTATTTTTATTTTTGGAATTCCGTAGCTCACATGGAAATTAATTGGGAGAGATTGTGCACTTTTGCAAGTTTCTAAAAGAAATTACAAATTAATAAAAGAATTTATCAATTTTAATATTCAAAATTACAAATTTTTTCATAAATTTATACTGTAAATGTTTTATAGAAAAACCAATTTACCATTTTTCCCGATCAATTGCTTGCGAGTACGGGCTTGGCGTTTGCTTCCTTTTCATTTACTTAAACTAGCCTATCACCCGTACTATGCACGGAATAATTATAGATATTTAATATTTGTTTAGATTTTTTTTAATATATAAATTATATTTTTTAAAATTTTTTTCTTATCACTAACCATAGTGTATGGGGAGTTGAAAAGGGTATTGCAGTAACTATACACGAATTGTATCTATAATTATTTGTATGAGGGGATTTTAAATACTGATCAGAGGATTTTGACCAAATCAATAATTGCAGGCATGTGGAAAGATATGTGGATTGAAAAAAGTTAATAAATGCTGATCAGGGAATTTTGACCAAATCAATAATTGCAGGCATGTGGAAAGATATGTGGATTGAAAAAAGTTAATAAATGCTGATCAGGAAATTTGACCAAATCAATAAATGCTGAGTTTTTTTTTTTTAAATAAAAAATTTAAAAAATTCAGATTGGGATATTGAAGCTCCATAGGCCTTGGGGTTTAAAAATCCCCTTTTGCTTAATATATAGTATAGATATAGATAGATAGATCGATATATCTTTTTATTTTTTGTGTGGTTTCTATTCAGGTATTTTTTTTTTTATTTAAATGGAGTTGTGGGTATCTTTTTTTTTAAAATTTAATTTATCTGTGGTTTCCATTTGTTTTTAATTATTATTATTTAGGTAAGTTATGATATGAGTTAGATATGTGATAGACATGTGAGTTTTATTGATTTAAAGTTCATTTAGATAAACTTTAAAGATTTTTTTTTTTTTTTTTTTAGTTTTTTTTGTTTTATTATAATATATAAAATATAGGTAGATATCTACAACTTTAATAGAAAATATTATCTGATTTTTTGGGGAAGAGAAAATTTGTGAGAGAGATTAGGAGGGAGAGATTATGAAATATTTTTGTTATTAAATAAATAAATCAGTCAATAGTTTTTTTTTAATCTATTTTGTAAATTAAAAATCAATAATTTTGGAAAATTGATTAATTTGTCCCATTAAGTGATTTAAAATTTTGATAGATATACAAAAAAAAATACATAATTATATTATTAAATCATAATTCAAATTTAGATGTTATATCTTTTTGAGATCTATAGCAAATTCTTATCTTTTTTATTTTTATTTTTGTGTGTGACCATAGTGTATGGGAAAAATTGAAAAAGGTGTTGCAATAATTATGAGAGAAGTCAAAAGGGATTGTGAGTTGAGAGAAGTCAATAAATACTGAGGTTGGGTTGGGAGAAGTCAATAAATGCTGAGGTTTTTTTTTTTTTTTAAATCAAAAATTAGAAATTAGGATTATAAGATTGGAGCTCCACAGGCCTTGGGGTTAAAACCCCATTTTGCTTAATATATAGTATAGATAGCAAATTCTTATCTTTTTTATTTTTATTTTTGTGTGAAACCATAGTGTATGGGAGAAATTGAAAAGGGTGTTGCAATAATTATGAGAGAAGTCAAAAGGGATTGTGGGTTGAAAGAAGTCAATAAATGCTGAGGTTGGGTTGGGAGAAGTCAATAAATGCTGAGTTTTTTTTTTTTTTAAATCAAAAAATTAGAAAATTAGGATTAGGAGATTGGAGCTCCCACAAGCTTTGGGGTTAAAAACCCCCTTTTACTTAATATATAGTACTAGCCTATCACCCGTGCTATGCACGGGATAATTATAGATATTTATATTTGTTTTAGATTTTTTTTTTAATATATAAATTATGTTTTTTAAGATTTTTTTCTTATCACTAACCATAGTGTATGGGAGAAGTTGAAAATGGTACTGCAGTAACTGTATACGAATTGTATCTATAATTATTTGTATGAGGGGATTTTAAATGTTGATCAGGGAATTTTGACCAAATCAATAAATGCTAAGTTTTTTTTTTTAAATAAAAAATTTAAAAAATTCAGATTGGGATATTGAAGCTTCCATAAGCCTTGCGGGTTAAAAACCCCATTTTGCTTAATATATAGTATAGATATAGATAGATAGATAGATATATCTTTTTATTTTATTTTTATTTTTGTGTGGTTTCTATTCGGGTATTTTTTTTTTTTTTCAATTTATTTAAGATGGAGTTGTGGGTATCTTTTTTAAAAAATTTAATTTATCTGTGGTTTCCATTTGTTTTTAATTATTATTATTTAGGTAAGTTATGATGTGAGTTAGATATGTGATAGACATATGAGTTTTATTGATTTAAAGTTTATTTAGATAAACTTTAAAGATTTTTTTTTTAGTTTTTTTTGTTATGTTATAATATAATATATAAATATAGGTAGATATTTACAACTTTAATAGAAAATATTATCTGATTTTTTTTTGGGAAGAGAAAATGAATGCAAATTTTAGTATTTTTTTTTTGAAATTTGTTGAGAGAGATTAGGAGAGAGAGATTATGAAATTTTTTGTTATTAAATAAATAAATCAGTCAATAGTTTTTTTTTAATCTATTTTGTAAATTAAAAATCAATAATTTTGGAAAATTGATTGATTTGTCTCATTAAGTGATTTAAAATTTTGATAGATATACATAAAAAAAAATACATAATTATATTATTAAATCATAATTCAAATTTAGATGTTATATCTTTTTGAGATCTATAGCTAAATTCTTATCTTTTTTATTTTTTATTTTTGTGTGTAACCATAATGTATGGGAGAAATTGAAAAGGGTGTTGCAATAATTATAAGAGAAGTCAAAAGGGATTGTGGGTTGGGAGAAGTCAATAAATGCTGAGGTTGGGTTGGAAGAAATTATGAAATAATTTTTGTTATTAAATAAATAAATCAGTCAATAATTTTTTTTAATCTATTTTGTAAATTAAAAATCAATAATTTTGGAAAATTGATTAATTTGTCCCATTAAGTGATTTAAAATTTTGATAGATATACATAAAAAAAATACATAATTATATTATTAAATCATAATTCAAATTTAGATGTTATATCTTTTTGAGATCTATAACTAAATTCTTATCTTTTTTATTTTTATTTTTGTGTGTAACCATAGTGTATGGGAGAAATTGAAAAGGGTGTTGTAATAATTATGAGATAAGTGAAAAGGGATTGTGGGTTGGGAGAAGTTAATAAATGCTGAGATTGGATTGGGAGAAGTCAATAAATGCTGAGGTTTTTTTTTTTTTAAATCAAAAAATTAGAAAATTAGGATTAGGAGATTGGAGCTCCCACAGGCCTTGGGGTTAAAAACCCCCTTTTGCTTAATATATAGTATAGATAGATGGCTTGCCCGGGTAATTATAGATATTTATATTTGTTTTAAAAAAAATTTAATATATAAATTATATTTTTTAAGATTTTTTATAAAAATTCTTATCACTAATCATAGTGTATAGGAGAAATTAAAAAGACTACTGCAGTAACTATGTACGAGCTGCATTTATAATTATTTGTATAAGGGGATTTTAAATGCTGATCAGAGATTTTGACCAAATCAATAAATACAGACATGTGGAAAGACATGTGGATTGAAAAAAAGTTAATAAATACTGATCGGGGGATTTTGACCAAATCAATAAATGCTGATGTTTTTTTTTTAAATAAAAAATTTAAAAAATTAAGATTGGGAGATTGGAACTCCCACGAGGCTTGGTGGTTAGAAACCCCAATTTCCTTAATATATACTAGTCTATCACACGTGCTATACACGGAATAATTATAGATATTTATATTTGTTTTAGATTTTTTTTAATATATAAATTGTGTGTTTTAAAGATTTTTTATAAAAATAATTTAACAATCTTATCATTAACCATAATGTATGGGAGAAGTTGAAAAGGGTACTGCAGTAACTATACACGACTTGTATCTATAATTATTTGTATGAGTTGATTTTAAATGTTGATGAGGGGATTTTGGCAAAATCAATAAATACAGGCATGTAGAAAGATATGTGGATTAAAAAAAAGTTAATAAACGTTGATCAGAAAATTTTGACCAAATCAATAAATGCTGAGGTTTTTTTTTTAAATAAAAATTTTAAATTGAGATATTAGAGCTCCTATGGAACTTGGGGGTTAAAAACCCCTTTTCCTTAATATATAGACTAGTATATCACTCGTGCTATGCACGGGTTGTGTTTCACCACTTTGTGATTTAAAATTTTGATAGACATATATAAAAAAAAAATAGATAATTATATTATTAAGTCAAAATTCAAATTTAGATATTGTTATATATTTTTGAGATCCATATCTAAATTCTTATCTTCTTTATTTTTGTGTGGTTTTTATTTTTTTTTTTCAATTTATTTTAGATGGAGTTGTGGGTTTTTAATTTTTTTAAAATTTAATTTATCTATGATTTCTATTTGTTTTTAATTATTATTATTTAGGACTTTAAAAAAATTTAAAATTTAAAATTGGATATGAGATGCAAAATAAATATTTTAACTGAATAAATAAAAATCAAATTTATTAATTTTATCTGTTTGTATATTTAATTTTTAGTTTTTTTGTTATGTTATAATATAATATATAAGATATAGATAGATATTTACAACTTTCATGAAAATATTATCTTATTTTTTGGGAAGAGAGAAGACAAGCAAGTTTTAATAGGTTTTTTGGAAATTGGTGAGAGAGATTAAGACGGAGAGATTATGAAATATTTTTGTTATCTTTCCATTTGAAATTCATAAATTAAAGGACAATTATTATTTCTAAAATAATTAAATAAATAAATCAGTCAATAGTTTTTTTAAAAAATCTATTTTATAAATTGAAAAATCAATAATTTTAGAAAATTGATTAATTTGTCCTATTACATGATTTAAAGTTTTGATAGATATACATCAAAAAATAGATAATTATATTATTAAATCAAAATTCAAATTTAGATATTGTTATATCTTTTTGAGATCCATATCTAAATTCTTATCTTCTTTATTTTTGTGTGGTTTTTATTTTTTTTTCAATTTATTTTAGATGGAGTTATGGGTTTTTAATTTTTTTAAAATTTGATTTATCTATGGTTTCTATTTGTTTTTAGTTATTATTATTTAGGTAAGTTATGATGCGAGTTAAATATGTGATAGATATGTGAGTTTTATTGATTTAAAGTATGATAGTGAGAGATATTTTCAAATCAGATTTGTTTAGATAGACTTTATAGATTTTTAAAATTTAAAATTAGATATTGAGAGAGGCAAAACAAATATTTTAACTGAATAAATAAAAATTTAATTTATTAATTTTATCTGTTTATATATCTTATTTTTATTTTTATTTTTTTTGTTATGTTATAATATAATATATAAGATATAGACAGATACCCACAACTTTCATGAAAAATATTATCTGATTTTTTTGATGAGAGAAAAGGAATGCAAGTTTTAATTTTTTTAAAAAAAAAAAATTGGTGAGAGAGATTATGAAATATTTTTGTTATCTTCCCATTATTATTTCTAAAATAATTAAATCAATAAATCAGTCAATAGGTTTTTTAATCTATTTTATAAATTGAAAATAGATTAAAAACTCCATTTTCTTATATAATATATAGATATATATATTTATATTTGTTTTATATATTTTTTTAATATACAGATTTTTTTTAAAGATTTTTTATAAAAATAATTTAACAATCCCATCACTAACCATAATGTATGAGAGAAGTTGAAAATGTGTTGCACTAACTATGAGAGAAGCTAAAAATGTTTGTGGGTTGGGAAAAGTCAATAAATGCTGAGGTTATTTAATTTTTTTAAATCAAAAAATTAAAAAATTAGGATTGAGATTTGGAGGTTCCACAAAGCTTGTGGGTTAGAATTCCCTTTTCTTTATATAATACTAGCATATCACCCGTGCTATGCACGGATTATATTTACAATTATCTATATTGTGTTAATTGTGATTTTTAAATGTTTTTTTTTTTTTTAAATGTTTCTTTTTTCCCTTTTTTATATTATATTAAAGTTTAATATTTTGATAATAATCATATGTGTTGGACTTTTTAAAGAATTAAATATCTTTTTTTTTTATTATATTATATTAAAGTTTAATATTTTGATAATAATCATATGTGTTGGACTTTTCAAGAAATTTTTTTTATGCTTGTTCTTAATGCATTAAAGTGTTATTATGAGGGATAATAATCATATGTATTGGGACTTTTCAAGGAATTCATATGTGTTGGATTTCAAAGAAATTTTTTTTATACTTGTTCTTAATACATTAAAGTGTTATTATGAGGGTAAGACTTGGGAGTTGGGAGAAGTTAATAAATGCTAAGTTTTTTTTTTTTTTTAATCAAAGAATCAAGAAATTTAGATTGGAAGATTAGAGCTCCCACAAGGCTTGGGTTAAAAACTCCCTTTCTTAATATATAGTATAGACTAGCCTATCACCCGTGCTATGCACGGGATAATTATAGATATTTATATATTTTTAATTTTTTTTAATATATAAATTATGTTTTTTAAGATTTTTTATAAAAATAATTTAACAATCTTATCACTAACCATAGTATACAGGAGAAATTAAAAAGGCTACTGCAAACTATGCACGAGCTGTATTTATAATTATTTGTATGAGGGGATTTTAAATGGTAATCACAGATTTTGACCAAATTAATATATGCAGGCATGTGGATTGGAAAAAGTTAATAAATGCTGATAAGAGAATTTTGACCTAATCAATAAATGATGCGATTTTTTTTTTTAAATCAAAAATTTAGAAAATTAAGATTGAGAGATTGGAGCTCCCA
This sequence comes from Camellia japonica, assembly GCA_030407325.1. Classification (NCBI taxonomy): domain Eukaryota; kingdom Viridiplantae; phylum Streptophyta; class Magnoliopsida; order Ericales; family Theaceae; genus Camellia; species Camellia japonica. Next base: position 38,084,983 of record JAPPVO010000003.1, on the reverse strand, counting down.
CAAGGCTTGGGGTTTAGAAACCCCCTTTTCCTTAATATATTTACAATTATCTATATATGTGAATTGCGATTTTTAAATGTCTTTTTCTTTTTTTTTTTAAATGTCTTCTTTTTTTTCTTTTTTATATTATATTAAAGTTTAATATTTTGATAATAATCATATGTGTTGGACTTTTCAAGGAATTAAATGTCTTCTTTTTTTATTATATTATATTAAAGTTTAATAATTTGATAATAATCATATGTGTTGGACTTTTCAAGAATTTTTTTTTATACTTGTTCTTAATGCATTAAAGTGTTATTATGAGGGATAATAATCATATGTATTGAGACTTTTCAAAAAATTCATGTGTTGGATTTCAAAAATAAAAATTTATGCTTGTTTTTAATGCATTAAAGTGTTATTAGGAGGGTAAGACTTGGAGGTTGGGAGAAGTTAATAAATGCTAAGGTTTTTTTTTTTTTTTAAATCAAAAAATCAGGAAATTTAGATTGGAAGATTTGAGCTCTTAATAATATACTAGATATATATATATATAGATAGATATATCTTTTTCTTTTTATTTTTATTTTTTGTGTGATTTCTATTCGGGTATTTTTTTTTTCATTTTATTTAAGATGGAGTTATGGTTATCTTTTTTTTTTTTTTTAATTTAATTTATCTGTGGTTTCCATTTCTGAGGTTTTTTTTTTTTAAATCAAAAAATTAGAAAATAGGATTAGGAGATTGAAGCTTCCACAGGCCTTGGGTTAAAAACCCCCTTTTGCTTAATATATACTAGCATATCACCCGTGCTATGCACGGATTGTGTTTATAATGGAACTTACATTGTGCTTAATAGATAAACTTTAAAGATTTTTTTTTTTAGTTTTTTAATTTTTTTTGTAATGTTATAATATAATATATAAAATATAGGTAGATATCTACAACTTTAATAAAAAATATTATCTAATTTTTTGGGGAGAGAAAATGAATGCAAGTTTTAATATTTTTTTTTTGAAATTTGTGAGAGAGATTAGGAGGGAGAGATTCTGAAATATTTTTGTTATTAATATAAATCAGTCAACATAATTTTTTTTAATCTATTTTGTAAATTAAAAAACAATAATTTTGGAAAATTGATTAATTTGTCCCATTAAGTGATTTAAAATTTTGATAGATATACATAAAAAAAATACATAATTATATTATTAAATCATAATTTAAATTTAGATGTTATATTTTTTTGAGATCTATAGTTAAATTCTTATCTTTTTTTTTTTTTTTTTTTTTTGTGTGTAACCATAGTGTATGGGGGAAATTGAAAGGGTGTTGCAATAATTATGAGAGAAGTCAAAAGGGATTGGGGGTTGGGAGAAGTCAATAAATGCTGAGGTTTTTTTTTTTTTAAATCAAAAAATTAGAAAATAGAATTAGGAGATTGGAGCTCCCACAGGCCTTGGGTTAAAAATCCCCTTTTGCTTAATATATAGTATAGACTAGCATATCACCCGTGCTATGCACGGGTTGTGTTTCACCACTTTTTCTTCTATTTTTTTTTATTTATTTATAAATGTCTTCCTTTTTTTTTTCTCTTTTTTATACTATATTAAAGTTTAATATTTTGATAATAATCATGTGTTGAACTTTTCAAGGAATTCATATGTATTGGACTTTTTAAAGAATTTTTTTTATACTTGTTATTATGAGAGATAATAATCATATGTGTTGAACTTTTTAAGAAATTCATATGTACTTCACAATTATTTCCATATATGTGAATTGTAATTTTAAATGTCTTTTTTTTTCTTTTCTAAATGTCTTTTTTTTTTTTTTATTATATTAAAGTTTAATATTTTGATAATAATCATATGGGTTGGACTTTTCAATAAATTCATACTAACATGTCACCCGTGCTATGCACGAGATAAAATAATATATTATTTATTAAAAATATAATAATTATATTTAATTTTTTGTTTTTTCTTTCGTAAATAAAATTTTATATATAAGTTTAAGAGTTTTGTTTCAAATGTTCCTTTACTATAATATTTACTCATAAACATATATTAAAATTGTTGTATGACAATTAACAATTAAAATTATGCTTTGTTATAAAAAAAAATTGACATAGTTCTAATACTTTATTATTTTAGAATAAAAATATATGAATTTTAAAAAATATTATATTAGTTTTTGAAAGGAAAATAATTAAAAACTTAATAATAAGAAAGAATTATCGTAACATGTAATTTAAAACATCAAAAAAAAGTTTAAAAATGAATAAAAACTTTAAAAAGTTGTGATTACAATTAAAACTAATGTCATATTTATTAATACGTATAATTTTATTTGGATATTATTTATATTTTAACATGCTTATTGAAGACAAAAATAATAAATAAAAAAATATTAATAATTTTGAGTTTTAAAATATGATTTTGTAGATTTGCTATATTACCTTTTGGAAGGAATATATTGGAATTTTTTACAAAAATTGAATATTAGTCATTAAACAAATCTTATAAGATTTATAAAATAAAATTTATAATAGGAAGAAATTAATGATATTGCAACATATGCATTATAACAATTTGAAATTTTGAAAAAAAAAAATAGATTAGGACTTTGAACTTCAATTATTGTACAACATTTTTATTTATATAATATTATAAATAAGGATAGGTAATAGATAGATTAAGATTAAATATAAATATAGTTATATTTAAAAGGATATGGTTTTGTATAGTTATATTTTAAATTCTAAAATTTATTTTTTAACTTCCTATATAAAAAGATTCAAAATTTTAAATTACATATGATTTTTTTTCTTAAAACATATAAACTCACAGTGGAGTATAGAGAGAAGTACCATAAAGAAATAGAGGACCTGCACATATTAAAGATAAATAATTAAATAATTGACCAACACCTTTAATAGTTTTGAAAAAATTTATTAAATTAAAATTTTCTATTTATAACTTTGAAAAACTATTATATGCCTTTGAAATAATGCTTTGGACCAACTATCAATTAACACATATCATGATATCAAAAAATATTAAAAATATTTTTTTTTTTTTAAAAAAAGCAATGATGTACAAATATAAAATCAATACAAAAAACTTATTAATAAATATTTTGTTTGGATTTTTATCTATCACTTTATAGTAAGTGACATGTTTTTTATTATATTAAATGACCCTATCACGCCATTTTAGTATAAAAATTCTAGGAAAATAATATTAACCAACAAAAATAGTTATACACAAAAATAGATAATGGTTAGTAGAGAGGAAGGAAAATGACACACAAAATATGAGATACAAAAACAAAAAAATGGTCATAGATAAAAAAGAAGAAGAAAAATAAAAAATGGTGTACCAAAAAGATAAAAGAGTCTGTTTAAAGAATAAAACAGATTAAACGTAAACTAACATCTAATTTGTCTCATAAAAGTAAAGTTGAAAAAAAATGAAGATAATGACACGACTAGGGTAGTGACACGACTCGTCCCTCGTAGTATGGTTCGTCTCATACCTTAAATGTGAAAGAATAGAAAACTCATGTATGGATAACATTCAACAATCATAGAAAGTCAAATATTTGAAAAGATAATGAAAATTATATATAAAGAATTTCTAAAACACCATACAATGGTTCAAACCTTTACAATTGAGAATCAAAGGAAAACAAAATAGTTACATGGCTAGGGTTTCATCAAAACCCTAGAAAAAGAAGATTAGCCACTCATGGAGAAGTGGAAGAGGTAGAAGGAGAAGAAATCACCATTGGAGACATCTTTGAAGCTTCTTGTTTCTTTCTCTTCCCAAACCCTAGCCTCTCTCTTTAGGTCCAAAACAAATTCAGAACCTAGAAAAGCCTTTTCCTTTTCTTTTTATCCTTCTACTCACTTCCAAACAGGTTTAAAATATCAGTTTGACTTTTCCAGAAAAAGTCAACTTTGTCCAAATTTTGTCTTTTTGCCATTTTATTGCTCCGACGATGTATAACCTAATTGACATTCAACACACACATAAAATACACGGTTTGACCAGCAAGTGAAGTTAAGAGATTCTAATTAACGGCCTCAATGATGTACATTTCGGCCTTAATCACATCCCCCAACTTACTACTTGCTAGTCCTCAAGCAAGTAAAATAAAATAAATTAAACAAAATCTATCTATTTCCTCTTTCGTGGGACAACGGTTGCATTTAGCATAATGCAACAAGCCTTTAAACCACAAGGTTACCTCAAGTGGACGAGTAAAGTCTCGTGAGGGTTTCCAGAAATGATACCCACAAACATTAACATATTCATATATACTCAACAACAAATGACCACACTACTCCACCTAACAATCAACTTATGTGCCACTACAGTTTGATATTGAGACATTATGAGTCATTAAAGACACAGTGGACAAGCATGAAAGAACCTATTGAGTCAAAACCACAATTCAGTTAATACAAAAGTGAAGTTCCCTATACTTGTGCATGCTAGTAGCCAAGTCATGAGTACCCTCGGTGTAAAGTGTAATCTCCATATTAGTTAACTATCCACTATAATAGCTCAGTGTAACTCACAATAACACCCAACATATACAGAAAAACTAACCTGTTGCAGCCAAGATTTTTAAAAGTTTTTTTTTTTGTTTTTTTGTTTTTTTGTTTTTTTAAATGACTGTGCAATGTCTTGATCCATTAAGCTTTCTAATCAACCCATGTAGCAAGTTTTGGGCCAATGACTCCCAAACCAAACGGTTTTAGGGCACTAGGTGTAAAGACACCCCTACGGGCTTAATAACTCGAGTTGAAAGGGTTACGAATCCGAGCAAGTCATTCTTCTTATTTTTCCTTAACTGTGCAATGTCCAAGTCCCTTAACCTTTCTAATTAATCCATGTAGCAAGTTTTGGGCCAATGACTCCCAAACCAGACGGTTTTAGGGCATTAGGTGTAAAGACACCCCTACAGACTTAATAACTCGAGTTAAAAAGGCTACGAACCCAAACAAGTCAAGTTTTTTTTTTTTTTTAAAGAATCTTGGCTCCTCATTTATTTTTTTTTGCAACTCTAGCTATTATCATGATGTACACCAGGGATTATAATAAAAAGATCACCGCTATGATAGTGTGTTTATGTGAATTAAGGCATACTCATGACAAGTGTACTAAAACCACAAACACAGACAACTCTCCTCGTGCAAACATCTCATGCAAGTATCTACCCAATAAACCATTTTCATACAAGTCTACTATGATCTCCAAATAACATATGCAAATATCATCACCCTACTAGCAAAAAGTCACATCAGGTGAAGTAATGCAATCAAGTGAAACAGGTATAAGCATGAATTATGAGCCAAATAGGAATGCACAAAAGAAAATATAACCCTCATCCCCCAACTTGAATATGACATTGTCCTCAATGGAAAAGTAAAGAGAAATGAGAGAATATTACCAGAATTGTAGGTGCAGATCCAAGTAGGCAGAGAGGAACAGAGAACTCACATTTTTTTTTGTTTTTGATTTTTTTTTTTTTTGTAAATAAAAACGAAAATAATTAAATAAATGAATAAAAAAATGACCTTAAATTAAATTAACTAAATTATAAACTAAATTAAACTACTAAACTATAAAATAACTAAACTACAAAAGAGACTAAAGTATAGAATAAAATAACCTAAACGAACCGATTTTTTATTTTATTTTTATTTTTATTTGGTTAGAAGAGAAAGAAAAAATAAAATAAAACAAAATAAAATAAAAACTGAACTACTTATTAATTAAATGAACAATTACAGTATAGAAGAAAAATAAAAATAACATCACTAACTATACAAGTATAATAAAAATAAAAATAAAACCAAAATCTACTAACTAATTAAACTAACAGATTACTACGAACCAATTTAAACTAAACAAATATAGCAAATAAAAAATAATAATAAACTAAACAAATATAGCAAATAAAAAAATAATAATAAAATAAAAAAAATTAAGATTATTGTTAGCACATGATTTTTTGAGGTTTTTTTTTTTTTTTACGAAAATAGAAAATAAAAATAAATAAATAACTAACTAAATAAATAAAACGAATTTTTTTTTATAAAAAATTATAAATAAAATAGTTGTATATTTATTTATTTATTTTTAAATTTTTTTATGTATGTATTTAAAAATTTATTTCTTAAAAAAAATGAAAATTTTAAAAAATAATAATAATAATAATAAAGAAAATTAAAAATTAAAAATTAAAAATAAAACAAAACCAAGGCATCAAACCACGCAAGTCACACAACTCACGCACCGGCGGCGATACACAACCCGCGCAAATTTTTTTTTTTTTTTTTTTTCAGTCGGCGTTCCCGCACGTGCGGGGCCAAGCCGCACGTGCGGCTTGGTCAAAGCTCCACAGCCCGCACCTGCTTTTAAAGCAGGGGGCAATTGTTGTTTTGGTGAGATTGTGCCGCATGTGCGTGCACAGTGCCGCACATGCGGGAAATTTTTTTTTATTTTTTTTTTTTTTTATGTACAACACAGATTTTGTTTTATTTTTTTTTTTATTTCTTATTTTTGTAAAATTGAACAAGTATAAACAAATAATATATATATATATTTTTAAATTTTAATTGAACAAGCATAACTTTTATAATATATAGTATTTATAAATTTTTAAATTGAACAAGCATAACTTTTTTTTTTTTATAAAAAAAAAAACACAGAAAAAACATGAAGCATGTTTTTTTTTTTTTTTTTAAAAAAAAAAACACAGAAAATAAACATGAAAGCATGTTTTTTTTTTTTTTTTTTAACTAACTCTCTCAGCACCTAACAAAAGGCACCAGAGTTATGGCATAAAGTTGCCACTTCAGAATCCCCAGGTAATAAACCAGCGTAGTTTATAGCCTTCGGGCTAGTATAACCCAAATATATTTAACCATTTCTACTTTCAATTGACATCAAAAATAAATATAACACATAAAAACATAACGAAATGCCCACTAAAGTTAATCTTCACGCGAAAACCACGGGTACTACTTTTCTCCCTAACTGTGTTGTAACTTTCCCTATTCTCCCAACAGGGTGACAGACTAGGTTGATTCGGTATCCAGAATCGAGGCGCATAAAGCTACCTCAACCTATGGGGCTGCCATACAGAGTTCAAGCCGAGGTAGTTTTGAAGCAATCTCCACCCCCTGGGTATTTAAACCAGACTCTAGTCTCGGAAATCCCAAACCTTTGTGTTCTAGGCTTTGCCATTCGAACTCTAATTCCACCGTCTCAGTTGGTCTCCTAAAAACTCACTACAAACACGGTTAGGTGGCTATACCAGACCGTCAGATGCCGTTCGGGCACGGCAAACACCAAAGGAATTACACTTTAGAGGATTTAAGTCTCCTAGACGCTAATTAAACATGACGAGAACAAAGAAAAAGAATAGCATAGAAGAAAAAAAGAGAATAAGGAATCAATTTATCAATCATAATAAAATGGGTCCATCAAACCCCTGGGTAAAGAAAATGATCATTTCTAGTCGAGGAATTTAGTCTCCTATAATCAATGCACACTCGCCACCCAGTAGTGGTTCGTGTGGGGACTAACTCTCCTCCCTCATTCTCAACAACGGTGATGCCCGATTTCTTGGGCACCACTTGTGTGGGACTCACCCACTTGCTATCTGAGATGGGGTATATAATACCCGCATCCAACAATTTTAATACCTCCTCAACTGACCATCAATATCCAAATTTTCAAACCCAAAATGAGAGACAAGCCTCTAAAGGGTCCTCTACAAATTCCATAACCCCGGTCCGAAAATTTGATGCATGCATTGGCCGTAGCCAAGAAAGGTCGACCTAAGATCACCGGGATTTGTTTCTCTAGAACTGGCTACCGGTTCCATATCTAACACCAAAAAAGTCAACAGGGAAAGTAGAACCTATCAACCTTAACTAGCACATCCTCAATCATGCCACGTGGCACTCTGAGGGACGGTCAGCCAATTGAAGAGTGACAGTAGTGGGCTTCAACTCGCCAAGCCCAAATTCCTCGTACACAGAGTACGGCAACAAATTGACACTAGCCCCTAAATCCAATAAGGCCCTATCAATGAAATGGTCCCCTATATGCATGCAATGGTTTGGGCACCCGGGTCCTTAAGCTTAGGAGGTGTGTCATTCAACAAGATGGAGCTTACTTGCTCCGTGAGTAGGACCTTTTGGGACACATGTGTCCTAGATTTACGCTTTTGCGTACAAAGGTCCTTCAGAAATTTGGCATATGATGGTACTTGCTTAATCGCCTCCAACAGGGGGAGGTTGATTTTTACCTGTTTAAAGACATCCATCATTGCCTCCATAGATGCCGCCTTCTTATTAAAAGGGGACGGTGTATCAAGGCATTGGGGAAAGGGTGCCTTAGGCACATATGGAGTGCTAGGGACTAAGTCATCCCTCTTAAGTTTCCCCCTCACCTTGCTCTCATTAGGTGTACCCCACGTGGTCACCCTTCTTAACTCTAGTTGCATCAGACGCAACTGACTGAGGCTCTAACTCCCTACCACTTCTCAAAGCAACCACCGCCTGCACTTGCTCATGTTGCTTACCATCCCACCCGAACTCTCTGCCCCGTATTGTCCCTTAGGGTTGGCCACAGTTTGACTTGGTAATTTTCCCTCCTCTCTCCGATTCATGTTGTTAGCTATTTGACCCAATTGGGTCTCTATCTTGGCAATAGAGTGAGTGTGGGAGTGAACTATCGGTGCTAACCCTTAAGTTCTGAGAGAACTTCCAACACCTGAGTCTCAAAGGCAGAGTTGCCCTGAGGAACAGGCGGGGGTTTGTGGTTGCCGGCGGTTGTGGGGGTCGATAAGGTTGCGGTGGTTGTAGGATGATTGGTTGGCAAAATTATTGAAATTCTGCCTTGGTGGTGAGGATTGTAAGAAGTGCCTTGTGAAGGGGGTCTCCATGAGAAATTAGGGTGATTTCTCCATCCCGGATTATATGTGTTGGAGTATGGGTCATTACCCGGGTTGGAGAATCCTTGAGCACATTCACATGCTCTTGGACTAACTCCGGAAATTGTGATGCCGAAGGGCACTCACTCAAGTCATGAGCAGGGCTCGCACATATAACACATGCCTCACGGAATTGAGGCTGATCTTGCTGGGTAGGTAGGGGCATGTCCCGTAGCTAATAAGTGGTCTATCTTGCGGGATAGTGCCTCTACTTGTTGGGCTAACTCTAAGTTTTGCCCGACCTCATAAATGCCCCCTCTTCTTTCGGGGCTCCAACTACTGGTTGCCGGACTTGCCGGGCTGCGGAGGCATGGTGAAGGGAATTATCACTTAAGTTCTCAAACAATTGCCATGCCTCGGCATCATTTTTAGACATAAATGTCCCACCACAAGACGAATCCACCATTTGGCGGTGCGGCTCAGTTAAGCCATAATAAAATGTTTGAACAAGTTGCCAATCAGGCACTTGGTGGTGGGGACACTGTTGGAGAAGGTCTCTAAGTCTTTCCCACGTCTCATGGAATTGCTCGCCATCCATTTGAGCAAAGTTTGTGATGGCTCGCCTAAGTTGGTTGGTTTTACCTATGGGAAAGTACTTCTCCAAGAACCGTTGCTGTGTAATTGGTCCCAAGTTGTGATTGAATTAGCAGGTAAAGAATTTAGCCAGTGTTTGGCTATCCTTTAACGAGAATGGAAACAATCGCAACATTAAGGCCTCATTTGTGAAATTCTGGATCCTCACTGTCGAGCAAATTTCCAGAAATTCATTCAAATGCTTATAAGGGTCATCATGAGTTAGTCCATGGAATGATGGGAGCATTTGTATGGTGCTGGACTTAATCTCATAATGAGCAGCAGTGGTGTTGGGCAATTGGATGCATGATGGTGATGTATATGCAGTGGGTGTAAATAATCCTTAAGTGTCCGGTTGGGCACATTCGGGACATTAGGATCTGCCATCTCTAATGGCTCAATGTATGGATATGAATACTCAAGCCTAGGAACACGGGCAGAAGCCCTAAGTCTCCTAAGGGTCCTTTCTAGTTCAAGGTCCAAACTCCACAATTCAGGGCGACAAGAACGACGCCCGTGCATACACTACCCACACACACAATAAGTTCGACTCTGTGCACTAAGTATGAAAGCAAAATACCAAAGGAAGAAATACTCACAGCGTTTTAACGAAAACGCTTTACTCGTCTTGCGGATGCTTGACGTGTAGACGTTGTCTCCAACCCCAATTGAGCTTTGACTTTCGTTTTAGCACTTTGGTGCTTTGCTTGTGAGTGTTTGCTTCTGTTTACTCACTTTAGTGCTGCGGTTTTTTTTTTTTTAAAGCTCGGCTGCGCTCCGCTTGCACTTCAATGATAGCTCCAATTTCAAACGCTCTGCACACTTAGCAACACCAAAAGCATAAAATCCTAAACTAAAAATTAAAATAAGAATGTAACTTTAAATTAACTAATTTCGCCAGAAGTCCCCGGCAACGGCGCCAAAATTTGATGGGTCGTTGAACACACCAAAATATAATTACTAAACTATACCAAATTCAATCAGAATAATGGCAAGTCCAGGTATCGATCCACAGGGACTATTGTGAAATTAAACTAATTTAATTGATAAATTCCTAAATTAATTTTGATAAAAAGATTGAATGATTATACCTAATTTAATAATAAATAAATTAAACTAAGGAATTAAATTATTAATAATAAATGAAATTGGTTTACTGAATTGGGGGAAAAACTAGGGCAAAGAATCACCACTAGCCACGTAATTAGGGTTTCCAATTGAAATCAATTATCCTAGGGTTTGAACAGATTAATGCTTTGCAACTACAAGTTCAAAGCATTTAACAAGAAAATCATCACATTCAATGTACGGCACGAACCATCTCAAGTAGTACGAACCGTTCACTCTAAACTAGGGTAGTGACACGACTCGTCCCTCGTAGTATGTTCGTCTCATACCTTGAATGTGAAGGAATAGAAAAAACTCATGTATGGATAACATTTCAACAATCACAGAAAGTCAAATATTTGAAAAGATAATGAAAATTATATATAAAGAATTTCTAAAACACCATACAATGGTTCAAACCTTTACATAATTGAGAATCAAAAGGAAAACAAAATAGTTACATGGCTAGGGTTTCATCAAAACCCTAGAAAAAGAAGATTAGCCACTCATGGAGGAGTGGAAGGAGGTAGAAGGAGAAGAAACCACCATTGGAGACATCTTTGAAGCTTTTGTTCCTTTCTCTTCCCAAACCCTAGCCTCTCTCTTTAGGTCAAACAATTCAGAACCCCTAGAAAAGCCTTTTTCTTTTCTTTTTATACTTCTACACTTCCAAACAGGTTTAAAACATCAGTTTGACTTTCCAGAAAAAGTCAACTCTGTCCAAATTTTGTCTTTTTGCCCATTTTATGCTCCGACGATGTACAACCTTGATTGACATTCAACCCAACATAAAATATACGGTTTGACCAGCAAGTGAAGTTAAGAGATTCTAATTAACGGCCTCAATGATGTACATTTCGGCATTAATCAGTAAACTAACATCTAATTTGTCTCATAAAAGTAAAGTTAAAAAAAAATGAGTTTCATTGTTCCATGAATATAATATTTATAGAGCGAGTAAGACATGAATGGCTTGGAAAAAGTATAATGTATGATAGCTAATATTTTTGGACTAGAAGAAAGATTGGTTAGAAAAAGAGTGCATAATAAGAATAATTTTTTTATCTTTTCTTTCTAAATTATAAATCATGGAATCATTATAAAAAAATAAATTATGATATTTTTCTAAAAAATTTTATATAGTATAAATATGCTTAAATTTATTTGGGAATAAAAATTGTGTTTAATTATGGAATAGAGAGAGAATCTGGATATAAGGTTTAATTTTGATTTTATGTTAAGCTTAATTTTAGGTTTATATAGATTAGACCAGTTGTGAAATATTTTAATAGTATACATTTTATAGGAGGTGAGAGAGTTTTTTTTCATTAGATTTATTTTAGGAGAGAAGATTGTATGAGATTTATATTATTTTAAAAAAAATTATATTTAAGGTTTTAAAACACTTAGGGCCCCTAAGATGAAAAGTCACTTTGGTATAACATATAGCATAGATAGTGAGAGGGTAATTTATGTGCAATTAGGCCGAGCTAGGCCGTTATGGGCCTCGGTGCGGAGGGCTAAGTAAAAAGGCCACAAAGTTACTTCGGTCTTGAAGAGGAATAACATTATTAGTCCGGTCCGAGCCAAGAATTGTTAGTCCGGCCAAGGGAAGCAATGATTATTCGGTTGATTGAAGGATGCTTTGTAGTTAGACCGGTTTAAAGGTACTTTGAGCTTATACCGGTTGGTTATGGCGTAGTATGGTTAGTTCGGCCTAAAGTCATGCTAGAAGTTAGCTCGGTTAGACTTACCATGGTTTCGCAGAGAGAACTGAGGTAAGGGCATGAGAAGGGAGAACCGAACTAGAGATAGTTCGGTCTACTCTGTGGCTCGGCATGGCCATATTTACTTCGGTCGTATTGGAGTCCGGCCCTGGTGGTAAAACCATCTCACTTGGTAAGAGTGAGGGGGGTGTTGAAGGATAAGCATTATTTTTTCAGGAGTTTGAATCCTAGGAGGCTCTGCATGGAGAAGTAAAAGTCCTACTAGGATTGTGCCACACGGAACCATAAAAGCTCACAAACATCACCTATGGAGAGGTAACACAACTTTGTTTTCTGAATACACAGAGCTTTTGTCTATTTGTCAAGCTTATTGACTTAGGCATCGGAGAGGTTTCCGGCACACACCTGCCGGCTAGCTCACGTTTGTATTTTCAGGTGATAAAACGATGTCACAGAGGAATGCAGACTTGATCAACAGGATTATACGAGAAGGTTTATTTCTTTCCCGTACAATTGGCGCCGTCTGGGGAATTTCAGACAAGAACAAACCTCTTGATCAAGCTTTCCTCTTGAGAATCAATGGCACACAACGAAGAATTACCACAGTCTGCCATTGACGGACAACTCCAGAAGGGGTGTGCAAGGCGCGAAGGCCTACCTTTTATCCCTCCCATGGGGGATTTAGAGCCACAAAGACAGAATCCCAGGAGGGATACAAGAGGGAGAAGGCGGACTAACAGCCCTCGTCACTCTCGTTCACAGAGCCCAGAAAGGCAAATGCGGATGATTGATCCTCAAGCTTTGGAGGATCGCGTCAAGGAGCAGGACGAATTGATACGACGGATGGCGGCGGACATGGAATCTCTAAAGCGCCAGGTGAAGGAAAATGAGTGGCGACAGGAGAGGGCGCACAAACAAGACGCCCCCTCGCCACTCGGAAAATCGTAGTAGGAATACTACACCCTCACAAGCAGAGAGTAGAAGCCTCAGGACAGGCGATACCCAATCCAGGTCTTCCAGAACTCGTCACTCCAGGTTTGAGAGGACGAGATCTGAGAGGTCATACACTGAAGGAAGCACATATTGGCCCTCACATACGCACCAAACAAGATCTAGACAGACGGAGTTGCCCAGATCATCCGACCTACGGACCGTGCTCTAGGAATGGCAACGGGGCGGGGCGGGGCCGGGGATCACCCTCCCTGTCCCCGATCCCCGATGGCAGAACTTCCCCCCGTCCCCGATCCCCGATGGCAGGAACTTCCCCCGTCCCCGTCCCCATCCCCGACGGGGAACCAACTCCCGCCCCACCCCGCGCCCCGAAACGGGGATCGGGTTTCCCCGACCCCGAAAATCCCGGGCCAAAAATACAACATCAACATCAAAAGAAAAAAAAAAAAAAATCAACATCAAGAACATATTTCATCACCATCAAGAACATCAAAAAAAAATCAACATCAAGAACAGATTTCATCACCATCAAGAACAGATCTGAAAGCAACATCAAGAACAAATCTGAGAGAGAGAGAGAGAGATACCGTGTGGAGAGAAGAAGGCGGCGGTGAGGGAGCTGCCGGTGAGACGAGAGAAGCGACAGTGGTAGCTTCAGAACGATCGAAACCACGGTCTGTCCATCTTCAAACGGTCTGTCCATCTTCAGATCGATTGATCGATCGAACCACGATCCGTCTGTCCATCTTCAGACGTGAGTGAGGGAGAGAGAGACGAAAGAGATGAGAGGCGTGAGAAGGAGGAGGAGGAGGAGGAGGAGGAAAGGAGGGAGTGGTGGGTGGGAGGAGGAGGTGGGAGGCTGTGGCTGAAGAAGGACGATCGGCGTGACTGGGTCGCGACTCGCCACAGTGGTGAGAGTGAGAGAGAGAGTAGAGCGAAGAGAGAGAGAGAGACGGGGCTGGAACAATCGGGGAAATTAGTAAATTAGTATGTGTGTATGTGTATATATATATAGGGGGGTAAATTAGTAAATTCATTTCGGGGAAGAAAATCGGGCCGGGGAACGGGGCCGGGGGTCGGGGACGGGCCGGGGCTTGAACACTGATCCCCGTCCCCGGCCCGAATCTGTTCGGGGATTAAGTTTTAAATACCATCCCGTCCCCGCGGGGGTATTTTTCGGGGGAAAAACCCGCTTAAATCGGGGTCGGGTCGGGATCGGGAATCCCCGTCGGGCCGGTTTCAAATTGCCATCCCTACCGTGCTCGAAGAGAAAGGCACGATGGAAGGAGGATGCTAGGGCACGCGATCCACACAGAGTTTCCGCCTTACAGCGGTTGGCTCATCGGACGCATGGAAGCGTCGAGGTTGGAATGCCAATACCGCACCCTGCCTACAAACCGACGGACAAGGCATTAGCGAGGCTGCAGACCTCACCGTTCGTTCCGACGATTGAAAAACGCGCCCCTACCATCAGGCTTCCTTCAGCCCAAATTCACTACATATGAGGGAAAGACGGACCCCTACTCACACTGAGCCACTTTCGCCAGGTCATGGCTGTATACCGGCGCGAAACGAGGCTTTGATGTGCATCCTCTTCCCATAGCCTTGGCGACCTAGGCTTGACTTGGTTCGAAAAACTTCCAGAAGGCAGCATAGCCTCCTGGGCGCAATTGGCGGAAGCGTTCGTAACAAGGTTCCGAACGAACACTAAAAACCCGGTGGAGATCGACCAGTTACTTTTATCGACATGGGCGACAAGGAGACCTTAAGATCCTACAACAATCGCTACTGGGAGACCTTCAACCAGATCGGGGATTGCCCCACCAACCTCGCCATTGTTCAATACAAAAGAGGCCTTCCAGTCGGGAACAGACTAAGGGACTCAATCACCATGACGCCGTCCCTCACCATGGAAGCTCTGATGGAAAGAGTGCATCAGCACATCAGGGTGGAGGATGATGGCGCACGTGCCAAAGCAAAGTCCGGCACGACCGCAATACCAGAGAAAAAGGCCTTAGCAAAGGTCAACACGGTAGACCGTTCGAGTAAAAATGGACGAGGTAGGCGAGAGACACGGAGAGGACCAGGATAAAAGATGGTTAAGAGTCCGCACTGCCATAACCACGGTCTTCAAGAAACCGATTTACCGAATTCTAAGTGAAATACGGGAGAGCCTTTTGTCAGATGGCAGCCAAGCTAGGGGAAGCTCAGAAGGACTATGACGACAGATCACGGTGCATCCACAACAAAAGGAGACAAACACCGACAAACATGACACCATTCCACAAAGAAAAGGGCAGCACCACTAAAAAATTGCACACAATTGAGACAGCACCTAGAGGAGTTAGTGGCAGCAGGCCACCTGGACAAATACATCGAAGGAGGGCGCAACCAGGCCCCCAGGACCAGAATATGCCCAACGGAATGCCAATCGACGCCCCACCTCAAGGCGTGATCAATGTGATACACGAAGTCTTCGAACCTGAGCGTGTATGCGAGCTCAGAGGATCAATCAAAAAGGCTGAGCACTTGAGAGAGGTGCTAAGTGCCCAACTTGCTACCAAGAAGGGGAAGACAGAGGCCACAAACGTCATGTCTTTTTCGGACAAAGACTTGGCAAGGATATATTGCCCCCACAATGATGCCCTGGTCGTCACTCTTCGAGTCAAAGACTTTGACGTCAAGCGAATTTTGATCGACTAGGGTAGTTCATGTGAAATAATGTACTACGAAACATTTAAATAGTTGAAGTTACAAGATAAAGACTTGGCACCTGCCGTATCTCCCCTGATTGGATTCAACTCCATGCCAGAATGGCCCGTCGACAAAATAATCCTTCCAGTCAAGGCAGGAAGTGTGACGAAACAAGTGGAGTTCTGGGTATTGAAGGTCCCCTCCACTTATAACATCATCTTGGGCAGAACATGGCTGCATGCCATGCGATCGGTGGCGTCATCCTACCACCAAGTAATGCGGTTCCCCAACGACACTGGGGTAATTGAAGAAGTCTATGGAGATCAGATTATGTCGAAGCAATGCTTCGTCACGGTGAATGGCAGCCGCGCTGCCAAAGGATATTCATTCGGTGGAAGAACCTGAGAGCAATGAACTGTTCGCAGACGTAGGCAAAGCGGCTAATCAGAAAGCGGTGGAAGACTTGGTAGAGGTAAGAATAGATGAAAAGAACCGGATAAGTTCTTTTTGCTTGGTTCGTCGTTGTCCAGCACTCAGAGATTAGAGGTCTTGGAATTTTTGACCTCTAACATCGAAGTGTTCGCCTGGACACCATACGACATGCCAGGCATTGATCCCAACTTCATCTGTCACCAACTCAATGTCCACCCATCCGCCAGACCAATCATTCAGCGCACATGTAGATCGGCACTCCACCACGCCGAGATAGTGGCGGAAGAAGTAGAAAACCTGCTGGAGGCAGGAGCAATTAGAGAGGTACACTACCCAAGATGGATCTCCAACACAGTTGTAGTGCCAAAAAAGAATGGCAAGTGGCGTGTCTGTGTCGACTACAAAACAGTCAACAAGGCATGTCCAAAAGACAGCTTTCCCTCTACCACGGATAGATCAAAGGTAGACCTAACGGCGGGGCACAACCGACTTAGCTTTCTGGATGCATACAGAGGCTACCACCAAATCGCCATGCATGAACCAGACCAGGAGGTCACATCCTTTACAACTCCAAGAGGTTGTACTTTACAAGGTCATGCCCTTTGGCCTAAAGAACGCAGGGGCGACATTCCAACGGATGGTCACCAAGATGTTTGAACCATTGTTAGGCAGAACAATGGAGGCTTACATCGACGACATGGTGGTCAAGAGCAAGGAAGAGCAAGGACGAGAATGATCATCTCAAGGACCTAGGTGAGATGTTTGAGATCCTGAAGAAGCACAAGTTGCGCCTCAATGCATCTAAGTGTGCATTCGGAGTAGGATCTGGCAAATTCCTAGGATTCCTGGTGACCAACCGAGGTATCGAAGCAGACCCCTCCCAGATCAAAGCAATCCAGGAGTTAGAGAGACCAAACTCAGTGAAAGAAGTGCAGCATCTCACAGGCATGGCAGCTGCGCTCAATCGGTTCATAAGCCGGTCATCAGACAGACTACGACCATTCTTCCATGCACTAAAAGCCAAGTTTGAGTGGGACGAAGAATGCGACCGCGCTCTGGAAAGCTTAAAGGAATATATGTCTTCTCCACCACTACTTGTCACCCCAGTACTTGGAGAGGAACTCTTCCTGTACCTAGCAGTCTCTCAGCACGCAATTAGCGCAGTGCTGGTCCGTGCAGAAGGGATCCAACATCTACCCATCTACTATGTCAGCAAGACATTGCTGGGAGTCGAAACAAGGTACTTGCCACTGGAAAAACTGGCTCTGGCCTTAATGATGGCCTCAAGGAAGTTGTTGCATTATTTTCACGCCCTACACCATAGTCGTCCTCGCAGCCTTTCCATTGAAAGCTCTCTTTGAAAGGGCGAACTTTTGTGGACGAATTCTGAAGTGGGCAGTAGAATTGGGACAATTCGACATCAAGTTCCAACCCAGAACCGCGATAAAGGCTCAAGCTTTGGCAGACTTGTCGCAGAATTCATATCTGCCCAATCGACCTGACTAAAACAACCGAACTAGGGATGGAAGTTGACGTCGGAATAACGCAACCCCTGGTGCAAGTTACCCAGTCAGGTCCCAAGGCAGACAAGGCAGACCAAGCAAAGTCAGGGAGGAAGACGCAAACCATGCTACACAAGTCAAGACTCACCAACAAACAAAGACTTGGTACAATCAAATAACGAGGGACAGACGGCAAGCATGGACCTTGAAGAAGACACCAGCAACATGGAAGATCCCAAAGCATCATCTGATCCCTCCACTTGCTGGAAGTTGTTTGTTGGAGAGATGTGGAAGCTCTTCGTGGATGGAGCATCCAACCGGCATGGAGCAGGGCTCGGCATAGTCCTTATCTCTCCAGACGGTCTAGTGGTGGAGCAGGCAATCAACCTTGGCTTCCCAACATCAAACAACGAAGCGGAGTATGAAGCGTTTCTTGCAGGCCTAAAATCGGCATTCTTCATGAAGGCCACCGAGCTAATGGTTTACAGCGACTCACAGCTGGTGGTAAACCAAATATCTGGCGACTACGAAGCAAATGATGACAGGATGGCCAAATACCAAGAGTTGGTCAGAACAGAAATCAAAAAATTTGAAGTAGTCAAGATAGAACAAATCGGCAGGGAGGAAAACAGCCGAGCGGAAGAGCTAGCAGGCTTTGCCTCAATGGCAGATACTTCCATCCCTCATCCATTACTGATCGACTACCTACCTAGACCAAGCATTAAAGACCCTGAAGCAGAAGAGATATGTTGCGCAGAGCTAGGCCCCTCTTGGATGGATCCCATCATCCTGTTCTTAAAAGACGGCATCTTACTAGAAGAAAAGAAAGAGGCCAACAGAATAAGAGCAAAGTCGCAGCGATTTTGGCTCTCTCCATCTCTAGCATTATACAAGAAGTCATTCTCAGGACCCTACCTAAAGTGTGTTCATCCCAGCAAAGTAGAAGCATTCTTATTCGAGATACACGAGGGCGTATGCGGAAGCCATCAAAGAGGAAGATCACTAGCATACAGAGCAATTTCGCAAGGATATTGGTGGCCATACATGCAAGCAGACTCAGAAAAATATGTCAGAAAGTGCGAAAAGTGTCAAAATTCGCACACCAAATACACCAACCTGCTAGAGAACTTCTACCTCTAACTAGTCCATGACCTTTCGCAATGTGGGGGTTGGATATAGTAGGACCACTTCCACAGCGCCAAGCAATAAGAAGTTATTCCTTGCCGCAACCGACTACTTCACAAAATGGGTAGAAGCAAAAGCATTGGCATCAATCAAGGAAAAAGACGTAAAGAAGTTCGTCTGGCAGAACATAATCACTCAGTTTGGCATACCAAAAGCCCTAATCTCAGACAACGGCACTCAGTTTGACAGCAGAATTTTTAGAAGCTTTTGTGAAGAGTACAAGATAGAGTTCTACAATTCTACACCGGCATATCCCCAAGCAAATGGTCAGGCAAAAGTATCAAACAAAGTAGTCTTGGATGGATTAAAGAAAAGGTTAGAGAGAGCAAAAGGCAAGTGGGCAGAAGAGCTCCTTCATGTTTTATGGGCTTACCGCACCACACCTCGGCGGTCGACGGGGGAAACTCCATTTTCCTTAGCCTATGGTATGGAGGCTGTAATCCCACTAGAAGTTGGCCTCCCCACAATTCGAAGCGAGAATTTTGATCCAGACTTGAACGGCGAAGCCATAACATTGGAGCTCGACCTTGCAGAGGAAAGAAGAGAAAAAGCGCTAGTTCACATTGCCTCATATCAGCAAGAATTATCTAGGAAATACAACAAGACAGTTCATCCAAGACAATTCAAGATCGGAGATTGGGTACTGCGCAAAGTGATGGGAAACACTTTGGTACCGGGAGATGGCAAGTTAGGACCTAATTGGGAAGGACCTTACAAAGTGGTTGGGTTAGCAGGCAAAGGGGCATACCACTTAGAAGATGAGGACGGCAAGACAATTCCTAGGCCATGGAATACCGCAAATCTCAAGTTATTTTATTTTTAGCTTTTTTTCTTATTAAAGAATATGTAATTTTTCCCTTTCTCAATAAAACAAGTAGTTTTCTTTCAGTATAGTCGTTTTCCTCTGTAAAAGTTTGTTTTAGCAAATTAATGAGTTAGGGGCATAAAAAACGCAGTTGGCCGGAATAACCAATTGCGAACCTTCCTAAGCCCAAGATAAGGATCCAGGCTGCAGGACGTTTGGTCGGAATAACCAAACATTTTATTCTAGGTTGGCTGGAAACACTAACTTAGAGGTTGGCTGGATTAAACCAACACCCTTCCTAAGCCCAGGATAAGGATCCAGGCTGCAGGACGTTTGGTCGGAATAAAACCAAACATTTTATTCTAAGTTGGCTAGAAAAACTAACTTAGAGGTTGGCTGGATAAAACCAACACCCTTCTTAAGCCCAGGATAAGGATCCAGGCTGCAGGACGTTTGGTCGGAATAACCAAACATTTTATTCTAAGTTGGCTGGAAAAACTAACTTACAAGTTGGCTGGATTAAACCAACTTTTGTTACTCTTCAGCCGAAGTAAGGGTATGGGCTGAAGAATGGTTGGTTGGATTAAACCAACTTTTGTTACTATTCAGCCGAAGTAAGGGTATGGCTGAAAAATGGTTGGTTGGATTAAACCAACTTTTGTTACTATTCAGCCGAAGTAAGGGTATGGCTGAAGAATGGTTGGCTGGATTAAACCAACTATTTAAACTCTTCAGCCGAAGTAAGGACTTAGGCTGAAGAGTGGTTGGCTGGATTAAACCAACTTTTGTTACTCCTCAGCCGAACTAAGGGTATGGGCCGAAGAGTGGTTGGCGGGATTAAACCAACTCTTTGTACTCTTCAGCCGAAGTAATTATATCGGCTAAAGAGTGGTTGGCTGAGTAAGCCTAGTCAGATTGATAAGCTAGGAGCGGAATAAAGTATTTAAACCGGAATAACAGTTAGAGCAAAAGAAGATGATTTTCATTGATCAAATTCAAAGCAATTACAAAGGAGGGGCTCCCAGCCCGGTTACAAGACAAAGCAAAAAGAAGAAAAAGAAAAAATACAGAATCAGTTGAAAAGGTCTTCAAGATCGGCTTCAATATCAACTTGAACACCGGTCGCAGATGGAAGCTCGGTATCAACTGGCAGCACGATGTCAGTCGGCGGCTCAACAGTCAAGTCTTCAACCGTTGGCTCCAACCGAGCTGATTGATCGTTGCCTTGCTCGTTGACTACCGGAGTAACAGTTCGCTCATTTCTTCATCTTTATCATCTGAACCCTGCAAAAATTGTTGTTGGACAGAAGCAGCATACTCCGCTAGTGAGGCCGAAATGAAATACTGAGGAGTATTGTAGACCTCGGTTTCAGGCCCACAGCCGAGCTGCTCTACAGCGCTTCTCCAGCCGCACTTGAAAAATAAGTCATTCGCTGCCTTACATTGTGGAATGTAAAGGGCCTCCGCCTCCTTGAAACCTTCGGCGTTGGCACCTTCCACCTTCTCTTTTAGTTCGGTGATTTCGGCGTCCTTTTTCCCTTCGAGCTTGACTAGCTCACGAAGGTACTTGTCTTTCATTACGGTCAACGCCTTCTGTTTGTCAGCTTCAGCCGAGGTAACTAGTCCGGTTAGACGAGCTACCTCAGCCTCTGGCTCGGTCGTTTTTTGTTGGGACTCTTTTAGTTCGGCAATCTTGGCTTCGGCCTCTGCCATGGCCTGCCTCGCTGTTTTCCTGAGCTCCAACACCTTTTGATGGGCAATCTGGCTCTTTTGGAGAGACTGAAATGAATGGAAATGAATCAATGACAAAACCGAACTGAAAGTCTGTAAAATTTGAGAGACAAGAGGGGCATCTTACCAGGATCATGGATTTAGTGGCCGATCGGATGGCCCTTAGCTCGGTTAGATTCTGGTGGTGTTCCATGTCTGCTGGAAGGCAAACACTCTTGGCAAGGTTGAATGCCATCAAGTGATCCTTCTCAGCAACCACCGAATCGGTCTCCTGAATATCTCGGTTCTGAAACTTGAGCTTGGGTGCCCACTTGGAGGTAGCTCGGTCAGAAGGCTTGGGTTGTGGACTCGATGGGTGGCTCGGTGGAAGGGTGGTTTCGTCTTCATCCGCTAGACGCTGCTCGGTTGGGGTAGTCCGGGCGCGCTTGGATGGCCGTGATGAAGAAGGCTGTTGAGAAGGAAGGGCCACGACGATCTGTTGCGTTTGGAGTGTTGGCGCTACTTCGGGTCTGTTGGCTTCGGTCAGAAGAGCCCTCACTCTGTTTCTTTTTGCCATTTCTTGTTCGGCTGTCAGTGGGACTAAGTTAATTTGTGGCAAGGTTGGGTCCGGTGCAGGGGTGTCTTCAAGGAGAAAGTCGATCATTCTGGCTTTTCGGCGACCGCTGTATCTGTATGTCGGCTCTAAATTTAGAAGCTTGGCCCAACTTCTCTCTAGGTATCGCAGTGCGGCGCGAAGTACGCCTAGGTTGGGGTGACTATATAGTGAGTGAGGATAGGCTAAATCTGCAAAAAAAGAAGCCAACTGTTAGTTCGGTTCAGAAGGAGGAAACCGAAATAAAGGGAAGCATGAAAAGTGACCGAAGTAATGTATACCAGGGATTCCTTTATTCCAATTTATACTTCGGCCTGGGATCTGGGCTTGATGGTCTTCAAAATTCCCAGATACCCAGAAAAAATCGTCATCGTTTAAGTCTTTATTTGGCGTGTCTTTTATTATTTTTTCTCTACGACGTCGTCTCCTTAGATAGTAGACCCAGCCGTCATCTTTGGAGCCAATGGAGTATTGGTGAAATATTTCGGTTAGACCGAGGTTAAGACCGGCTTGGCGGTTTAGTTCGGCTATTCTCATTATTATATGGTAAGAATTGGTGGAAAGCTGGGTTGGGCATATTCTGGTTTGTTTAAGGAATTCACAGATTAATGGTTGGACTGGAAATCTTAGTCCGGTTTCTATTATTGAAAGAAGGGTGAAGGGTACAAAGCCTTCGTTTCCCCATGGAATGGTATCTTGTTCGGCTAGGATGAGTTGGACGTCGTCAGGTATATTGTAACCTTTGCGGAATTCGGCTAGACCACCAGGGGTGTTTACTAAGAATCTATACTTCCCCATCTATTTTATAAGTTATAAATAAGTTAGTTCGGTTGGAAAATTGTGCTCAGTAGCTCGGTTGAGCGCGCAAAGGAGTGCTTGGGCAACCTAAGTCTGCAAAGTGGAAAACAAAGGTGTTAAGCACAGATCGTTGACCGTGCTACAAAATCAAAACAAGATAAAAGAAGCCCTACTTCGGCTATGTGGGATGCTACAGGTTCTATCTCGGTTTTAAACAAGTTGTTTGGTAGCTCGGATTGAGCAAGGGGTTCGATAGATCGGTTTGTGTATGGGGTTGGTTATCACGGTTTGAGACTACGGATTTTGTTACCTCAGACGAGCCTCTAGGGGTAGCTTTCTTAGTTCGGTTTAAAAACTAAGGAAGCTGGCTTAGCCCCAAAGACCTAGCTCGGTCGAAAGGCTAAGGTTTCCAGTATACTAAGTTCAGACTTAGTTCGGTTCGTTTATCTCGGCTAAAGTAAATCAAGAAGTGTTGTCTTATTGAAACTAATGGTGCAAGTTTCAGTTCGGTTGTGAGGTGTGCCTAGGCCTCACAAAGCAAACAAATTCTTTGTTTGGTTACGTGGTTATTTTGGATCAAAATTAGTGTTTCTCATGTTCTTTCTTGAAATCAAATAGTTCTAGCATAGTGTTTTCAGAAGACGCAAGGCAAGAACAGTGGAATGAAAGTACTTTTCAAAAACACAGACCTAAAAGCTATGGACTAAACAAAAGCAAAAATAAGAAAATAGAATAGAGTTATGATGCTTACCAGATGAAAAGGAGAAAGCTGGGGATGAGAGCAGCAGCAAGGAAGAAGAAACACGAGCACAGCAAGTTCAGAAGCTCCGAAACGATAGAGAGAGAAGAATAAGTGAATAATGTAGGGTTTGATCCAAAATGAAGGGTTTTTCGTTTTGATGCAAAGGAAAAGGCGGGAACTGTTCAAATTTTGCGGAGTATGAGGGCGGCGTGACAGCTGCGAAGAGCCAGTTAGAGCCAGCCACGTGTCACTAGAATGAGAAGCGATTCAGTTTCTATAACTGAAAAGACGTTTGACCGGATAATGATAGCTCGGCTGGAAAGGCTTCAAAGTTTTAGCTCGGCTGGAAAGGCTTCAAAGTTTTAGCTCGGCTGGAAAGATAAAAACTTTGGCCCGGTTTTTTAGGCAGGTAATCCCTATCATGCTGCGCAGACGGAATTAAGGGGCAATTGAGAGGGTAATTTATGTGCAAATTAGGCCGAGCTAGGCCGTTATGGGCCTCGGTGCGGAGGGCTAAGTAAAAAGGCCACAAAGTTACTTCGGTCTTGAAGAGGAATAACATTAGTCCGGTTCCGAGCCCAGGAATTGTTAGTCCGGCCCAAGGGAAGCAATGATTAGTCTGGTCAAAGGATGCTTTGTAGTTAGACCGGTTTAAAGGTACTTTGAGCTTATACCGGTTATGGCGTAGTATGGTTAGTTCGGCCTAAAGCCATACTAGAAGTTAGCTCGGTTAGACTTACCATGGTTTACGCAGAGAGAACTGAGGTAAGGGCATTGAAGGGAGAACCGAACTAGAGATAGTTCGGTCTACTCTGTGGCTCGGCATGGCCATATTTACTTCGGTCGTATTGGAGTCCGGCCCTGGTAAAACCATCTCACTTGGTTTAAGCAGTGAAGGGGGTGTTGAAGGATAAACATTATTTTTCAGGAGTTTGAATCCTAGGAGGACTCTGCATGGAGAAGTAAAAGTCCTACTAGGATTGTGCCACACGGAACCCATAAAAGCTCACAAACATCACCTATGGAGAGGTAACACAACTTTGTTTTCTGAATACACAGAGCTTTTGTCTATTTGTCAAGCTTATTGACTTAGGTATCGGAGAGGTTTCCGGCACACACCCGCCGGCTAGCTCACGTTTGTATTTTCAGGTGATAAAACGATGTCGTACAGAGGAACGCAGACTTGATCAACATGATTATATGAGAA
This sequence comes from Camellia japonica, assembly GCA_030407325.1. Taxonomy (NCBI): domain Eukaryota; kingdom Viridiplantae; phylum Streptophyta; class Magnoliopsida; order Ericales; family Theaceae; genus Camellia; species Camellia japonica. Next base: position 38,059,937 of record JAPPVO010000003.1, on the reverse strand, counting down.
GGTTTATTTCTTTCCCGTACAGATAGATTATGAGATTTAGGAAAGAGATAAATATTAGAGGAGAGATTTTAGAAACTTGTAATTCAATTTTTTTTTTTTTTTAATCTATATTTACTTTGTTAGTCAATAATATTATTTTTAAATATTTTTAAGATTACAAAAATTAGCAATTTTAGTTTTTTTTTTATTATCTATAGTTATTTTGTTGGCCAATAGTACTATTTTTGAATATTTTTAAAATTACAAAAATTAGCAATTATGGTTTTACGTTCTTTTTAATCTATAATTTTTTATTTTTTTTTAAACATGAGATGAGATTTGTGTTTTTTTCTTTTTTTTTAAATGTATAGTTACTTTATTATGAGATGGGATTTAGGAAATAGAGAAAATTGAGGGGGAGAGATTTTAGAAACTTGTAATTCAAAATTTTAGGTGGTTTTTTTTTTATAAAAAAATCTATAATTACTTTGTTAGCCAATAGAATTATTTTTAAATATTTTTAAAATCACAAAAAATAATAATTGTGGAATGAGAGTTTAGAACTCTCACAAGCCTTTCTTTATATAATATATAGATAGATATAGATATTTATATTTGTTTTAGATATTTTTAATATACAAATTATTATTTGTAGATTTTTTATAAAAATAATTTAATAATCTCATCATTAACTATAGTGTATGAGAGAAGTTGAAAAGGGTGCTGCAATAACTATGGGAGAAGTCAAAAAGGTTTGTGGGTTGGGAGAAATCAATAAATGCTGAGATTTTTTTTTTATATATAAAAAATTAGAAAATTGAGATTGAGATATTAGAGCTCGTACAAGGCTCGTGGGTTAAAAACCTCATTTTCCTTATAGATATTTATATTTGTTTTAGATTTTTTTTAATATATAAATTATGTTTTTTAAGATTTTTTATAAAAATAATTTAAAATTCTTATCACTAATCATAGTGTATGAGAGAAATTGAAAATGGTATTACAGTAAACTATACACGGATTGTCTCTATAATTATTTGTATGTGGGGATTTTAAATGCTGATCAGGAAATTTTGACCAAATCAATAAATACAGGTATGTGGAAAGACATGTGGATTGAAAAAGAGTTAATAAATGCTGATCAGGGGATTTTAACCAAATCAATAAATGTTGAGTTTTTTTTTTTTTTTTAATAAGAAATTTAGAAAATTCATATTGAGATATTGAAACTCCCACAGGCCTTGGTGTTAAAAACCCACTTTTACTTAATATATAATATAGATATAGATAGATAGATCGATTTAATAAGAATTTATATTTGTTTTATATATTTTTTTAATATACAAATTATTTTTTTAAAGATTTTTTTATAAAAATAATTTAACAATCTCATCGCTAGCCATAGTGTATGAGAGAAGTTGAAAATGGTGTAGGAGTAGATATGTGAGAAGTCAAAAAATGGATTGAGAGAAGTCAATAAATGCTGAGTTTTTTTTTTTAAATAAAAAATTTAGAAATTAAGATTGAGATATTGGAGCTCCCACAAGGCCTGTAAGTTAAAAACCCCATTTTCCTTATATAATACTAGCCTATCACCCGTGCTATGCACGGGATAATTATATATATTTATATTTGTTTTAGATTTTCTTAATATATAAATTATGTTTTTAAGATTTTTTATAAAAATAATTTAACAATCTTATCACTAACCATAGTGTATGAGAGAAGTTGAAAAGGGTACTGCAGAAACTATACACAGATTGTATCTATAATTATTTGTATAAGGGATTCTAAATGCTGATCAGGGGATTTTGACTATATCAATAAATACAGGTATGTGGAAAGACATGTGGATTGAAAAAAGTTAATAAATGCTGATCAGGGGATTTTGACTAAATCAATATATATTGAGTTTTTTTTTTTAATAAAAAATTTAGAAAATTCAAATTGGGATATTGAAGCTCCCAACAGGCCTTGGGGTTAAAAACCCCACTTTTGCTTAATATATAGTATAGAAGTATAGATAGATACTAGTGGTAACCGTGCTATGTACGAGATTTTATAAATTAAAAAAAAAATTATTATAAATATATTGAGTTAATTTAATATTTTATGTCGTGATATATATGAAATTTATAAATTAATTTTTATGTTTATAACTTTTTAAATTATTAGTTAAAAAAATATATATATAAATCTATTTAGTGCAATTTTGATAATTTGTAATAAAAAAAGAAATAAACCTAATTAAATGAGATTACGTTAGTTATGATATACCTCTTCTTGTTATGAAAATATACCAATTTAAAAGTTATAATTAAGACAAATATACAATTTATTATTAAATATGAAGTGAAGTGATATTTAACAATAATTGATATGATATTTCTGTTATTAATCCAATAATCTAAGTTACATTTCTTTTGGTTTTAATTTCATAACTAAAAACACAATATGAATATAATACGCAGACGGATTTATAGTCTTTAATAATAAGAAGGTTTTAGAATATTTTTAACCTTTCATCATTTTCTTTAATTTTTTTTATCTAATTTGATTTTAAATTTAAATAAAAAAAATTGATTTTATATGAATTACTTTAACTTTTTCATTAAATTTTTATCATTTAAAAAAAAATCATTCTTATCCCATTTTTTTTTTCTTTTCATCAATTTTAATGAAAAAAAACAATAATTTCCAACGCTTTACCTTTTTAAATTTTTATCAAATTATAAAAGTTATTTAATATATATGAAAAGTTATACTAAACTTTTATTTTTAATTAATTGAATTATGATTAATAAACTAACAAATAGCAGTAATGGTATAATAGGATATAAAGAGGATAAAAATAAAAAACACAATGATATTTAAAAGTTTAAATTTACGTAGTTATATAAAAATCTAATGTTATAGTACAATCTTAAATTCTCAATAAATTTTCACATTTTCTATAAAATAAAATGATAATAAAAATAAAAAATTCGATACCCATTTTTTTTACTTCAATTTTATGATTTTCATTGGAAAAAACAAAAACCGATCAAAATTCTTGGCACATAATGGGTATAGATACTTTGATTGTAACCATTATAATTCAAATTTAGATAATTATAGATAATTATATTATTAAATCATAATTCAAAAATATCTTTTTGAGATCTATATCTAAATTCTTATCTCATTTATTTTTGTGTTGTTTCTATTTATTTATTTTTTTTCAATTTATTTAAGATCGTGTTGTGAATTTCCATTTTTTTAATTTAAATGGTTTCTATTTGTTTTAAATTATTATTATTTAGGTAAGTTATGATGTGAGTTAGAAATGTGATAAATATGTGAGTTTTATTGATTTAAAATGTAATGGTGTGAGATAGACTTTAAAGATTTTTAAAATTTAAAATTAGATATTGAGAGGCAAAAGAAAGATTTTAACTAAATAAATAAAAATCATATTTATTAATTTTATCTGTTTGTATATTTGATTTTTTTTTTTTTTTTGGTTATGTTATAATATAATATATAAGATATGGATAGATAACTACAATTCTCATGAAAAATATTATCTGATTTTTTAAGGGAGAGAAAAGGAAAGCAAATTTTAATTTTCTTTTGGAAATTGATGACAGAAATTACAATGGAGAGATTATGAAATATTTTTGTTATCTTTCCATTTGAAATCCATAAATTAAGGGATAATTATTATTTCCAGAATAATTAAATAGGTATTGGAGAAGTTGAAAATGAGGGATAATTATTATTTTCAAAATAATTAAATAGGTATGAAAGAAGTTAAAAAGGGTATCTATGGAAGAAGTCAAAAAGACTTGGGAGAAGTTAATAAGTGTTGAATTTTTTTATTTTTTTAAATCAAAAAATTAAGAAATTAAGATTGAGGTATTGGAGCTCCCACAAAATTGTGAGTTAGAAACTCCATTTTCTTTATATAATACTAGCATATCACCCGTGCTATGCACGGATTGTGTTTACAATTATCTATATATGTGAATTGTGATTTTTAAATGTTTTTTTTTTTAAATATCTTCTTTTTTTCCTTTTTTATATTATATTAAAGTTTAATATTTTGATAATAATCATATGTGTTGGACTTTTCAAAAAATTAAATATCTTTTTTTTTAATTATATTATATTAAAGTTTAATATTTTTATAGTAATCATATGTATTGGACTTTTCAAGAATTTTTTTTTTTTATGCTTGTTCTTAATGCATTAAAGTGTTATTATCTTTTTTAAGGAATTAAATGTCTTTTTTTTTTTTATACTATATTAAAGTTTAATATTTTGATAGTAATCATATGTGTTGGACTTTTCAAGAATTTTTTTTTATGCTTGTTCTTAATGCATTAAAGTTTTATTATGAGGGATAATAATCATATGTGTTGGGACTTTTCAAGAAATTCATATGTGTTGGATTTCAAAGAATTTTTTTTATACTTGTTCTTAATGTATTAAAGTGTTATTATGAGGGTAAGACTTGGAAGTTGTGAGAAGTTAATAAATGCTAAGATTTTTTATTTTTTTTTAAATAAAAAAATCAGGAAATTTAGATTGGGAGATTGGAGTTCCCACAAAGCTTGGGGTTAAAAACCCCATTTTACTTAATATATAGTATATATACTAGCCTTTCACCCGTGCTATGCACGGGATAATTATAGATATTTATATTTGGTTTAGATTTTTTTTAATATATAAATTATGTTTTTTAAGATTTTTTATAAAAATAATTTAACAATCTTATCACTAACCATAGTGTATGGGAGAAGTTGAAAAGGGTACTGCAGTAACTATACACGGATTGTATCTATAATTATTTGTATGAGGGGATTTTAAATGCTGATTAGTGGATTTTGACCAAATCAATAAATGTAGGCATGTGGAAAGACATATGGATTGAAAAAATTTAATAAATACTGATCAGAGAATTTTGACAAAATCAATAAATGCTGAGTTTTTTTTAAAATAAAAAATAAAAAATTTAGAAAATTCAGATTGGGATATTGAAGCTCCTACAGGCCTTGGGGGTTAAAAATCTCATTTTGCTTAATATATAGTATAGAAGTATAGATATAGATATAGATAGATAGATAGATAGATTGTAAAGAAAAACCATTAAAATAGTAAATAAAATATTAAATCACATTAAAAAAAAAAACCATTGAACAAACTACAATCACATCACATTTTTCCCATAATAAAAAAAATAAATAAATGAAAAAAAGAACCATTGACTAGCTACAATTACATTTAAAAAAAAAATCATTGAACTAACTACAATCACATTTTTTTCTTTGGGAGTGTTTATGTTTATCTAATTTCAATCATATTAAAAATAAAATTAAAATAGTAAATAAAAAGATTAAACAACATTAAAAAAAAAACCATTGAACTAACTACAGCAATCATATTAAAAAAAAAAATCATTGAACAAACTACAATCACATCACATTATTCCCATAATAAAATAAATAAATAAAAAAAAACTATTAAACTAACTATAATCACTTTAAAAAAAAAGAATCATTCAACTAATTATAATCACATTTTTTCTTTTGTGAGGGTTTATATTTATCTAACTTCAATCATATTAAAAAATCAAAAATAAAATTAAAATACTAAATAAAAAGATGGGCAAATTACACAAATAGTCCCTGTAGTTTGGGACTTGTGTCACTTTGGTCCATGACTTTTCAATTGTGACACATTTGACCCTGAATTTTGAATTTTGATCCAAATAAGGACAATTGAATATATAATTAGATTTTTTAAAGGTAAAATTGTCAATTTGATAAAATAGAAACTAATTTGACAAAAATAAATGTCAAACAAATATTTTTGAATTTTTAAAAATTATTTCTACCTACTAAAAATAAATTATGTAAAAATGATAAATCTTTTAGACATTTATTATTTATTTTACCAATATTAATTTTTATTATGTGTGTTTGAATGATGATCATGTAAAATTAATTAAAAAAAATTAATCATGTAATTTTTATGAATTTTACATAATTTTATCAGTGGTGGATAAAAATAATTTTAATAAAAAATTAAAAATATTTTTTTGACATTAATTTTTGTCAAATTAGTTTATATTTTATCAAATTGAGAATTTTATCCTTGAAAAATCTAATAATATTTTTCAATTGTCCTTATTGGAATAAGATTCAAAATTCAGGGTCAAATGTGTCACAATTGAAAAGTCATGGGACCAAAGTGACACAAGTCCCAAACTATAGGGACTATTAGTGTAATTAATCCTAAAAAGATTAAATAACATTAAAAAAAAAACTATTGAACTAACTACAACAATCATTTAAAAAAAGAGACATTGAACAATTATAATTACATCACATTTTTCAATAATAAAATAAATAAATGCAAAAAAAAAAGAACTATAAACTAATTATAATCACATTAAAAAAAAAAGAATCATTCAACTAATTATAATCACTTTTTCTTTTTGTGAGGGTTTATACTTATCTAACTTCAATCATATTAAAAAATCAAATTATAATTTTTATTCACTAGACAAATCACAAAAATTTTTTATGCGCTATCTAATTACAATATTAAAACAGTAAACAAAAAGAAAGTCAAGAAGGAGAAAACAAAAAGAAGACTTACTGTTTGCATACGTGGTCACTGGAGGTTGAAAGTGTAGAAGTGAGAAGTCAAGAAGGAGAAAACAAAAAAGGAGACTCACTGTTTGCAAAGATATGTGAAAAGTTTAAAAAGCGTGTGTGTATTGGAGAAGTTAAAAAGACTTGAAAAAATTTAATAATTGCTAAGTTTTTTTTTAAAAAAAAAAATAAAAAAATAAAGAAATTAAGGTTCAAATATTGAAACTCCCACAAAACTTGTGGGTTAGAGATAGATAGATATAAATAAATAGAGATATAGATATAGATATTTATTTATATTTGTTTTAATTTTTTTTTAATATCAAATGATTTGTTTTGAAAAAGTACTGTGTAGTATTATGAGAGAAGTCAAAAAGTTTTATGGATTGAGAGAAGTTAATAAATGCTGAGGTTAATTTTTTTTTTTTAAAAACAAAAAATTAGAAAATTAGGATTGACATATTGAAACTCCCACAGGCCTTGGGGTTAAAAACTCTATTTTGCTTAATATATAGTAAGTATAGATACTAGCCTATTACCCGTGCTATGCACGGAATAATTATAGATATTTATATTTGTTTTAGATTTTTTTAATATATAAATTATGTTTTTTAAGATTTTTTTATAAAAATAATTTAACAATTTTATCACTAACCATAGTGTATGAGAGAAGTTGAAAAGGGTAGTGCAGTAACTATACAAGGATTGTATCTATAATTATTTGTATGAGGGGATTTCAAACGCTGATCAGAGAATTTTGACCAAATCAATAAATCCAGGCATGTGGAAAGACATGTGGATTGAAAAAATTTAATAAATGCTGATCAGAGGATTTTGACCAAATCAATAAATGCTGAGTTTTTTTTAAATAAAAATTTTAAAAATTCAAATTGGGATACCCATAGGCCATGAGGATTAAAAACCCCTTTTGCTTAATATATAGTATATAGCATAGATAAATCACATTAAAAAAAAGAATCATTGAACAAACTACAATTATCTAACTTCAATCATATTAAAAAATCAAATTATAGACAAAAGGAGATAACTTCAATCATACAAATCACAAATTTTTTAATGTTATCTAACTACAATCACATTTTCTCATAATAAATAAATAATTGAAAAAAAGAACCATTAAAATAGTAAATAAAAATATTATTTAGAGCCATTGAACAAACTACAATCATATTTTTTCTTTTTGTGAGTGTTTATGTTTATCTAACTTCAATCATATTAAAAAAAATCAAATTATAAATAAAAGGAGATAACTTCAATTATACAAATCACAATTCTTTTAATGCTATCTAACTACAATCATATTTTTCTCATAACAAAAAAAAAAAAAAACTTTTAAAAAAGAACCATTAAAATAGTAAATAAAAAGATTATTTAGAACCATTGAACAAACTACAATAACATTTTTCTTTTTGTGAGTGTTTATGTTTATCTTACTTCAATCATATTAAAAAAATCAAATTATAAACAAAAAGAGACAACTTCAATCATACAAATCACAAATTTTTTAATGCTATCTAACTATAATCATATTTTTCTCATAATAAAAAAAATAATTGAAAAAAAGAACTATTAAAATAGTAAATAAAATGATTATTTAGAAGAATTGAACAAACTACAATCAAATTTTATTTTTGTGAGTGTTTATATTATATAACTTATAATCATATTAAAAAATCAAATTATAAATAAAAGGAGATAACTTCAATCATACAAATCACATTTTTTTAATGCTATCTAACTACAATCACATTTTTTCTCATAATAAAAAAAATAATAATGAAAAAAAGAATTGAATAAACTACAATCACATTTTTCTTTTTGTGAGTGTTTATGTTTATCTAATTTCAATCATATTAAAAAAATCAAAATAAACAAAAGGAGATAACTTCAATCATACAAATCACAATTTTTTTAATACTATCAACTACAATCATATTTTTCTCATAATAAAAAAAAAAATGAAAAAAAGAACCATTAAAATAGTAAATAAAAATATTATTTAGAGCCGTTGAATAAACTACAATCACGTTTTTCTTTTTGTGAGTTAACTTCAATCATATTAAAAAATCAAATTATAAACAAAAGAAAATAACTTCAATCATACAAATCACAATTTTTTTAATGCTATCTAACTACAATGACATTTTTCTCATAATAAAAAATTTAATTGAAAAAAATAACCATTAAAATAGTAAATAAAAAAGATTATTTAGAATCATTGAACAAACTACAATCACATTTTTTTTTTGTGAGTGTTTATGTTTATCAAACTTCAATCATATTAAAAAATAAAATTATAAATAAAAGGAGATAACTTCAATCATACAAATCACAATTTTTTTAATGCTATCTAATCATCATCAATAATTAAAAATCAATCACAATTAATTAAGTCAATTGATATTAAAAAAAAACAAAATAATTTATTTTTAAAAAAAACATAGTGAGTTAAAAAGATCAATTACAATTTTTTTTTAGTCAAAATACAATTTAATCATCATCAATAATTGGTACATTATATGACCCTAATGAGTACAATCCATTTTGTTTTTCAAAAAATACAGTGAGTTAAAAATCAAATCACAAATTAAGTGAATTGATAGTTAAAAAAAACAATAATATGTTTGGTTAGAGTTTTCCAAAAACTCTTTTCAGAAAAATTTATTTTCTTATTTTTCGTGTTCTTTTGTTTTTACTGAATTTTTTAATATTTTAAGCAAATTTTTTTTTTACTTTTTAGACATACCTAACATAAATATACCTAAAAAGTAAAAAATTTGTGAAAGAAATTTTTTAAAAATTCATGAAATACCAAAAATACAAAAAAAAAAACGAAAATTCAGTACATTTTTTATATTTTTATTTTGTATTTATTAATTTTTTAAAAATATTTTTTCATAATTTTTTTTACTTTTAGATACATCCAAATAAGGTACATCTAAAAAAGTAAAAAAAATGTCTAAAATTTTAAAAAATATTCACTAAAAACAAAAAACACGAAAATCAAAAAAATTCAGTTTTCAAAAAACTTAATCCAAAAAACTCAAACCAAACACGCTGAATAATTTTTTTTCAGAAAACACTGTGAGTTAAAAAAATCTATTACAATTTTTTTTTTTCAAAATACAATCTAATCATTATCAATAATTGATACTTTAAAAATCAAATCACAAAAAAAAAATCAAATCAAATCACAAATATTTTTATACTATCTAACAAATATTTTTATACTATCTAACTATAATCATATTTTTTTCGTAAATAATTGTAAAGAAAAATTATGAAAACAGTAAATAAAAGATTAAATCACATTAAAAAAAGAACCATTGAACAAACTACAATCACATCACATTTTTCCATAATAAAAAAATAAATAAAAGAAAAAAAGATCCATTGACTAACTACAATCACATTAAAAAAAAAGAACTATTGAACTAACTACAATCATATTTTTTCTTTGTGAGTGTTTATGTTTATCTAACTTCAATCATATTAAAAATAAAATTAAAATAGTAAATAAAAAGATTAAATAACATAAAAAAAAAATCATTGAACTAACTACAACAATGATATTAAAAAAAAGAGCCATTGAACAAATTACAATCACATCACATTTTTCCCATAATAAAATAAATAAATGAAAAAAAAGAACTATTAAACTAACTACAATCACATAAAAAAAAAAAAGAATCATTCAACTAATTATAATCACATTTTTCTCTTTGTGAGGGTTTATATTTATCTAACTTCAATCATATTAAAAATAAAATTAAAATAGTAAATAAAAAGATTAAATAACATTTAAAAAAAAACCCATTGAATTAACTACAACAATCATATTAAAAAAAAGTGCTATCGAACAAACTACAATCACATCACATTTTTCACATAATAAAATAAATAAATGAAAAAAAAGAACTATTAAACTAACTACAATCACATTTAAAAAAAAAGAATCATTCAACTAATTATAATCACATTTTTCTCTTGTGAGGGTTTATATTTATCTAACTTCAATCATATTAAAAAATTAAATTATAATTTTTTATTCGCTAGACAAATCATAAATATTTTTATGCGCTATCTAACTACAATATTAAAACAGTAAACAAAAGGAAAAGTCAAGAAGGAGAAAACAAAAAGAAGACTTACTGTTTGCATACGTGGTCATTGAAGTTGAAAGTGTAGAAGTGAGAAGTCAAGAAGGAGAAAACAAAAAGGAGACTCACTATTTGCAATAGGCATGTGAAAAGTTAGAAAGAGTTGTGTATTGGAGAAGTTAAAAAGACTTGGAAAAATTTAATAAGTGCTAAGTTTTTTTTTTTTCAAAAAAAAACAAAAAAATTAAGAAATTAAGGTTTAGATATTGGAACTTCCACAAAACTTGTAGGTTAGAGATAGATATAAACTAGCCTATCACCCGTGCTATGCACGGAATAATTATAGATATTTATATTTGTTTTTGATTTTTTTTTAATATATAAATTATGTTTTTTAAGATTTTTTATAAAAATAATTTAACAATCTTATCACTAACCATAGTGTATGGGAGAAGTTGAAAAGAGTACTGTAGTAATTATACACGGATTGTGTCTATAATTATTTGTATGAGGAGATTTAAAATGTCGATCAGGGGATTTTGACCAAATCAATAAATGCAGGCATGTGGAAAGACATGTGGATTGAAAAAAAATTAATAAATGCTGATCAGGAGATTTTGACCAAATCAATAAATGCTGAGTTTTTTTTTTAAATAAAAATAAAAAATTTAGAAAATTCAAATTGGGATATTGAAACTCCCATGGGCCTTGGGGGTTATAAACCCCCTTTTGCTTAATATATAGTATAGATAATAGATAGATATAGATATAGATATAGATATAGATATAAATATTTATATTTGTTTTAAATTTTTTTTAATATACAAATTATTTATTTTGGAAAAGTTACTGCAGTAATTATGAGAGAAATAAAAAAGTCTTGTGGGTTGAAAGAAATTAATAAATGCTGAGGTTAATTTTTTTTTAAAAAAAATAAAAATTAGAAGCTCCCACAAGCCTTGGGGGTTAAAAACTCATTTTTACTTAATATATAGTAAGTATAGATAGATATAATATATAGATAGATAGATATATAGATATAGATGGTCCCTGTACTTGTTGTTGGAAAAAAGGAAAAATAAATAATAAATAATATTTTAAAAGTTCTCACAATTTAATTCTTAATTTAATTTGAATAGTATTAATTTTTAATTAATTATATGACACACCTTTGCCATCTCATATATACTTAGGGACGCAAAGTACGAGTCTTTTGGTTCATTTGGAAACATATTAAAAAAAGTCAGTTTTCTAGTTTTTTAATTTTTTAATTAAAAAAATCAGTTTTTTTACCTAAAATAATTCAATTTTTTGCTAAAAAAATTATTAAAAAAATTAAAAAATTATTTTTTTTTATTAATTTCTCAAAACACCACTGTGTGAATAAACAATAAGCTGTGTTTTATCCCAAAAAAAAAGAAAAAAGAAAAAAGAAAAAATAAAATAAAAAGTGGGACCGCAGTGACTGCTGTGGCTTAGGGCAGAACAGTATCTCCTTTTTCGTATTTAATTGAGAATTTATAAAGAAATTTTAAAAAATATATATAAAATTTCACCTATATTTTTTGCCTTTTTTTTCCTCCCCTAAATTCCGTCTCAAATTCCCAAGCAAATGCGTATATATTACGCGTACAGAGGCTTCAGCAACGTGCGTCTGTTCTGTTCTTCAGTGCTTTTTCTTTTGTTTTGTTTTCCAATTGGCGGAGAGAAAAACCCTAGGAGAGAGAAAAACCCTAGAAGCTCTTGACAATGTCTGCAACCGGTGCTGGTGGTGGTCAGGAGGAAGAAAAGAAGCCCATGGATCAGTCTGGCCACATCAATCTCAAGGTCAAAGGCCAGGTATAATCAGCTATATCTCTGTTTTTTAGTTATTTTTTGTCCATGTAATGTTTCCAAATCTGTGTATAGCATTTATAACTGTGTTATTTATTGATCGGATACGTTGAGATTTGCAAATATTCGTTTTTTTTTGTTCTAAATAGTTTTTGTTAATGTACTTGTCTTCAGATTGTAGGTGTGCTATGCCATTAATTAACTATTTCAAGCTGTTGAATGATCTTATTCGAGTTCAGAAAGTTTTTATTTATTTTGTTTTTTACATTTTGGAAGTGAAATATTTAGGGCTGGTTTGGTTTGCTTTGGGAGAGTTATTTTTGAAAGTTTTTTTCAAAATTTTGTTTGATTTGTGATTTTTTTCCAAAAAATTTTAAAATCACTCTCTCTTTCTTACATATTAATCAATCACTTTTTCTCTCTTATTTTCTTTTCAATCACTTCTTCTCTCATACACCTCTACCCAATTACGACAAAATATCAAATCACCCCAAACTTTAAAACTACTTTCAAAATATACAACCAAACAAAAAAAAAAAAAAAAAAATTTCTAAACTCTCTCTCCAAATTTTTTTTTTTGAAAATCACTTCCTTAAAAGCAAACCAAACACACCCTTAATTTTTTGATGGTCAACGATGGCCCTGTTTGAGAAGTTGGCTATTTTAGCCTGGCTAAAAGAGTTTTCAAGCTATAATTTTACCTCTTTATTTGCATTTGATGTTTGTTTATCGTTTTCAAAAGTTAGGGTTGGTTTGGCATATACTATATAATCCATCTTTTTTTTTTTTTTTTCATCACATCACCTCTCTACTTTTCTACACATCTTTTCGTAAAAAGACAAAAAGTGTACTTTTTTAGGACACCCCAAACCAACCTTTAATTCCACATTCACTTTTGAAAACTCTATCTAAGGCAGAAAAATTTGGGCTAACCGGTCGTCTTACCGGATGTCCCACTGGTCGTCCGGCCGGTTGCCTGGAACAGTGATTTTTTTTTTTTGTGCAATTGACACATGTTAATTTTTATATATTCAACGAAAAATATTTTCTGAATTTTTTTTAATTTTTTTATGAGCTTTAATAGAATTTTGAGTTGTGTGTTTGGTTATGAGTTATAAGTTTTTTAATCAAATATCATGTGTCACATCAAAAATTTCCCACTCAATTCAAAATTCTTTTCAAAACTTATTCACCAAACAAATTTTTCACACTCAAATCATAATTCTAAAATTCACAAACTCAAAATACAACTCCTATTCTCAAATCATATTTAGAAAATTCTACCAAACGCTACCTTAGTTTTTTTTAGTTGATTTGTTGGTTATGGGAGAAAAAATAGAATGATCATAGATTGAACTTGACATTTTGGCCTATTTTGAAAAGTTGGTTAAAAGTCAGCTTTTTTACTTTTTGATTTTTTGGATCACATCACCCTTTATTTTTACTTTTTTTTTGTAGTTTTTTAAAAAAAAGTCCAAAAACATAGCTTTTGACCTGCTTCTCAAAATAGGCTTGTGTCTTATTGACTATTTTAACCTATTTTGTCTTTATTAACTATTTTAACCACAAGAAAAAAAAAAAAAAAAACCCCCCCTAAAAAAGCAGCTTGCCAAACACAGTTTCAATGCAATGGGAGGAAAACTAGTGACTAATATTTTATTTTTTTAATTACAATATGGGTAATGAGAATGTTGATTGATTGTGGTTTCATTTACATTGCTCTATTCTGATAAATCTTATTGTTATTTTATATGCAAATGTCGTATATGTGTGGATCTTCTTCATTTGTTGTTACTATTATTTGAACCTAGGCCTCATTTGTCAAAATTTAATTTTAAAAGTCAAAATGTAATTAAAAAATCCACAAGGCCAACAACCTATACAAAAAAGTTAAAGATTTTTTTTTTCTTTCTATTTTTTACACATCTTTTCATAAAGAGTCATTTCAAACATACTAATTTTTTTTTACCTCATATTTTAGCCAAAAAATCAAAAAAATACTAAAATAGTCTGTTCCCAAACGAGGCCTTAAACAGTTTCAGATAACTAATCTTTTGAAAAAAGGATAAAGTAAATCATTTTTAGAACTATCAAGGAATCACCAACTTTTTTTTGTTGTTCTAACCCATACAATTTTGGAAGAAACATGAATACGGGTATATACAAAAATTGTTGTGGATGTCTAATTGAGTGTTGTATTGAATGGTATATGATTACATTAGTCAAAGCAAAATTGGTGTATAGTTTACTTGATAGGATAACTATATATGATTTTGTGCTAATTGGCCCCTTCCCTTTAGGTCAATACTTTTCCCCCAACGATGTAATTCTTATTTGTCTACCATTGGTTGGACTTGGGTTGGGCTTTTAAGATCCTGAAACTGATTGTAAATAAGAAAATGCCATCTGAATTGAATGGAATTGATTGAGTCAACTGGTTTATTCATTGCAAAATATTAACTTCCAATTACTTATCATGGGTATGGTATATCAGTTGTGCCAAATTTGTGGAACCATGGAGTTGGCCTAATATGTTGCCATGCAAGCACCCTTTCTGATTTCATGTTGTTCTGACTGGGGATGATTGCAACAACATTATTTTGATGAAAATATTTTACTTTTTGTTGTTTATAGTGTGCAGTTTTATAGCCCTTTTGGTTATCTGCATGTGTTGCTGCGATTAGAAAGTTAAGTAAATATATAAGAAAATTATTTGTGAAAGTTTTGAGAATATTAGTAATGTGATCAAGAGGAGATAGAGATACGTTTTCAATTCTGTTACCAATGGCAAAAGGTTTCATGGAAGATCTAATTTGAACTTAACCATTGGATTTGTAAAATTAATCTCCAACATAGAGGAACATGTAAAACCATCTCCTATAAAAGATTCTAAAGTTATTGAGACAGATGTTTTCTCTTGCTCCATTAATGGCAATCTCTTAACTTGCATAAGTCTCTTCTTTCAGGCTTCTATTTTTTAGCTTTATTTTTTACCAAAATTAAATATTCAATGTTCCTGTTAACTACTACAATGAGATAAATAGTGCAGGCAATGCTAGTAAATGTATGATATGCCAATATTATCTGCAAATCAATTGGCTGTTTAGTCACTTTTATATTACAGTAATTTTGGGATCATGATTATCTTATCAAAAAAATATTTGGGATCTTGATTGTAGATATAGAATAGAAATCCCTGTGCATTATCCAGTGAATGAGCACCTATTGGTATGGAGTTAGTACTAAGAATAGCAGACTGTTCAAGATTTTGGAAAATTTTTGAATTCAGAATTAACCGTTCTATATGCTGGTCACCGAGTATTGAGATAGAGAAATAAAATAATGAATTAGTGATAAGAAAAATTAAGAAGAGAAAAGTGGTAATTGTGGGAGGTGACATGGGATTCTGGTTTTTTTTGTATGGATAGTGGAATCTTGGACTAATTTAGAAAAATATCTGCCATATAGGGATGTGTAATTTTGAAGTTTTTGAATTAGTTTGTTATTGAGGTTGCGGTTCATTTTCATTATGAGAACTTGGGAATTTTGTGAATAATTTACGTCTTCTTGTAGCTGGATCGTACAGTTGTAAGTGTAAGATTTTTGAATAGCTTTCTGTATCTCATATATTCAATGTGTGAATGATTACAATCAGACCTTAGATTATATAAGCCCTATATCCTAAACCAAAAGGGAGAATACAATTATGCCTCTAATAGGACTCTAACACAATCATACCTCTAATAGGACTATAATAGAAAATACACAAAATACACAATATATTCTCACACCTCCGCTCAAACTCAAGGTGTTTTAGCAGAAAACACTGAGAGTTTGCTAAGAAGAAACTGAAACCGAGCGGTAGTGTGAGTCTTGGTGAAGAAGTCTGCAAGTTGCAAAGCTGAAGGGATGAAAGGAAGCGAGATAGAGGCAAACTGCAGATGTTGGCGAACAAAGTGACAATCGATCTCAATATGTTTCGTCCGCTCATAAAAGACAGTATTGTGGGCAATCTGAACAGCATTGCGATTGTCACAATAGAGAGAGGTCGGAGAAGACTGAGAGACACCCAAATCAGACAAGAGACAACGAAGCCAAACAATCTCAGCAGTGGCATGAGCCATAGCACGATACTCAGCTTCGGCAGTAGAGCGAGCAACGACTGATTGTTTCTTGCTTTTTCAAGAGATTAAGGAATCTCCAAGAAACATACAGAAACCAGACGTAGACTTACGATTAGTAACATCACCCGCCCAATTAGAGTCAGCATAGGCCACCAAGTCCAAAGAGGAAGTAGAGGACAACAATAAGCCCTGAAAGATAGTACCCCGGAGATAGCGAAGAACGCGAACCAAAGCAGCCCAATGGGTAGAGCGAGGAGCAGAAACAAACTGACTAACCACATGAACAGCATAAGCAAGGTCAGGACGAGTGACAGTCAGATAAACTAAACAACCCACAAGCTCGCGATATAAAGTGGGATCATCCAGAGGGACACCATCAGTAGAGTTAAGCTTTACATTAAGCTCAATAGGTGTATCAGAAACCTTAGTATCAGTAAGACCAGCACGATGAATGACTTCATTAGCATACTTAGCCTGAAACAAGAAATAGCCCTTGGGAGAAGAAGCAACCTCAATACCAAGAAAATACCGTAATGGACCCAGATCCTTCATTTCGAAGGTGCGGAAGAGATGCTGCTTGACCTCAGAGATAGCAGAAGAGTCTGAGCCAGTGATGATTATATCATCCATATAGAGCAAGAGAGCAACAAAATCAACCGAGATATGTCGCAGAAATAAAGCAGAGTTGGAAGCAGAAGGATGAAATCCAAGCTCGGTAACAGCAATCTGAAATCGATCATACCAAGTACGAAGAGACTGTTTCAGACCATACAGAGCACGCCGAAGACGACAAACCTGTCCAGAGGGATGGCGAAGGCCAGGGGAAGGACGCATGTAAACCTCCTCAGTGAGATGGCCATTAAGAAAAGCATTCTTAACATCCATATGATAAAGAGGCTCAGAACGAACAGCAGCGACAGAGATCAAAGTACGGACAGTAGTCATTTTGGCAACAGGAGCAAATGTCTTCTCATAATCAATACCATACTCTTGAGAGAAACCTTTGGCAACCAGACGAGCTTTGTAACGCTTAAGAGAGCCATCAGAATGAGTCTTGACTTTGTAAACCCATTTGCAACCAACCAGGTTCTTACCAGCAAGTAAAGGAACCAACTCCCAAGTACTAATTTTCTGTAAAGCAGACAACTCATCCTCCATAGCTTGAACCCAATGAGGATCTTGACAGGCTTCCTTGTAAGACTGAGGTTCTACAAAAGAGTGAATAGCAGACAAAAAAGTACGATAAAAAGTAGAAAAACAAGTATTAGACCAACCCAACCTGTTTGGAGGATGACGTGCTCGAGGAGGATATCGGTGTGCAGTAGGATCAAAGTCGTCAGAAGCAGGAGGATCAACAGTAGGAGTGGAGACAACTGGTGGAGGAGGAGCCTTACGACGAGAATAAACTAACAACGGAGGAGGAGAAGAAATTGAAGGAGGAGAAACAGCCAGCGGTGAAGCAGGAGGAGAAGATGAAACAAGCTCAAGAGGAACTGTGGAGGTGTACTCATCAGACGGTACCTCAGAAGGAAATGGGTCAATGTGAACCAAATCCTCTCTGGAAACTGGAGCAGTGACAGGAGGAAGCTGAAAGTAAGGCAGACGTTCGAGAAAATAAACATGACGGGAGACATAAAGACGACGAGAAACAGGGTCGTAACACCGATAGCCTTTTTGAGTAGGACTATAACCCAAAAAGACACAGAGGACAGACCGGGCACTAAGTTTGGTCCTATCTTTGCGGGGAAGAAGGACAAAACAAGCAGACCCAAACACACGAAGGAGGGAGTAGTTAGGAAGTTGGGAGAACAAAGCATCATAAGGAGATCGACCAGAAAGAATAGGAGTAGGCATGCGGTTGAGAAGAAAAGCAGCAGTAAGAACTGCCTCTTTCCAGAATGGAGCCGGAACTGAGGCAGAGAGAAGAAGAGACCTAGCTGTCTCAAGGAGATGACGGTGTTTACGCTCGGCTCGATCATTTTGGGCAGGGGTATCAGTACAAGAGGTTTGGTGAATGGTGCCCAATTTGGCCAAATACTCACAGAATTCAGTTTTAAAGTATTCCCCACCCAAGTCAGACCGGAGAATTTTAATTGTGGCCCCAAATTGTGTAGTAATCATAGACTGAAAGGTACAATATATCTGATAGAAGTTGGAGTTATGAGTCATAAGATAAATCCAAGTGTAACGGGTGCAATCATCAACAAATGACACATACTATGCAGAACCCCCCTTGGTGAGAACAGGAAAAGGGCCCCAGACATCGGTATGAACTAAAGAAAACAGTGTAGCAGATATAGAAGTATTGTTACGGAAAGGCAAGGCTGTCATTTTGGCAAGTTTACATCCCCCGACACTCGATAAGTTGACTAGGAGAAACTTTGTCCAATATACTTGATTGAGCTAAAGACCGTAAGCGGTCAGCAAACAAATGCCCTAATCTGGAATGCCACAAATAGAAAGGACTGGACACAGAATCTAACTGAAAATAAGAAAAGGCAATCGGAGAGGTAGTCATAGGCAGATGCAAGCTCTCCACCACATAGAGGTCTTCAACTCTACGGCCAGTGCCAATCTGCTGCTTGGAAATCCGATCCTGTACAGAACAAATAGAAGAAGAAAATATAACATCAAAACTAGAGGCATCAAGTTGACTAATAGATAATAAACTAACAGATAACTGAGGAACATACAAAACAGATGGAATAGAGGCTGCAGACATAGCAGACGGTCGGACAGACCCAACAGATATAACTGACATACCAGACCCATTAGCAGCATTAACAGTAATAGGAAAAGGAGGAGGAGTGCAATTTTGAAGTAAGGAGAGATGGGAAGTCATATGATGAGAGGCACCAGAGTCAAAAAGCTAGACAGACGAAGAAATACTTGAAGAAGACCCAAACAAACTTGAATGAAGAGAGAAAACAATGGAGGTAGATGGGGATGGCTGGGAGTTAGACAACATATGCCGAAGCTGACTAATCTGAGCAGTCAAGGAAGTCAAGTCAGGATCAGGAGTTGGAGCAGATGCAGTAAAATCGGCAGGAGACTGAACAGACAGACATCCATTCTTGGGATAATGGTACTTCCAATGACCCCTTTGATGGCAGTAGGCACACTCATCTGAAGCAAGGAGCCCTTTCTTGGGTTTTACAGAAGTAGAAACTGTCATCATCATAATAAACTGAAAGCTAATGGGGGCAACAAAACCAATATATCCAACATCACAATGTAAGAACCAAAAGAGTATGAGGTCTAAATGTAATATCATAAAATAATATGACAATAACCCAATATTAGAGGATTTCAGATGCAAAAATCCAATGGGTCGAACCAGCCTCAAACATAACCCTTTCGAGTGAGAGAAGCTGAGAGGTAACTTCACTTCGATGCAACCAACAGATGCGACGAAGCAACCAGAGAACCATACACCAGGGACAATCGCGGGGCAGAGAGCAACGAGAAGAAGTCGCGAGTCAAAGACTTGCGAATCAGCTAGGTCGCGAAATTTGTCCAGAGAGCTTTGAACCAGAGAGAGAACTAAGGGTTTCGACAGACTGAACTAGAGATGGGTCGAAGTCTTGCAAAACCAAGATGGGTTGACCACGAAAGAGAGCCAGAGAGAGAAGACGAGCTGTGAGGAGGCAATGACTAGATGGGTCGAACCGTTGGATGGGTGCGACTACCAAATAGCACAAACAGAGAAGAAATCCAGATGGGTTGACTGAGACAAGGCACAACCACGAGCAGATGGGTCACGAACCAGAATGAGCAGATGAGTCGACTGAGATGAGGCACAAACACGAACAAGAGAGTAATGGAGATGGCTCTAGGGTTTCGGATCAGAGAACGACTCTGATCCCATGTAAGATTTCTGAATAGCTTTCTGTATCTCATATATTCAATGTGTGAATGATTACAATCAGACCTTAGATTATATAGCCCTAAATCCTAAACCAAAAGGGAGAATACAATTATGCCTCTAATAGGACTCTAACACAATCATACCTCTAATAGGACTATAATAGAAAATACACAAAATACACGATATATTCTCACAGTAAGATGTTTGAACATGTCATCTTATCTTATAAATATAGTGCAATCTTGTTACGATATCTATATAAATATGAGGAACAAGATAATGGCCAAAACTCAGCTTGTGACGCAGACAATTTTACAAGAAATATCAAATCATGTGTTCATTGAGCCATGTACTCAAATTTTTAGTGTTCACTTTAATTAGAGAACTTTTATGTCTTTGAATAAAGGGAGCATTCGATTTTTGGCACTATGAACGCATTGACAAATTATAATGTTGTTACACTTGCTCTATTTGCTTTCTAAATGGTTATTGTCTATTGTAGGACGGGAATGAAGTGTTCTTTAGGATCAAACGTAGCACTCAACTACGGAAGCTCATGACTGCTTACTGTGACCGGCAGTCTGTGGAGTTCAACTCCATTGCATTCTTATTCGATGGCCGGCGACTTCGCGCGGAGCAAACTCCAGATGAGGTGTGTTTTTGTTTGGTTATACCAAATTAATGGGGTCTGATTATATCTTTGACCTATTGATAGTTGTCGTGTCCTCTTGCTTGCAAGTTGAAGCTAGTGGTTGTAAGCTCAACCAAACAAGAGAACACAAGTTCCTGACTCATATTGAACTTAAAATAATGAACTCTTTTGTGTTTTGTGTTTTTTTTTTCAATTTTTTTGGAATAGCTTGAGATGGAGGATGGCGACGAGATTGATGCAATGCTGCATCAAACTGGAGGTGGCCATGTATGTTTCTAGCTGCAAATTGGTCTACATATGTAAGGGACTATCATGGTGGGTGGGATATTTGCCTTTAGTTCTAAAAACTTTGTTCGTCTATGGAAATATTTGTGTGAAGAAAAATGGATCTGATGCAAATTGAAAATGTATTTTGACTGAAGTTAGTTTTTGGTCTAGCTGCTTGATGGGGCATTTGGATTTTATTGTTGCCATTCTGAAATATGGAATCTATTACAGGTCCCCCCTTGTGCCTATCTACAATGATGAAGTGTGATAGTGTAAATATGCTCCAACGGTAAAATAGTTCAAATTTGAGGCTCCGAAATAATTAAATTGAAAGTTTCTGAGCTTGCTACCATCAAATTTTGAAATTTCACTAATATTCCAATATATACAAAATTCAAATAAAAATTCACAAATTTTCGTTGTCTTTATTGTCTTGTTTTTTTTTGTTTTTGTTTTTGTTTTTGTTTTTTGGATTCCAAATTGTCTTTATTGTCTGTACTAAATGAAAATTCATTGTTTTCAACGCAGTGAAATTTCAATGTGCTCAACTTAGTGAAATTTATGATTGATGGTTAAAATTTTAAAATTAATGGCCAATTGTAAATTTATATACTTATTTGCAAATTTAGGAATAAAAATGTCAAATTAAGGACTCCAAAATTATAAATGTCTGATATAAATCAGTGAAATTTTACTGTGAAATTTCACACTCCATCCTACCCCTACCAATGATGCCCCAAATCCACCAACAATCGATGCCACTACTCATCCGTCACGGTTGTACTACCATTTGTTCACTACCATGGTCTGCGTTTACACCCTCAAAGCCTCGAATACCTCAACCCGAAACTAATCTCCACTACTATAATTTGACCTTTCATAGCTGCAAATCCCTCATCCCAAGATTTCATCCTCAGACCAAAATCGATCTCCACGGCTCCATTTCTGATTGCCTCATCCAGCCCTTCATTAGCTAGCTCCTTCACCAATCGGCTCACATTGGCTTTGATAATTATTTTGATAGAAAGGAAGAAGTAAAAGGAAAATTTTGGATGGGTTTATTCATTAACATACAAAAAAAAATAAAAATAAATAACGAAATCGCTGGATGTGTATTTGTTGGTTAGAGTTCATTAGAAAAATAATTTTTGTGAGATTTGTTTGGTTTAGTTTTGAAAGATAAGTTTTTAAAAGAGTTTTGAAAATTGAAAAATTGTTTCGTTATAAGTTTTGAAAATAATTTTGGGATGATTTATAATTATTTTTGTTGTACTTAAATAGATGGGTGTAAAAGAAAAATTGATTGATTGATGTTTAGAATGTGAAAAAACAAGAAAAGAACTAAAATCTATGTCAAAACTCATAAGAAGGAGTAGGGTTTCCCTACCTCAAGAGAAGAGACTCAAAGGAGATGAAGGTGAAAACCCAAGATGCTCCAAATACCAACTTTTTCGGATTGAAATGAAGCCCACACCAGGCTCTAGCTTTTATACAAAGGAAATAGTGTAGGAGAACCCTAGATCAAGAGTTCTTGTAGAGAGAAGTGATAGTTTAGAGAGAGAAGCAATCGGGACTAGGGTTTGAGTAAAGAAGATGATAAAAAAGTGAGTAAAAACCCGCTGCTGTCAACTGATATATTCGAACCTCGCTCGAGCGAAGGATTGGTCGCTCAAGCGACCAGACACAAGGAAATCCCGCTCGAGCGCACAAAGCCTCGCTCGAGCAAACAACACGAAGCTTTAGGTCTGCAACCCAGAAGCACGCTCGAGCGCAGGAGTGCTCGCTCGAGCGAAGAAACCCAAAACATACAGCTCGCTCGCTTGAGCGAATAAAAGCTCGCTCGAGCCAAGAAACACAACCTTCAGGTCCAAACTAGACGCAAACGCACGCTCGAGCGAAGGAACCTTGGTTCGAGCGAAGGAACTAAAACACAGAGCTCGCTTGAGCGACAAAAGCCTCGCTTGAGCGAAGATACCAAAAACTGGAAAGCAACCATTTGTTTCAAAACACACCCAACCTGTTACAAACCTGCCCAACACATCCTAAAACTCAAATACAAAGAATTAAAGGATGGAAACTACAACATATACAACATCAGACATCCACGGAACCGAGTCCGGAATACAATAACCAATGGAGGGAAAACCGGGATTGCTATATGTAACATACACAGAAATACTAAAAAAATTCCTAAGTATACTTTTTCTCAAACGTAACACTCCAATCGATATAATTTTAAACGTAACACTTCAATGTAACACACATAGAAATACTAAAAAAGTTCCTAAGTATATTTTTTCTCAAATGTAATACTCACAATTTGAAATTATACATTTGTCCAAAATTTTTTAAAAAAAATTTGTACTCATTTTGAAATGGTTTGAAGAATCTCACATTTTTTTGGAATGGTTTGAAAAATCCCATATCATTTTTTTTGGAGTGATACATTTAACAAAAGTACACTAAGAATTTTTTGTGTGTTACATTAGGGTGTTACACTAACAATTTTTTTTGGAGTGTTACGTTTGGAAAAAATATATTAAGGAATTTTTTAGAGCATTACATTAGAGTGTTACATTGGAACGTTATGTTTGAGTGTTACAGTTTAAAATTATACATTTCCCAAAACTTATAAAGGAATTTTTGTACTCTTTTTAGAATGTTTGAAGAATACCATATTTCAAGGCATTTTTGTACTCATTTTGAAATGTTTGAAGAATTCTACAACCCTTTAGAATGTTTGAAGAATTTCATATTTCAAGTCATTTTTGGATTCATTTTGAAATATTTGAAAAATCTCCCATGTCAAGTCATTCAAAATAAAAAAGATTCTCATATAAAAATTCATCCAAATTTAATTCTCATAGGTCTTACCTTTCTAGCACAAAAGAAAAAAAAGAAAAAAAAAAGGAAAAGAAAAGAAAAGAAAAGAAAATAAGGAAACATAATACAAAAAAGATATAACAGTAAATCTAATTTCTAATAATAATATATTAAATCTACCATTTCAAAATCAATAGGAGTAATTGGTCTATAGGAAAATCCTCTAGACTAAACGGATCATCATTCCTCAATATGAGATTTATAGGTAAATTTTTCGTTATTTATTACTAAGGGCACATGTTAATAAGATTATCATAATTATGGAAAAGTTACTCTTAATTGAGATAGGCCTCATTTGGGAAGTTGACTATTTATAAGGCTATTTTAGTTTTTGACTATTTTAGTAGGTTAAAATTGTTATGTTTGGGAAGAGGGTTGGGTTTTTTTGTAGTTGGATGTGATGTTTGTAAGAAAAAAGTTAAATGATTATAGGTTTGATGTGATATTTTGTTTTATTGACTATTTTAACATATTTTATCTTTTTATGAATTTTAACCAAAAAAAAGTCTAAACCCAACTTGCCAAACAAGGCCATAATAACAAGCTCAAGACCCCATGTTGCCAAGCAAAATATGCTAGAAAAAGGCAACACGGATAACTAACAAAAATCTTTACGGGAAACATTATGGTATACATAGAGTTGCAAATAAGCCGAGTCGAGCTGAGTTTTAGTATGTTTGAACTTGTTTATTAAGATTCTAACGAATTCGAGCTTGAGCTCGAACTCAATAAAAATTTAACGAATTGAGCTCAAACCGAGTTGGCTTAAGCTTAACTCGAGTTCAAGCCTGTTCACGAGCCTTAAGAAGCCAAAAAAATTATAAATAGACTAAAGTTATAATTAAAACTTTGATTATACAATTATATATATAATATATATAAACATTCTAAAAAAAAGAAGTCAATATTTTATCAAAATAATAATATCTATTACCACTATTATATAAATGTACTATCTATAGTTAACTATTATTTACATTTATATTTTTTAAATATATAAATAACATGTTTATCTTATTTTTTATACATATTTTTATATTATTTAATATATAAATAATAAATATTAAACGAGCCGAGCTTATGAGCCGAGTTTTAGAATGTTTGGACTTGTTTATTGAAAATTTAACGAGCTCAAGCTCGAGCTCGAATGCAAAAAAAAAAAATTAACGAACTAAGTTCGAACGAACTTTTACCGAGTCGAGCTCGAGCCTGTTCACGAATGACTTTGTTCATTTACAATCCTACTTAAAGGATGTATATCATATACATCTTATAATCAAAGAAGAAAATGGCATAACTATTGTCCAATCAACTCCCTACCACATCATTTCAGACCAAACACACCAAGAGAAAGGGCAATATTGGAGCAATAGATGAACAACTGATTCAGGTTCATTCTTGCAGAACACACACACATTAGCTGCATTGTTATTCAGAATACCAATTATGTGTAGAAACACAGATGTCTTCACTCTTTCTTTTCAAGCCAACCATCTAAAAAATTGTACCTTAGGGGGGATATCCTTATTCCACACAAATTTGCACACTCTGATCTGTGGGCTAAGTAATGTGTCACAAAATTTATACAAATTTGCACACTCTGATCTAGAGGGGTGAGATGAAGCATGATTGGTGGATTGAAAAGAGAGAGAAGCCAAACGGCAGTCGGGCAAGCGAAGAATGAGAGAGTGCCGAGAGGGGAAGTTTGCGGCGAAGGTTTGATCGGAGTTTGATTTCATTGCAGGACTCGATGATGATACATATATAATACATATATATAGAGCATACAGGCGTAAATTGCCGTCGCCACACCACCGCTTGCCGTCGTTGCTTGTTTGGGGATTTTGGGGAAAAAAGATGTTGTTTCAAAGATTTAGGGATTTTGGATCAAAATGATCGAGCGCCAAACAATGGGAGAAGCGGGACAAAAAATTTTTATTACTTTTTGCGACGGTATATTTTAACCATCGCAAAAGATAAATAAAAATAGGTAAAACGACGCTATTTTTACTAATGGTTTTTTTGCGACGGACATTTGCCATCGCAAATTGTCCACTATTTGCGACAACAAATTTCTATCGTCTCACAAAAATTCTTTTTGCGACGGTACACAAAGGTGTCGCGAATACTTCTATATCTATCAACCTTTTCGTGTATGTTTATTAGCGACGGGATAACTGCTGTCGCAAAAGCTACTTATTTGCGACGGTTTAAACTGCCATCGCAAAAGATCATTTTTTGCGACGGGAAACACGTTGTCGCAAAAAGTTCCGTGTTTTACACTACCTTTTCTTGTAGTGGGGGTGTTTGGGAAAAAACTTTTTTGCCTTTTTGTGCTAAAATAGCACTAGACAAAATATGCTAAAATAGTAAAAAAGACAAAATGCCATATCAAACCTATAGCATTTCACATTTTCTCTCACAAACATCACATCTATTTACAAAAAAAAAGGTAAAGTGAAGTTTGTCCTTAAATTTCTTCATGGTATCCAACAAGATGTTGCACCTTTTGCCTTGTCCGCTATGTTTGAATCTTGTTTAGGAAATGGAGGGAAAGAGTGAGAAAAAGAACAAAGGAAAAGAAGGTTTATATTTCATTTATTTATTTTAAACTAGTTTCATTTCCCTCTACAAATCTCTACAAATGAATATAATCGAAACATAGAATTGAAATGTGATGAAAACTGTAGTATCTGCTAGAGAATTCACTTTGTAGTGAAAGGCCAACCAATA
The DNA here is from genome assembly GCA_030407325.1 of Camellia japonica. Taxonomy (NCBI): domain Eukaryota; kingdom Viridiplantae; phylum Streptophyta; class Magnoliopsida; order Ericales; family Theaceae; genus Camellia; species Camellia japonica. The sequence goes on along the minus strand of JAPPVO010000003.1, from coordinate 38,032,836 downwards.
GGACGTGTTCTGATTTTTGATATTTGATTTGAAGATCGAGTTTTTCCAAGTGAGGTCAAGTCATTGAGCCAAGAAAATAGGTGAAATGTCTCTTTGCAACAACCCTTATGCTCAAAATAATTGAAGTCATTGAGCTAATAAAATAGGTGAAATGTCTCTTTTATTTACTGGAATAAGATGGAATGGAATAATTATTTCTTTTATAATGGTGAAAGCTAATTTCATTTATAATGTATTTTTTTATTATTTTTGTTTGTCAACCAAACATGAGAATGAACATTTTAATCGAATGGTCGTTTCATTCCATTCCATTCCATTATAGAGAACCAAACATTACCTTATAATTGAGTTCTTTTCTTCTGTGTGGTAGTTAATCAACTATCAGCCCAGGGGTCTCTCCTTTTGTTACCAGTGGGGAATTATTTTAAGCCAGCTAGTATCAAAATTAAACAAGTTTGTTTGCTTTTTCTTTTTTTTTTTTTTGATCAGCAAAGGAAAATAAACTTTATTGATGAAGAGGAAAAACTAATACATCAATAAAGGAAAAGGAGGATGAGTGCAAAAAGTATTATAGCGAGCCAAATCGATCCCAACTAGGTTGGCACCAATAAGACCGCCCAATCATATGCTAGCACACCATCAAGAGTTGGTGAGTAGCCAACCACAGACACCCAAAAATAACCTCACCATACAAACCAAAAACTAGTAAATAATAATACAATACCAAAAAGAACCAGCTTCACTATCCCAACTTCACCACATCTACACTTCAGTACTGAAGTAGCAGCAAAACATGCTTCACTACTGGGAGCTGAATATGGAGATGCTGCTGATATTACTATAAAGCTTGGGAGTACCATCAGTAGTAGATCAGCCCAGCAACCGAATACCACCATCAGCATATCAGCTCAACAAAACCAGAGCTTGCAGCCATCATCAGAAAACTTGCAGCCAATTTTCCACCCATGACTTGCATCCACTGCTAAGCATAGCTGACCGAGGTTGATTCCTTATAACAAAATAACACAACAGTAGACCCACATCAGCCCAACAACAGCCCACAAACACAACAGATCAACAAACCTTAGCATAGGAGCCTCTGCTGAGCAACTACAGTTCTGAACTGTGCAGCAACAAACATACTTACAGCTTCACCACCAGCTCCAAATCCTCACATCAAAGCCCCAAGTGATGGCAGACCCAAACCAGCTGATATCCCTCCACTGCATTTCTAAATTTGGTCCAAATTGATGATTAATCCACTAGAGTACATGCGCCCCTTTACAGAAACTCCAAAAGACAGTAGACCCAAAAGACAGCAGACCCCAAATGCAAGCCAACAGACCCCAGATGCAAGCAAACCATAACACAGCAAAAAAACAGACCAGATAATAGCAGACCAATCTCACCAAGTGATGGCAGACCCAAACCAGCTGATATCCCTCCACAGAAAAAACAGAGGACAGAACAAAACCCAGACAGAACAGAACCCAATCAAACAGACAGAACACAACCAGGACAGAACAGAACTGGGGCATCCAGGGCATAACAGATCTGAAGTTGCAATTACCAATCAATACACCTCTATTCTGCAGCATCAACTAGATTAACACCAAACTAAACACAAAAGCAAACCTGCTTCAGATTATATACTATGTCATGAACTAAGTACTTCAACCCTTTCAAATGAGATTTTACCCATAATGCCACTCTAATCTTCATCAACTCAGTCAAATTTGCAAAATCTGGCTTTGCCTCATTAAACATACACACTCATTCCTGAGTTACCACACAGACCACAACATTGCTAGAGGTTACCTTCCAAAATTTCACCATCTGAACCTTAAATCTTATACCTGACCACCACTGTAGAAGTTCCTCCACTGAACCAGGAATGGCCCAACACAGATTCCACCATTTCACAATATCAGACCAGACCCTCCAGACCAGATGACAATGAAGTAACACATGATTCATAGTCTCCACTTCATATTTGCAAAACACACACAATGTACTAGCATTGGGATTCAGCACTCCTATCCTAAGCAACAAATCAGAGGATTTTATCCTCCTTCTCCACGCTAGCCAACATAGAAATTGCACTTTGGGAGGAGCAATATTCCTCCAAATACTTCTTGTAATTGATTTTTCAGGTCCTTTGGATGATTCCATTCTTTGCCACACAGATGCCACAGTAAAAGACCCAGAAGAGTGTGCTAACCAATAACAAGAATCTTCAACCTCTGCATTTAGAGTTGGTGCGTTAGACAACAAATCATTCAACTTGGACACCTCCTCCTCTTCCCAAGCTAAAAGGGGCCTTCTAAGAGCTAACTTCCAGTCCTGACCCTCTCCTTTCTTATGGAAAAAATATAGCAGTGAACAAACTTTCTCAGTTGACAGAGAAAACAATCTGGGAAAGGCTTCACTAAGGCTCTGATTATTAAACCATTTATCGACCCAAAACTGAATCCTTTTACCATTACCCACAACTGTTTTTACATTGTTGAAAAAGAATTCACTCAAAGCAGGATTAGTCAAATTCATTGATAATACATCCTGCCACAAAGTAGACATCAAATCTGAACTTACTGTGAATGGACTCCATCTGCCACCATGCCCTCCATATTTACTGCACAACACTTGTTTCCACAATGCATTCTCCTCTCTACCATACCTCCACCACCACTTTATTAATAAGCAATCATTTACCTCCCTCAAACTCCTAACCCCTAACCCTCCTTGCAACTTACTCAAGCAAACCTCCTTCCAACTAACCAAATGTATTTTTCTCCTCATCTTAGATCCTCCCAGAGAAAGTTAGACTGAATTTTATCAATTAAACTTGCAATACCCACTGGCATTTTAAACAGAGATAAGAAATAAGCCGGCAAACTTGTCAACACTGATTTTATTATGTTAACCTACCTGCAAAAGACAAGTACTTTCTCTTCCATAAAGCTAGCTTCTTCTTGAAGTTATCCACCACTGGCTGCCATGTAGACTTTCTCCTAGGGTTTGCTCCTAAAGGCAACCCCAGATACTTCATAGGCAGCTTCTGGCTATGACAATTGAGCCTTGCAGCAAATTCTTTCACCAAATCATCCTGAACACCTATCCCATACACCTGACTTTTATGAAAATTAATTTTCAGTCCTGACATAACCTCAAAACATCTTAATATTCTCTTGATAGCAATTATTTCCTCCCAATCAGCTTCACAAAATATGATGGTATCATCTGCAAATTGAAGACGAGATAATTTCAGCTAATTTTGACCAATTGAAGCTCCTTTAATCAAGCCCACAGCTCTTGCTCTTTCCAATAATATATTAAGGCCCTCTGCAACAATATTAAAAAGGAAAGGTGAAAGGGGGTCACCTTGCCTAAGTCCTTTCATTGGAGAAAATTCTGCTGAGGGCGAACCATTCACTAACATTGAGACTCTAGCTGTAGAAATACAAGTCTTCATCCAACGCACCCATTTTTCTTCAAAACCAAAATTGGTCATCATTGAATATAAGAACTCCCAATTTATTGAATCATATGCCTTTTCAAAATCCAACTTTAGAATGATACCTTGATTCTTTGATCTTTTCCACTAATCCACCACTTCCTTGGCTATTAGCACCCCATTTAGGATACATCTTCCACTCAAAAAGCCTGTTTTCACTTCACTAATAAACTTTGGAAGCACCTTCCTCAACCTTCTTGACAAAACCTTGGCTATTATTTTGTATACTGAACTTACCAAACTAATAGGCCGATAATCACCCAGACCCATGGGATTGTCTTTTTTAGGAATTAAATTGACAAAAGAACTGTTCACTCCTCTAGCCAACTTACCATTAGCATGGAACTCCTTCATAAGCTGCACTAACACCCCCTTCATTATATGCCAGGATTTCTGAATGCAAGATAAGTTAAACCCATCAGGCCCCGGAGCTTTATTACCATCACAATCATTGACTGCTTTCCAAATTTCCCCCTCTGAAAACTCTGCCTCTAACAAACCAGATTCTATAGGGCTGATTGAGGCAAAAACACCGGACAATTTTGGCCTGTTCCTCCAATCATCAGAGAACAGTTGACTGAAATATCTTACCACTGCTTGTTTAATTACATCAGGCTGATCATATATAACACCATTCTCATTTACAGAATTTAGCAGATTTTTCCTCTGCCTTCTACTAGCCATTAAATGAAAAAACCTTGTATTTTTATCCCCATTTTTTGCCCATGACAGTTTGGATTTTTGATGCCATAACCACTCCTTCTTTCTACTTAACTCTCAAACTAACCTTCGAACCTCTCATCTTCTTACAATCTCCATTTCCTACAGATTCCTACCTTCAGCCTTTTCTGTTCACTCATAAATCTAATTTCATTAAAATCCCCCCTACACACCAAGGTTTTGAAAAAGTGGATTTAAGCTTCACTAAAGACTCCCATAGCTGCCTTCTTCCTAATACATCATTTGGTGCATAAATGTTTACAATAACACAATCAAAACAATGAAATGATGTACCTGCCAGCAAAATGAAATTTCTATTACTGCAGCACTCCTTTAGGAGAAAGATTTATGGATTCCATAGACAAAGTATACCTCCAGCACTGCCCTCTGCCCCAGCCTCCATGTAACCCATCTCCTCCCATGGCCATAGTGACTTAACAAAGTTTTCATCAACACTACATCTCTTTGTTTCTTGCAACAGTAGAACATCTATCTTTCTATCCCTAACCAGATTCTTTATTTTCTGCCTCTTTTCAAGCCTTCTGAGACCTCTAACATTCCACGATAATATCTTCATAAGGAAACTGTTACTGAACACCAAACCTCCTAGCAGCAACCAAATTGGCTTAGGAAGCAACACCTACACCTTTCATTCTTTCTAAGTCTTTCTCTTCTAACTCAATTATTTTGTTGACCACCTCCTCCTCCTTGCCTTCACAGTTCAGCCCCAAAATTTTCCTAACTTGAATTGTAGTTTGTGTTTCATTCATCAACTTCCTCCTATTCCTAGAATCTGCACTCTGCGAAGCTGATAATGAAATTGCAGCAGCGGCCGCTCGAAATATAGCTCCATTTTTGAAACAATTGTCAAACAGCCCACCCTTGTTCTTCAGTTACTTTCGATTTAGCTTTCCCCTTTTCTTCAATTCATTTCCTTTCCTCATACTTCGACTGATGACTTTTGTACCAGTCTTTCCTCTTTTTGATGTATTACCCCTGTTGTTCGAATCCGGATCCTCGGTAGCGCTACCCTGTAGCCCCCAAAACGACGTCGTTTTGGGGGCGGATTTTCAGAAAAAAAAAAAAAAAAACGCAGAAGAGGGAGGGGGGAGGAAGGAGAAGGAGAGAGAGAGGGAGAGGGGAGGGAAGGAGGGAGGAGGGCGAGCTCGCCGTCGCCGTCGTCGTCCCTCGCCATCGTCGCCGCGTCGTCGTCCCTCGCCGTCGTCGCCGCCATCGCTGCCGCCGTCGCAGCCGTCGTCGCAGCCATGGCAGCCATGGCTGCGAGCTCCACCTCTCCGCCTCCTCCTCCTCCTCCTCCTCCCCCAATATTTATGGCCCCCTCCAGTTCAGTCCGGCCCCTCCTCCCTCCTTCCCTCCCCTCTCCCTCTCCTTCGTCCCCCCTCCTCTTCTGTGTTTTTTTTTTTTTTTTTTTCTGAAAATCCGCCCCCAAAACGACGTCGTTTTGGGGGCTACAGGGGGGGCTGCAGGGAAAGGGGCACAGACGACCCGTTCTCCTGTTGTTCACTCCCTGTTGGGCCATATGAAGAATCTGTGGGCTTGCCTGGGGTTGAATTGCACATTCACTTATATTAGAAGCCTCAATGATAGGCCCATTAGCCAATTTTCCAACCTGACCCCCCTTTAAAACTACCTCCAAATTTATATTGGGCCCTGAACTTTCAGGCCCATTAACCCTCCTAATATCCCCACAAGAACACATTTGGCCTTCAACAATTTGAATTTGATTTGCCACGTCTTTTCTTAGATTATTCAACTGACCCAGAACTTGCACCCTACAGTGACCTCCATCATTTGTGTTTCCCAAATCACACTATGTCTTTTTTACGGCTGATATAGACTCCCATTTATTGCTTCCTTCCTTCTCCTCTGTATCTATGTCCACCATTTCCTTCTCTTTGCTTGCCACAACAGCTTTTCCTAGCATTTCCTCTTTCCCTGATTTTGCATTTGCCGCATCCTCACCTCTCTTATCATTTTTTGACAATTGATCGACTTCTTCCTGAATTTTGGAAGCAACATCCTCGCTCTCTTGGCTTTTTTGTTGGTAGAAACATGTATTGACTGCTGCAGATGACTCTTCGCACACTCGAACTGGGAAGACATTTCCATGACATTCAATATTGATCACTGTATTTATGAATTCAAATCTGGTCTTAATTATTCGAACCTTACCAAACTGAAAGGAACTCTGCTTAAGAATGTTGTCATCTAACTGGACAACTTCCCCCCATAGTTTACCAATATCTGTGAAAGTATTAACACTCCACAGGTTAAAAGGAACACCCTCACAAGTAATCCACACACACCTTTCTTGTTTGATATACAACATTTTTTCCCAATCACTTATAGTTTCACACCATTCAAAAATCCATTCTTCAATGGCTATTCTGGCTTCCTTCATATGTAGGTCTGATTTGAAAGTTAATACTGCTAACCTTCCACCTCCATCTCGCGCTCTTACCTCCTTCAGGCTTCTTCTTTCAAACTCCTTCTGAAAATCAATGAATGAGGAAAAAGTCTTCATCTTCACAATCAGACTTTCATATAGCCAACAATTACCTGACTCATAAGCCTTTAGCACCACTTTCGGTTTCTCCTGGATGACTCCATTTTGAACAGCTTCAGCATAAGATCTTCTTCCTTCATTCCCCATTTGTTGCTATGAATAGTTCATCTTTTGATACTACCTCATCGTCTCACCCCCTCTGTTCCTCATTATGGGTTGTTTCTGAACATCTTTTTCATACTCTGTGTTTCCCAGTGCAAAAATCCTTTGTTGGTGCTGCCTCATCATCGGACCACCATTGTTCTTCTCTGAAGATTGTTTTTGTTCCCTTTTTTTATAATCTGCCTTCTTCACCTTCAGAGCTTTATCATTGCACCATAAACCATCTGCCTTTTGAACCGAAATGTTTGTAGCAACCTTACAGTCGTATCTTACAAATCCGAACCGAGAGCCCGTAACTTGTCTTCTTTTCATTGGAATAAAAACATCCTTAACTATTCCGAACTTACTGAATAAAGTAAACAAACTTTTTGGATCCATAGAGTTCGGAATCTCGTCTACAAAGATGGTAAGTAACCCATCTACATCCACATTTTGGCTGCTTTGATTACCCACTCTTCCTGATCTTCTTCTTCTAAGCACTAGGTTTCACCCTCCTCTCTCCATTTTTCTCTTTGAGTTCTTTATTGTTTGTTTGCTTTTTCTTGACATTATTGCTTCAGAACTTGGCTGAGACATCCATGCACCATAACATAAATCCGTAGGCATATTTGTCAAATACGAGGAGAACATTACTGATTGAAACTACTTCCAACACACCTAAGAAACTTCTATACAAATACAAAAACAAAAACAAAACAAAAAGTGAAAGAGTTACTTAAAGGGGCATTCCTACTAACGATCCAGCATTGGCAAAGAGCAGTCAACAACGGCAGACTAATTCCAACACTCAGAAGTAGTTCTAACTTTCTGACCAATTCTTAAATAGTGCGGTGAAATTCTATACCAAATTAAAATTGATTGCAATATGGAAGACAAATGGAACCCCAAAATTATTGATAGTCTCATCCCTCAATCTTAAGATTGGGGGGAAAAAAACTTGAGAATGGAAAATAAGTTCATGTACCTTCTGAAGAATTCAGTATAAGCATCCTCCTCCTTGATCCACATGACTAATTTCCTCCGTAGCCAAAACTTCTGTCGAGTCACTTCTAAGATCAATTGGCCACTCATTCAAAAATACTCTAGTTTTCTAGCCTAACCTTTTCGATAATGTTTAATTTAGGAACATAAATAAAGCCACGTGCCAACAAAATTCTTGCACCTCACTAGGGGGTCACATGTTCGAGTGAATCAAGTCTTGCTATAGGCTAGACTCTACCCCTCTCCCCTAGGCAACTGCCTCCAATATACACAAAAAAAAAAAAAAAAAAGAAACTCATGAACAACACTCGACATACCTAATGCATCTTCACGGCTATTTCAGATAGATTTTGAGATATCATTAAAAAATATATCAATATCACATCAAGTCTTTGCATGCGATGACAACATACTGTAACAAGTAAGGATGACTACATGACAATCATTTATGATAAATCAGTAGCAGCATACCTCTACAATATCAATGGAGTTCTGTTTTTCATGAAATGCACCAACCCACTCGGTGTGATCTGTACTCCTGAATAACAAGTGCATGACATACTGATGTGAACTCCAGGCCCTCCAAATAAAAAGGGGAATGGCGGATAGTATTGCCACACTATTGTTTCTTGGAAAGAACACTATCAGACAAAAATGTAATAAAATCATGCAATAGAATAATCCAAAAGAAACTATGGATGATAAGAAGAAACTGTACCCTGAATCCATCTTCATGTGATGAGCATTGAAGAAAAAAACTGTGGATGGTATCAAAAAGATGTCAAAATTCCAGACATAGGCTAGAATATCCTCTTAATCTATATCTACCAATGCTATGGTTGCAAACTTGGACACCTCCCTCGTTGATTTAGAAAGCTGTTCTCAAGCAAGGAGGAAAATAGAACAAAGGAACCAAGATAAGCAAATGAACAAGACTATAAACATCTACAACTTTCCAAAACTAAGTTTGAAATTACTATGAAAAACTACTTCTAAGAGAAATGCTACACATAGTCACTTTACCTAATCTTTTCTTACCCATTAAATACAAGGAATTGGGAACCATATTAATAAATACAAGTGGAACCCACTTGTTTGTACCTAGTTCATCAGAATTATGGGTAAGCAATGTAGTTTAGATGTAGCAATTTCCTACTTAATTTGTAATGATGAGTTATTTTAGCAATGTTCAAAGTTTTTTTTTAAAATTTTTTTTAAGTTTTGATTTAAAGAATCAACTGTATCGCTTCATGATTAGATGAGAATTTTGGAATATAAACAGCCTCAAGCTTTTTTATGGGATGGGTTTGTGATGCACATCTACTCCTAATGATATGTCATTTTTGGCAATGTTCAAAGTGTTAAGTTACTAATTTTCCCAAAAGCCTAAGCTATTAGGAAATGGATCCAACGATGTATATCAAGTTATCTAACACACCCTCCTTCACGTGCAATGGAGAGATAAACAACTAATCAAACAGAAGGAGAAGCAAACAACCAAACAGAGAGGAAGAAACCAAATGCTAACAACAGACTTTAACCCAATACCTCTTTTAACCAGAGCTTTGATACCATGTTAAGTTATCAAATTTTTCAAAAGCCTAAGTTGTTAGGAAATAGGCCCAACAATGTATATCAAGCTATCTAACACAAAGCATTTCACACATATTTCTTTTTTACTTTGTTTTTTAATCGAATCACATTGTGTCGCTTCGTAATTAGATGAGAATTTTGGGACATAAACAAAATTGAGCTTCTTATTTATTGGGTGCATTTGAGATTCAAATTAGGTCTTCCATCAACAAACATATAAGCCATTATTTATCTCAGAATGCAAAATTAAACAACTCTATAAAGAAATCAAAATGCTATTAGATATAAACAGACAATGGATAGAGAAAGACAAAACCCTAGACCTAGAGGAGCATGACAGAAATGAACATACAATGTCATCGAGCATGACAGCAATATCTGGTCAAGTAGTTTCACTGTCATGTAGGAATAGATGTGCAATAGAAAACAGAAAAAAGAATAAGCACATAAAGCCTTTCACCATTAACAGATCCCACTGGAACAAAATGAACATAATATGTAGTAGCAACTACACTGCACATGCAACAGGGAATCTCTCTCACTCACACACACACACAAGCACACACTAAGAGAGCTATTTCAGAATTTTAATGTTAAGGCCTTACAAATATAAACAAACATTTCAAGAAGCTCTTGCATTTTCATGGATGGAAGCACGGCGAAGGAAGCCAGCGACGGTTTTAATGTGAAGGCCTTACAAAAATAAAGAAACATGTCAAGAAGCTTTTGCATTTTTGGTTGAGATAACAACTGCAACCTAGTGGCTTTTTATTAGTCATGTGATGCCTTAGCCAATATCAGTTGCTCTATCATCTATAGGTTTATGTACTTTCCATTAACACCCTGAATTCCACTTCTCTCTCAAAGTGCAATGAGTTATAGTAAGTAATAATTGTGCCCCCAAAACCTCATGACATAATTAAAATGAAAAATAGTAACTTAGCCCAGTCCTTTGGAATGCTAATAAACATGCAGGGATATTAGAATTGCTTATAGTCAAGAAAAGGATGTATAGTCTTAACCAAAATGTATAAAACACTTTCTGAAATTCTGCTTTTGTTCTGAAATGCTGATTTCATGAAAGGCAAAACAAAGACACTGTTCTTGCAATGTACCATTCAATAAACTGTGACGTGTAAGATGGAATTTAAAATGGTAAATTTTGTTACATATGCTAGGTCATACAAACACTCTTATTTGTTGAAAGTTGAAAGATATGTTTAACAAATCTAGAATGAGAAAACGATGAAAAATTGGTTACAAAATCAGAAAAAACAAATCCAAACAAAAAATCACATCAAATCTCATAATCATTTCACTTTTTCTCTCACAAACATTACATCCAACCACAAAAAAACCCAACTATCTTCCCAAACACAAATTTTTTTTTCTCCAATAATATCCTACAACTAAAAAAATCTAAAAAAAATCCACTTCCCAAACACCCACAAGTCCTTCAGAAACCAAACGTCCTATCAACTGATGAGTCCAAAAATTTAGCAAATGAATTTTGGAATCAATGAAAAAGCTTGACTGCAACAGGTAAACAGTGAATGATATAATTAGAATGATTAAGTGTTTCGAAGCTTACCCTAAAATTGTAGAAATAACAGCTTGTAAACTGCTAGAGGTCAGATAATTCAAGCTCCTCACAAACTGGTACCCACCATCCAATCAAACGCAAAATGCAAAAAAAGCACACAAAATCAATCCTTAATCAAGCTAGCTTGCCCAATGCAAACCAAGTCAACCTTGAATAATTACCATTTAGCTTGTCAACATGTTTACACACACCAATGAAACTCTATACATAGTTTTCTAGCCCTCAATTTATTACATTCAGACTTCAGATGTTTATGTTGCCAAGAAAAAATAAAGTTTGGCTTCATTAAGGATATAGCTGTAATTTCTTAACCAATGAAAATGATTCCTATAATTTTGTTATTAATGAAACTTAGCGTCGTTTGGCATCCCACGATTTTAGCCTAAAAATCAAAAAGTCACCAAAAAAAAACCTACCGTTTTATCCTACAAACATATCTGCAATTTGAAATCACGTGTCTGATAAAAGCCTACCATCCTATCATTTTAGCCTAAAAGTCTAATAGTAATGATGAGGATTTTTTCAGAATAAAAAAATGGTCAAGTCTCACAATGTATCTTTATGTTTTCCCAACAATCCACTAACTCCCACAACCAAACGGCAGGCTGTCGCGTCAACGCCATCATTTCACCTGACAAAAGGTTAGGTGAGTACAAATTCACCTCCAAAACTGTCAATTTACCTATTTCTTTATTTTATAAATTATTACATTTCACGTTTTTTGGTAAAAAATTAAAAAATTATTCCCAAACATACTAGTTTTTTTTTTTTTACTTTATATTTTAGTCAAAAAATTAAAAAGTTACTAAAATAGCCTGTTTCCAAACGAGACCTTATAATGTGGCAGATTTTTTAAAAAACTGGATTTAAATTAAGAATAATGCTTGGGACCCCCTTTTGGGGGTCACCCCTCACCCCTTTGCCACGTGGCGGGTGGTGATTGGAGGAGCAGGAAAAAAAAGAAAAAGAAAAAGAAAAGGGGACCAATGAGAGAGAGAGGGGGTCAAAGGAGTTGGGGGGAAAAGGGGGGATGAATCATTGTTGTTAAATTAATTTAGAATCAATAGGGTAGTGGATTCCTTAATGACAACAAGTACAAACATAAAATTAACCCGGAAAAATGTATTGTTGGCATGTTTAAAAATGGAAAAAGACCTATGTTAATTCAAAACAGAAATTATGCCTAAAAAATATGAAAAATAAACCAAAAAAAAGAGCCAATTGTTAAACATTACTGATATGCCATTTCAGCCAAATACAAACAAATACCAATTTTTTTACCAAACATGAGTGTTTGGTAAAAAATTTGATAGTTTTCTTGGGGTTTCTAGCATGAGTGTTTGGTAAAAAATTTAGTAGTTTTCTTTGGTAAAAAAATTGGTAATTTTCTTGGAGTCCCTAGCATGAGTTTTTGATAAAAAATTTAGTAGTTTTCTTGGGATCCCTAACATTGCTCAAATACAAAACCCCCTCTGTCCCCCTCCAATGGGAGAAAAAGATATTGGAGAAAGAAAGAAAGAAAGGGGTTCATGAAAGATTGGCACTAAGTCCAATAACAAATAAGCTTGTTTGGTTTCATTTTTTGAAAACTATTTTCAGAAAATTCTACTTTCTTATTTTTTGTATTTTTTTGTTTTTACTGAATTTTTTAAATATTTTAAGCAATTCTTTTTAATTTTTAGGCATACTTAACATAAATATACCAAACCAAACCAAACCAAACCAAGCCTTAAGTCCCATCAAATGGGGTCGGCTACATGAATCCTTCTTCTCCACGCGGCCCTATCAAAGGTCATTTCATTAGTCAAATTAAGTAGATTCATATCTCTATTTATAACGCTAGTTAACGTTAATTTAGGCCTACCCCGTCCCCTAAGACTTCCATCTACCGTTACAGCATCGCATCTTTTCACTACTGCCTCTGTTGGTCTCCGTTGAATATGACCAAACCATCTCAAACGATTCTCTCTCAACTTATCTTCTATCGGTGCTACTCCTACCCAATCCCGAATACACTCATTCCTAATCTTGTCTTGTCTAGTCTTACCACACATCCACCTTAACATCCTCATCTCAGCCACACTCATCTTATCTACATGTTGTTTCTTGGTTGCCCAACACTCCGTCTCATACAACATAGCCGGTCTAATAGCCGTTCTATAAAACTTACCTTTTAGTCTAGTGGGTATTCGTTTATCGCACAATACCCCAGACGCACTTCTCCACTTACACCATCCCGCCTTAATCCTATGGGCCATATCTGCATCAATCTCTCCCGCTGTTGTGATAATCGACCATAAATAACGAAAATGTTCACTCTTAGGCAGTTCTTGGTTCTCCATTTTCACTTCTCCTCTGCTTTCATTGTCACTGTTACTAAATTTACACTCTATGTACTCTGTCTTAGTTCTGCTTATCCGGAATCCTTTAGATTCAAGAGTTTTTCTCCAAATCTCCAACTTTGTGTTAACTCCTTCTCTAGTCTCATCTACTAACACAATATCGTCTGCAAAAAGCATACACCATGGCACGTCATCCTGAATATTTATCGTCAACTCGTCCATAACTAAAGCAAAAAGATAAGGACTTAAGGTAGATCCTTGGTGTAACCCCACAGTGATAGGAAATTCATTTGTCTTTCCAGCTGCCGATCTAATAGTGGTCACCATCCCTTCATACATGTCTCTAATCACGTCAATGTAGCCTTTTGTCACCCATTTCTTCTCTAACACCCACCATATTATATTTCGGGGCACTCTGTTATATGCTTTCTCAAGGTCGATAAACACCATATGAATGTCTCTTTTCTTTTTTTTATACTTTTCTATTACTCTTCTCAAAAGATAGATCGCTTCCATTGTTGACCTACTAGGCATAAACCTAAATTGATTTTCTGACACCTAAAAAGTAAAAAAATTATGAAAAAAACCTTTTACAAATTCACTAAATACCAAAAATACAAAAAAAAAAAAAAACGAGAATTCAGTACATTTTTTGTATTTTTACGTATTTGTTAATTTTTTAAAATATTTTTTCACAATTTGTTTTATTTTTTAGATACATCTAAGTAAAGTGTATCTAAAAAAATAAAAAAATACTTAAAATTTTAAAAATATTCACTAAAAACAAAAAAATACGAAAAATAAAAAACTCAGTTTTGAAAAAACTTAATCCAAAAAACTCAAACCAAACACACTGAATAGTTTTACAACAAGGATTGGCACCAAGTCTAATAACAATAGTTTTACAAAAGTCTTTATATTTTTGCATTACTTATGGATGAATATACTGAACAATAATCAATAAGATAATCCTAGTGTATGTTATTTGCAGACAATCGTTTGGGAAATTGACTATTTTAGTTTTTGACTATTTTAATAGGCTAAAATTTTTGTCTTTGGGAAGATGGTTGGATTTTTTTGTAGTTGAATATAATACTTGTGAGAGAAAAAGTGAAATAATTATGGCTTTGATGTAACATTTCGTCTTATTAGTTATTTTAGCTTATTTTGTCTTTTTGTGAATTTTAGCCCAAAAAAAGCCGCCTTTTGGCTTCCCTAAGAGTGACCATTTTTGTATATTTTAGGTCAATTATTCATAAAGATTGGTGAGGATAATATGGCCCTTAAAATTAATCTGTGATGGATGGAATAGAGGAGTGCATTAGGAGTAGAATTTTTTTTGTAAGGCTATTATAATACTGAATGTCGGGTGGTTAAGTAAAAAAACATCGTGCAGCCAAAATGAGATATTGAGATTGAAAAATTTACAAGAAAAAAATAAAATAAGAAACAGATCAAAGTATACCAATTGTATATTAAACTAGGGATTATTGTTTGAGACAGAATAATCGTGTACATCATAGACAAGTAAATGCAGCAGTAAGGTGAAACAAGGGCTTGTTCAGTAACCTACTTGGGTGCACGATTTGTTGCAACCTTAGGCTTTACTACCCCCGTGTTTGGCAAGTCGGAAAAATACACTTCAAGTTCATTTTGAGTAGTATTCCAAATCTTTTAAGCTTTTGGAATACTTAGGAAAAGATCAAAAATAAAATCATAATTATTGGCTGAGCTAATTTCTTTAATTTTTCCAATTATCAAGCCAAATTTCCCTAATTTCAGCCAATTGTATGCAATATATACATATATATGTTTGTGTGCGTGTGTGTGTGTGTAATAAACAAGGCTGGGAAGCATGTTAAATTCTCTCTCTTCTTTTTTGCCTTCTCCTAAACATGACTTTGCACCAAATTAACTAATCCTGAGCTAGGGCTCAACTTTTCAAGTTTTGTCCAAATCAAAACCATTGATCAATTCAAACATCTAATTCAATAAATTAAAGCCAATGTTCAAGGAACCTAAAAGTCTTGTTATCAATCCAGTGTTTTACTCTATCTGAATGGAAAAATAAAAACTAAAATAAAAAATAAGTTCAACAAAATAGAAACTAAAATAAAAAATAAAAGGCAAACTTTATTTTACCCCTTGTGGTTTGGGCCATGTGCGGTTTACTTCCTGACATTCGGATATCACCACATAACCCCCCGTAGTTGATAGACTAAAACGCACAATTAGCTTTTTTGTCTAAGATAACAGAATGTGAAAGTCACGCGCCTCTATTGAGAGTGAGTCTGTTTTTATGACGAAAATACCCTTTCTATATCTTCAAATTTACAAAAAATGCCATTCTATATATATATATGTACAGTGAAGCAGTGCTGTTTCTCGTCATATCCCACAAATCCTTTCCCTCTCACCTAGAAGGAAAAATTGATTCTAATGGAACCCCCTTTTTCTAGAATGGAGCAAAATATATTACCACTTTCTCATCACAACTGTAAAGATTCTGTTCCTTGTTCTAGATTTCTAGCGGTGGGTGCATACAACTTCTAAAGGAGGATATGTTCTTGTTTAAGTTCTGATCAAGAAAAGTATTTCAATTGCATTGTTGTGTCCACTTGCCCCCAAGAAATGCTATCCGTTTTCTTCTCTTCTATGTTAGACTTCAGTGATAATTTTTGATTTGTGGGGACATTTGTTTTGCAGAATGAGCACTACAACAACAAGTTGGGTCTTGAATGACGAAATTTTTTTGTCTTGAAAGAGCTAATTTCGTCACCAGCTTCGTCATTGAATGTTTGTCACTAAAAACCACCATGACGAAAAATAATTTCGTCACCAATGAAATTAGTTCAATGACGAAATTTTTTGTCACCAATAAAACAGGATTTTGTCGCAAAAAATTCTCATTTTCGTCACCAAATAATTATTTAATACCATATTTATAATTTTAGTTGACGAATAAATTTGTCACAAATGTTGATCATTGATGAGGAAATAATTTGTCATAGTAAGATGTAAAGGTGACGAAATTTTTCGTCTCCATAAGTCATACATAGGTGACGAAATATATTTCGTCACAAATATATTTATATACGTGACAAAATATATTTCGTCACCAAACAACAAAATCAATGAAAACTTCCATACATGCGCTGTAATAAATTTTGTCACAAAAAATGTTTATTAATGACGAATAATCACTTTGTCATAATAACAAGTACAAATGACGAAACAAATTCATCACTAAACCTGTTCCATATTTTATATTTCAATTTCAATTATTATTTCACAAATATTCCTGCTCATATCACAATAGTCTTTTAATTGTACTAAGAAATCATTAGCTATTATACATCACTCCACAAAAAAATCAATAAACAATTTATATTATAAATCAAAATATATCCATCAAACAACTTTAATAATATAAACCATTAAGTATAACAAAAAAACCACCAAAGCAAATCCCAAAATGAACTAACGTGGAATCCACAAAAAAAAAAAAAATAAAAAAATAAAATCAACACTCAATCTTGATTTGCAACTACAACTAAGTATCAGTTCAGGAAACAAAATTCAACAGTTGATCTTCATTTGCAAGTATACTTCCAAACGTCATCAAAAACCAATCTGCAAAGAAAATAGACAAAGAAAACATTCATATATTATCAATTACATCTAAACTCATATATAAATAATTTTATTTTATAAACCAATTTAGTAGAAATGCATCTAACAAATCAGAACTTCAAAGAGTTGAGGTGATCTTTGATGATAAAGCAACACGGATAACATAAGATACCAAAAGATTGCAAGAATACCATATATCACTATCACTATCACTAATGGCAGAATATATATATATATATATATATATATATAATAGCTCCAAAATATAACGTAGCATTGAGGTACATTTGATTCACGACAATGGGTTTTTCATGCATGTTGGGTTTTAATCTTTGAAAACAACCACCAAATCTAATTCTCTCTCACAAGTTAAAAATCAACAATCAAACTTTTGCATGCCAATCATAATAAATCATAGTCAAAAAATAAAATGTGCATATGTTTTTTGAAACTTAACCCAGTGGAAATCTCATTGCTATGGTTTCAAAAAGATCACTCACTTTTCTAGGTCACAATGACATATCTCTAGTCTTGTTAATTCTGCCTGACTTTTTGGAAGTCTGTAGGCTACAATATGCTCATCATCTTTTATAATAGACAATGGCTCCAAAGGGCTCACTAAAAATTGATATATTCGATGATCATAAACCTGCAAATAAAAAAATCCAGGGCTTCATAAGAATAGGACATAAGAATAAACAACTGATTAGTCAATAAATAACAAAATTCGAGAAATATATTGCCTCAGCAAGCAACAGGCTTTTATCACTCCTTAAGGCAAACAGTTCATTATCCAACTAATAGTTAAAGAGCCTCTGCAACAGTCATCAAACCTAAATTCAAGTCAGTAATTTACCATGCTTGCACAGGTCCAATGGGACTCATTTTATATGCACTGTTTACTGTATAAAATACATGTCCTTTTAAAAATCTATAATGAAAACTTTCAAACCTCAAAATCACTTGTGTTGTCCGAAACACTCTGTATGACCCACATGAGGATGGTCAGAATAGCTCCTGATTCGAATTCCCTTTTTTTTTTTTTTTTTTTTTTTTTTCTGAATCCTTTAGTCTGTCTTGCCATTGCTTTCGAGTTTAGGAGGAAGAGGATTGACAAGGAATGACTTCAAATGTTTGAACATCTCTTGCGACTTCTCTACATTGATTGCATGACCTGCATTCTTTATGATCACTAGTTGTGTGTTCTCACCCAGATGCTTGAAAAAATAAACGGAACATGATTCAATGAAAATGAATCAAGCCTCAGACTTTAAAGCAATTCAAAACATTAGAAAATGCAAATGCCCCACTTGGTTGCCAAGAAGACAAATGATATTAAAACTCGAGAAATCTTGCAAATAAAAAAGGTTACAAGTTGCCATTTTCTTTTCCTCCAACCTCTTGGAAACCGGAGAGGGCCAAAATACAAAACCTTACATCTAAAAAATGTTACTAAAATTAAAAAATTATTTGTATTGACCTTTTTAATCTGTGCACCAATTCCAGTGGAAATATCTGATCTTGATCTCCACAGATTATTAACATGGGCTACATCATGGAGAAATTACACCATTAGTGAGCCAATCAAACTAGTAACTGAGAAACAAAGCAGGAGCTAAATAATATGGTGACAGACAAAATAAGAGATACAAAAACTTGAGTTATCTTGGGAAGATTAGAGAGTTTTATATCCTTGTGAAATGCTTGGACCAAGTCTTTTCTTTCTTGAAGGTATTTTGTACACATCACCTGCCCACACAGATCAATTCACAAAAGTAGTTTCAGGTAAAACAATATAGGGTAAATCCCACTTCCTGGAATCTTAACTTGTGATAGTAAGATATCAACAAATTCATAAATTTAAGACTAGCAACATTACTATGTGTTACAGAGTACAGACTACAAACATATTATTTAGGCAAGCCCTGAAAATTACTCATCAAACATTACAAGAACAAAAACATAGAAATATAGCAGTATAAATAAATAATTAACTCAAATAATATTTTTGGACAACAAGAAAAAATATTCCATTTGTAAACAATATGTACCTTCATAAGTATATCAAGATCTTCATCAGGTTTTATTCCAGCAATTTTCTCTCTTCATGAGAGTTCCAGAAGCATATCTGTTGCAGATTATCATTGCTCAGCATTTAGGTGACCTCCACACATACACAAGCATGCACACACTATCTTCCATAGCTTACCATATTTATATCCAACACCCTGACAACCAGCTGAGAAGTCAAAAGTCTTCCTTACTGTCATCTCTGCCACATGCCAATCTTGTTGACTGACATAAGCAGATGTCCTCTAAGGAACAAACTCATTTAAACTATGTCCATTGTATGTAATGCTCCCTGACATCTTCAAGGTAATCAATGGTATTAAGGGAGGCACAATTTGTAGAAGAAGAAAAAAAAAAAAACTTCATGAGTCATGTCAATTCATTTAATGAAGCAATAAAGCTAGACAGAGGAATATCCATGTCCGATAAATGATGCAAATCTAATATTGAAAGTATTACATAACTAGATACATCCATACACCACATCGGGAAAGTTAGATATAGCATGGGAAATTATGCAGAAGCCTTGAAGTTAACTTAAGCCTAGATGCATTCAAAGTAACGCGCAAATTTTAACATCTCCTAAAATTTCATTTTTCTTTCTTTCCATCTTTCCCCACCTTCCCCACCACTCCCCCTTCTCCCTCCAAGAAGAAAGGGGGGGGGGGGGGGAGGGAAAGGACAATTAAAAGAAAAATGAATGAATAAACAAATTAAACTTCATTTCTAGTCATAAACAAAATATAACACAATTCAACACTTTTTACTAAAGGGCCAGAGGGAGTAAAAGATGTGAACCAAAGCCAGTGTATGGAAGAGCAGCATGAAATGAAATTCTTAGTTTCTTATGTTTATCTTCTTTTTATAAAAATTCAACATCATTACCAAATTTTCATATGCATATCCAAGATAAATTTTTAAAGAAATTATTTACTAGTTATAACTTTAAAAATTAGAGCCCTAATGAATTACTTTTTTTTTTTTGTTTTGTAATCTAAAAAAAATATTGGCAGTGGCATGTGGTTCACAATGATCAGTCCACTGGCCACTAAAAATGATTGAGTATGCTTTTGGTATAATTATCAGTCCACTGGCCACTAAAATTCAGCTTCTGGGCAATACTGCTATTATAATTGAATAAGTTGTTTCTATCAATAATTCCAATAATATTTAACTAACATACTTCTTACAAGTCAGTTCAAATGTAGATTTAATATTTGGAGCTGTATGAATTTGTAATTTGAAATTTTCGTGTCAGATTGAGCATGTGCAAGTGTAGAAGCATGAATTTATCTGAACATTTTGAATAATGATAGTTCCATATCACAGGAATGCAAGGCCTTCTCTCTCAAATGGGTGGGTCCCACGTAGTGATAAAGGGGTTGTGGATATTGCCCAAAAGGTTGTCGGTTTAATAATCACCCAATAATAATAATAATAAACAAAAGCAACAAAAAACATTACCTTTGTCATTGAGAGCAACAGAAAGATTGTATTCTTCACTATATTATCCACTGAGCTGCACCAGGTAGGAGTGTTGGGTGGTCTAATTTGGGGTGGAGAGCATGCATCACTCCTATTTGAGCGCTCATTCTAGGTCTGATTCCCCATCTGATGGTTTAAGTAAATGTCCAAACTAGCAGATGAAGGGTTTGCCACCTTTTTCTTGCTCTTGAATATTCAGCTAACAGGGATGTGAGTAACAAAAAAAGAAAAAAAAGAAGCAAAATGGACTCTTTGTAGTTCAATCTGATTGATAGAAAGAGCATCTTAGACATTTAAGATACCTGTCTTTTCACTTCTCACGATATCTTTACGCTGATTCTTTTCTGCTTCCCGAACCTTCAACTGCTAAAATTTAAAAAATAAATAAAAATAAAAAGGGGGATGGGGATGGGGTGAAGAAAATCAAGGGATTCCCACATGTCATTATATATAAAAAGCTTAAAGCATTTTTTTCATCATATGACAACTGCCCACCGTTCTATTTGGATGGGGGTGAAGAGTTGCTTTAAAAGAATAAAACAAGAACAATTAACTGCCAAATTAGTCCACAAAGTTGCTGAATTTAAGGCTATGATCTTAAATTCCATGTTGTTGAGCCTTGTCTTAACCCTTATATTTTTTAGCATTTTCTTAGCCTAAATATGTCCAAACAATTACAATTTCAATAGACAGATAATAAAAATAAAATACAGAACAAACTACCAATAAATTACCTTTGCCTAGTTAATATTACAAGGTTCCAATGCATTCTGATTGGCCAGAAGAAAATCAATCACAGGTCCAAGTGTTAATATCATAGTTGTAGACACATCTGCACAATGAATTGTAAGCAGCATTAAAAATGGAAAAAAGGGCAATCCCTGACAGTAAAAGGACAAAAGAATGGAGTTATACCCATATTCAAGGATAAACCACTATGAGTTCGACAAAAACTGTAATGGAACCCCAGATAGCCAGTTTATATAGAATGATTTGGGCCTTTGAGTCCTGAAGGAATTCTAGAGTGTGCAGAGGAAGGATAACAACGAACAAACAACAATATATTTAATGACAACAATGGCTCCAAGTCTCATTCATGGATTAATCCTACAAATGGTATTGGCTACCTCTTAACAGCTAGACTAAATCAACTTTCTTCGTTTAAAAGGGTCAAGTCAACATACCAATATCCAGAGGGTCATGAGTTTCAGTATCAATCTGAAATTTCACTTCAGCAGAGGCAAGAGTCAATGCTCCTCTATCAATACGCCTCTGCCTCATTACCTGCAAAAATAGAGTCCATTCACATTTAACCAATACTCAAATGAATAAATGACAGTAATATCAACCTGAGTATGAATACCTTTGCTAAAACATTCATATTTCTCAAATCTGTAGTTAGCAGATCCATCAAGTGGCTACAATATACATGTAGAAAAAAGTCATCAATATGGAAACTGGTAGGCAGGAAGCTTCAAATACAATAAATAAATAAATGCAGATAACCTTAGGGGCAAGAACAGACCCAAAGCAAGTCTAAATGTATAAACTTACACAGGTAACTGGATATCAAAGGGTCAAATGCCCATTATCTTTCTTAATCAAGATTCAAGATTGTTTTTATCTTTTGTTTACAATATTACTAAGCACCAATGTAACATTCTCAAGCCACCACAACATAGAAACTAGTAATATGAAGCAATTTGACTGACTTACCAGCTTTATCATTTAGTCAATTAAATAACAATCAAAACCATGCCTTTTCAAACAGTTCCTTTGGTGTTCAATCATTTGTCAGGTCAAAGGTTCAATAAAACTTGCGTACACTTGAATTAACAAGGATGGGAAGGGTTTCCATACTCATGCAATGACTGTGTAGACACAAGCAACCTATGCATTCATAATATTGGTGGCCATATAGCGTATGGGTTGGTCTCAATCCTTGACATCTCTCACTCCAATTCATGTGAAAATTTTACACAACTGGGTTGGACTTCCATCTGCCTTGATATATATATATATATATATATCTTCTCAAGATATTGAAACTCGGATTCATTGTACACATGCATCACTGAAGTATGAACAAATAATCAATCAATCCACCATGAAAAATCTGAACACAATTTGTGTCAGAACAAAAATCCTGGTAAGAATTCAATATATCTTGTTTATTATGAGTAACCTCGGCCTTCTCTGGGTATTCTAAATCTAGATAATTGGTACATCAAATTCTTTGAATGTCATATTACACATCAAGTATTGCTACTCTGTACTATGCCTTGTTAACTTTTCCATGGTCACAAGCAAAGCTTTAAAATAAATGTTGTGTGTTATAGCTGCATTGAGATAATTTAGTCATCTCCAATGAAAAATGGTAGTTGATTCATGCTGTAAGAAAATGATGGCCAAAGATTTAGTGGTAAATATGATCATACTATAGAGACTACATAAAGCTGAACACTATCTTTATCTCATAAGTTTTTTACTATGTTAATTAAGGGGTAAGGTATAACAAGAAAAATTAGATATAGCACCTATCATTCATCCTGGCTTGAGCTTCTACATAAGACAATGCTGCGCACAATTTGATGACACTTTTCGTGAATCTTGTAGAAATAATCTTCGCTTCAGGTATCATTTCCTGAAATTCAAATAATGTCAAAAAAAGGTCCAAAACTTGAATTCACAAACACACACGAATACACACAAACCACCAAGATAGGGAAATAAATATATGTAAACACAAAAACAGATACATAAAACCACAAATGCCCTTTGGTAAGCATTCCTTTAGCAAGTAATCCGTTGCATGTTTCTAACACTTAAGGGCTCAATTATGAGCCAATATTATGTAAAAAATCAAAATAAAACTCTGAGCCAACACCATTCATTGGTACAACTAAAGGAAGTGTAAAGTGTGAAAACAAGAATGGAAAAGATGCAACATGTGCAAGAAGTAATTATGGTGAAAAAGATTAATTAACTAAAGCATTCTAAAATCAAAACAGCCCTTTGTTCCAACAATAGAAAACCTAAATCTCAGGTCAATTGTTTTTTTAACACAAAAATGGACCATATGATTGGACTAATTGAACATAGGGACCTCTAAGATAAGGAAAAAAAATGGCTTCTGTTTTCTAAAGTTTATCAGTATTTAGCAACTATTCGACTTTCTTTTACATTCTATCTTTTTCTCATCTTTTTCCATCTCAGCTCATCCAAATCAGTTGAACAATTTGACTCACAACCCAACAACCTCAATAAGCTCCATTTGTATTGGAAATATTAGCATTACAAGCAATATTTTATGGTTTAATGGACTAAACAGTAAAATGGGTGTACTCACAATTAAAAATGGGAGTGGCCACATAACTATAATATATTAATAATTAATAAGGTATCAAATTGACACCATAATCCACAGATATTGATATTGCATGTTTGGGTATTGGAAAGAGTAACAAGAACCAGTGTTTTTCAGGTCAATCAGATGCATGTACACTTACAACTCACTAGAAAAAGAAAGCTGAATCATAACCACCACAGATTCAATCATTACCCAGATAACAGAGAATGCTAGTCTCTCCAAATTAGCTCAAAAAGAACAAATATCTGCAATATAAAACTTCTATTGAGTGAGCTATCCAAGAGCTTCTGTGACAATTAAGAAATTTTAAAACTAACAAACAACTAGCCATAAAATAAATTAGTTGTATGTGCAACCAACAAATTCAACAGAGTTAATGGAAATGAAATATTACCTTCTGTTAAAGGTTTATAAAGCATGTCAATTCGCCGCTCAACAAGGTAGACTGATGTGCCCCTTTGTGTAGACTCATCATCAAGAGGGGTTCCAGGGTGCACAAAATTTGTAACATCAACAATATCTGCTTAAATGTTATTAAGGATTGACAAAAAAGCTCCATGCCTAACTGATAAAAACTGAGAACCACCTTTAGACAATTGGATGTATTAAGACCAACATTAGCCCTAATCTAAGCAAAATATATAAAAAATTAAAATTAAAAAAAAAAAGATTCTTGGAAAATCTGTAAGATGGCTAACACAGTAATGAAGTCCGAAGGAAAACAAAAGCCCATTTGAGCTCAACAACAAACAGGGAATAAGCATGTGTACACTGAAGAAACCAAGAAGTGAATCAAACCCAGGGTACACAGTTTTTTACAAGTATTCATGCAAAATAGTCAAGAAGACAATTAGAAAATTACTATTGCACAAAAAAGTAAAGACTAAATTGGAGTCTGGATCATTTGCTTATTATCCATTGGCTTGTGCCATATCATATTTGGGTGCTTATTTTTTCTATTTTTGGAGTGGTTTGGGTTCAACAAAGCAGGGTGATGGCAGTCCTCTGGAGTTAGGGAGGGGGTCAGGTTGGGAAGTGGCGTTAGAAGGCTTGGTCCATGGCCCCGTTGTGTTTAATGTGGCTGGTTTGGTTGGAACGGAATTGGTGTATTTTTCAAGGGATGGCTTGTTCTCTTTCGTGGTTAGAAAATAGGCTTTTTGTAGTTTTGTATAGCTGGGTTACATGTATGGTGGATCCGGATTTGTTTGCTTTTTTGAATTTTTTTGGATGATTTGATTGGTTAGGTGGTCTCTCCCCTTTCATGGGGTTTTTGTTTTTTTTGTTTTTGGTGTTTTTTAGCATCAACTTGATGTTGTCAATAATAAAATTTTATTTATCAAATAAATAAAGACTAAATCATGAATGTATCGAGAATCAGAAGCAAGGATGATGAAAATATAAGACGATCAAACAAATTACATCTAAAATTAAGTGCTCATCCTACCAATGTAGCAGTGAGAGGTTCGCTAGGTAAAGCCTTCAAAACCTAAGTTGCCTAACCTCCACATTATTTGCATGAAGTGGATGCCCTCCAACCAATGCTCAAACTTGATAGTAAACACTTAAAACATTGCAACAACAAAAAATTCCCCTCTTAATGAATTTTCAATAAATATTATAGGTATTTGTGCCCTACATACATGCCACGTCATCACTTAAGAGGGATTGGATCATCACAAGGCATGAGCCTCACATTCTCACCTAGTCGTAGTGCATCACTTCATGGCCTCGCCTTGCCTCAAGGCCTCAAGAATGCCACCCAGAGCTACACAGCTTGCCTAGGTATAGATAGGGAGTAGGGCCTATGGATCCCTCAGTGCCTCAATCATGAGACACCCAAGCGACCCATGACTCCACGCTGGATTACCACAAACTTGTAGATTGGTAGTTAAAGTTGAGAGATTAGCAAAATTGCTTAGTCCACCCTCTCGAGGTGGCTCCACTTTCACCTATCTTAGACAAGAAAGAAAGACCTATTTGACTAAGGCATATGATACCTCAAAAGGCGTATGACACCAAACTTTGCCACCCTTTGGCATAACTCTCAAGGATGAGCTGGCCTTCATGGCCCAACTATCCTACAAAAGGTCCCCATCCCATACATGGACGCACACACTCATGTGACAACTCGAAAGGCATACCACACCTACATTTGCCACTCCTTGGCATGACCCTCAAGCATGAGCTGGCCTCCATGGCCCAACTATCCTATAAAAGGTCTCCATCCCCATATGTAGACATACAGAGACACCCTTGAGGAGAGCAGCCTCTCCTACATATCAAGAAACAAATTAGTAATTAGCAAGATAGGTAAAAGTTCAACCAAATTAGTAATAATCAAGATTTGTTTTTTCTAAGTAATTAGCAAGATAAATGATAGTTTCCACTAATAGGCAAATCTTCAGCATAAATAAGCATTCAAAGCCAAAAAAACAGACTTGAAACATAAACTTCTCCTCCAAGATCGTTCTCCGTCGTGTCAGAAGTTCCCTCTTGTCACATATAATAAATTTTGCTGTCATGGTTTTGATATTTTTCGTGCTATTTGCTTCCATTAATGAGTTCCAATAATTTCCATGATAGTTATAAGGTCAACATACGTGGAAGAACCAAAAGGTCAAAGGATACGAACTCCAACTTCAAAATTTCCATTTGGAAGAGCTGTACAATGTAATGCATCATCAATATCCTTGTATCCTGCAGAAACAGAAAAATAATATTTGTACAGAGTTTGGTATTTGCCTACACTAAAAAGAATACTATCTGGCCTCATGCAAAACTAAAAGGGTATTAAGAAAGAAAAGGTCTGATAAATCTATAGATCACATACCTGGAGGATCCACACTAAAGACACGTATATGACGCAAATCCTACCTAATAGGATTTGCTAGATCTTTAGAAGACACAGACGAATGGCCGCAAACATGACAAAACTTGAGAAGTAAATGGTCTTGCATCTATATCATTCTCTATCAACACTACCTGCAGCACCCAAACAATTGATTACTACATAATTTTATGAGCAAGAACGATTGATCCCATTGCTCGAAGACAATAATATTATACCCATCAGCCAGAAAATCAAAAGAGGGAAACAAAAAAAAAACAATTCAATCAAGAAACTCATGTACATAATTAGATGATCTGTTTGTCCCCCAAGAAAACACTCTGTTTGGTAGCCAAGAAAAGAATCTAAACAACCCAGAAAATGTACCTGTGTTCTTCTTCTGTCCACGGAGTTCCTTTCTTCTTCTCGACCTTGCCGTGCTTTGTCTTTGCTGCCGACCCAAACGAGGTCTGACTCCTCTTCAACTCAGTCTCCTACTCGAGCGACGACTCGTCAGAATAACTCTGTAACTCGACTTGGCCTGACTCAATCTCGTTCGCAAATCTGTGTGTGAGAGAGAGAGAGAGAGTTGCCCCAAATGAGATATGTTTAGAGCAAATTGAGAGAGAGAGAGATGCCCCAAATGAGATGTGTTTAGGGCAAAATCTCAGAGAGAGAGAAGAGAAGAGAAGAGAAGAGAAGAGTATGAGTGTGTACCTTCCCTTATCTTCCTCCTTGTGCCCGACGTTGTTAAGTGGAGTTGTTAACATCGTTTTGCTAATCGAAGCCGCAAAGAGACGAGTTAGAAAATGGAAGTGAGCAAATAGATGATGAGGGAAACGGTGATGGATGTTGCTGTCGAGCCAGCTGTCGTACCGGCGATGGATCCCCTTCGAACCAGTGTCTGATGATTAGAATCCATTAGAAGCCGAGCAGTTGTATATTTGCCAAATATTTTTTTTGTTATTTTTTGGTGAATTGGCGTCATAAATTTTATTTTGGCGCCTCTTTGTTTTTGATTATACAATTTACGACATACATTGTTCATCGTAAAAAATTGCAATACTTTCAACGGGCAGGCGTTTCGTGCGTCGTAAAAAAGCAATACTTTTAACGGCGTGTGTTGTGTGTGTCGTGAAAAGTATTAACTTTTCACAGCTGGTGTATGTGCGTCATGTATAATTGATGTATTAACGACACGCCATATGTACGTCATTGAAAGTTTTATTATTTACGACGTGCATTGCAAGTCGTAAAAAAATCATCGTTATTATCATTTACGCCCTGCGCAATAGACACGCCGTGGTTGGAAAAGTATGTACGACGTGCAAAAAAAGCAAGTCGTAAAAGTGAGAAACTACGGCGTGCATTTATTGTATACCGTTGATGTGGTGTCGTAAAAAATCAGTTTTGTTGTAGTGTTCGTCTCCCTCTCCCAACCCTCTTCTGGCTTCCCAACTTCTTCATTCCCCTTAGGAACCCCTATCCCATCTGGTTACACTTCCCCTTCCGCCCTTTGCCACAGCCCCTCCAACCCTCTACTACCATAGATCCATTGCCTCCTTTCCTCTTATCTACAACCACAAAACTACTCTTTTTCTCCACTACAAATCTAAAATGCCTGCCCTTTCCCTCCCTACTATACCACCGCTAGCCCTCCTCCTCTCACACCGCACCTCCATTAAACCAATCCATCCCCATCACAGCGCCACCACGTTACTGAAAACCCTTCTCCCACCATTAAACAACTACAAGCGGAGAGAGAGAGAGAGAGAGAGAGAGAGAGAGAGAGAGAGAGAGAGAGAGAGAGGCCATACCTGTGTGTGTTTTGCAAGAGAGGGATGAGAGGAAAACTGGAGCACCAAAAAAAAGGAAAAAATGGGTGGGGGAGAATTAGTAGGGTTCCTTTTTTTCATTACCGCCAAATCTCAAAGTTTCCCTTTAAGATTGGTTGGTGATAAAATAATTTTGTCATTAAAAATTTTATCATATTAAAATTATTGACGATAAAAATATATTTCTCATTAAATAGTTTTAAAATATTTAAAATTAATTTTTTTAAAAAATATTTAAAATTATTGGTGACAAAAATATATTCCTCACTAATAATTTCATAATTGTTGACAAATTTTTTTCTCACTAAAAGTCTCAAAATTTTGGCGCCACCCAAAAAAAATTAGAGGAAAAATCTTTGGTGAGGAAATTTAATTTTTCCTCACCTAAAAATAAGTATTTATTGACGAAAATAAATTTCGTCACCTATTATTTTCCCATTTTATTATATGTGACAAAATTTTATAATTCGTCACGGATTATTCTTATTTAGTGACAAAATATTTTCTTCATTACTTTTCGTCACCATAGGTTTAGAGAGTTAATTAACTTGTGTTTTGTTTTGAAAGAGAGAGAGAGAGAGAGAGAGAGAGAGAGAGAAATTGATAAACAAAAATAAAAAGGGGAAAAAAGTTAGTTGTCTATTTTTTCCATTACCGCCCAATATGTCAAAATGTTTCCTCCAAAATTGGTGACAAAATAATTTCTTCACCAAAATGTCTCAAAAATATTAAAAATTATTAGTGACAAAAATATATTTCTCACCAAATGGTCTTAAAATATTTAAAATCAAGTTTCTCAAAAAATATATATACAAAATTATTGGTGACGAAAATATATTCCTCGCTAATAATTTTATAATTGGTGACAAAAAAAATTTCTCACCAAAAGTCTCAAATTTTGGCGCCAACAAAAAAAAAAAGGCTGGAAAACCTTCGGTGATAAAACTAAATTTTTCCTCACCTAAAAAGAAGTATTTGTTGACGAAAACAAATTTCGTCACTTGTTATTTTTATTTTTTATTATACGTGACAAAATTAATAATTCGTCACGGATTATTCTTATTTAGTGACGAAAATTATTTTCTTCACTACTTTTCGTCACCATAAATTACTTTTGTTGTAGTGGAGGATAGAACCCTCTGGAAACTGGGCACATTGCCACATGGGCTAATAACTTTCTATAAGCTGACGTATCCACTGGAGCGGAGCTGGCATGTGTTGGGACTAGGTTATGATCCTGCCCTTAATAAAACAGAAATAGAGAATGCTGCTGTCATCCATTACAATGGAAACAATAAACTGTGGTTGGATCTGGCCATCTCCAAAAACAAATACTGGTCTAGATGCACTGTCAAATATTTAATGGTTTTCGGGCTATTGCTTCTGTTCAGAACTCTATAAAGTTTGAAATGGAGAGAGAGAGAAGAAGAAGATGAAGATGGAGAGAGAAAGAACTGGTTTCCTCTGAAATAATATATATATAAGGGTATAATTGTCAATTTACAACTTCTGTTAACAGAAGTTAGTGTACTTTTTAGTCCATCAACCACAGGGTTATGTGGTGATATCCGAATGTCAGGCTAAACTGTAAATGACTCAGACCACAGGGGGTAAAGTGAAGTTTGCCCAAAAATAAATCTTATATATTTGTCTCATATCTGAACGGAAAAATTGAACAAGTCGAGAAAGAGGGTATTGACGACTTCAAGGACCATGTTGACGTAGACGTTGAAGCCCCTCAGAGTACCAACAAGTTCTTTGTCACCTTTCATTATCACCTTTCATTATCACCCATATTTTCAATCCAATGCATCGATTGATCAGCTCTGCAACCCATAACAATCTTCTGTTAATTTTGCCTTTTTAAGTTACATTTATATAGAGGGAGACATACACAAACACATACATAATAGAGAGAGAGAGAGAGAGAGAGAGAGAGAGAGAGAGAGAGAGAGAGAGAGAGAGTGAGTGTGTGTGTGTGTGTGTGAACCCGAAGAAAGTAGCTGCGAAGGGTTGTTAGCCACATGGAGTCTCGTCAGTTCAAGCTTCGAAGGTCGCTCTCCCCTGCTACTCCTTCACGAAATAGGCGTGGAGCTAACTAACAGTAATGAAGGTCTAGAAATTCTATGGTCACACGCTAATTATGCTCATTTCATTGTCTTTAAATAAAAATATTATAATATTTTAATTTTCTTTATTTAAATTGTAATTTTAAAATACTACAATCATCCTCCATGGCCAGCATCGCATCTTTTTCCCTTCTCTTGTGACCACCTTTCACCATAAACCACACAGTCTCACATGTCTCTGCCATGAGCTATCCAGTTTTGAGGTTGACTATGGACGTCTAAGATAGAAGGAAATAAGCTAAGAGTGATAGCGGTGGAGGATTGAGAGTGACTGCAACAACAGTAAAGGAGATGTAGATGAATGGAAGAAAAATAGGAAAATAGCATATTAGTGTAGGTTGGGAAAGAATTTAATGAATTCATAGACAAATGTGAGTTAACTGACCTATCATTGCTTAAAAGGAAATACACCTGGGGTAATGCACAAGAAAAGGAGAAATGGAGTAGGATCGATAGAATTGTGCTCAGTCCTGAATGGTTAATCAAATTCAAATTGAAGTTATGGGGCCTACCTAGACTACTGTTGTGACATTTTAAATGTACTTGCAAGCGCACGAACCGTATAATAGTATAGGCAAAAGAATGCGACTGTTGAACCTGTCACGACCCGTTTTCTGTATCCAAGGGTTAAGTATCGCGATGACCAGTAATTGAAATTACCTACGGCCAATTCTTGAACAAATAAATAAACGCGAGTGGAAATAATATTTAAGTAAGGATATCAAAATAATCATCGGAGCTTCTATTTTATAACAAAATTTATTGACCAGAAAGGCTGATATTTACATATGAAGAATAGAATTATAAATACTATAAAAGTGCTATGTGTGTCTATTTCGTAGCCCAGCGTTTAAGACTCTCCAAAAGTTATTTCTAAATTGTATTGTTTCTTGAAAATTAGTAAACAGCTATAAGCATATGGCAGAATGAGAAATATTATACTGAGAGCATAATTACTATGGATAAGCTTTAGGCTTAAAATAGATAAAATAGAATACTTTTCTATTAGAGTAAATAAGTTGCTCATATTATAATAGAAATTCGTTTCAGAAATCATATGATATTATACGAAAATATATAACCATAACCATGGTGCAGAACAGAATAGAGGTCAATAGATTCATGACAATACAGAGGTACGGACTCAAGAGGTGGCTCATACGGATTCTAGAGGTGGCTCCTACAACAGTGTAGCACTTAGCTCCGCACAGCACTTTGCTCCGCACAGAATAGAACTCAATGGATTTATGACAATACAGAGGTACGGACTTAAGAGGTGGCTCGTACAGATTCTAGAAGTGGCTCCCACAATAGTGTAGCACTTAGCTCCGCACAGCACTTTGCTCCGCACAGAACAGAGGTCAATGGATTCGTGCTAATATAGAGGTACGGACTCAAGAGGTGGCTCGTACGGATTAATATTGTGATTTAAAAATGAAATAGCGTGATTTTGATCGCTAGAAATCCCTTTGTTTGGGTAGTTTGATTTGAAATTTCGGGGGCGAAATTCTTTAAAGGGGGAAGGTTGTAGCGATCCTGATTTTGACCCAGTTAACTTCGGGGGTCAAGCTCGCCGAAAGCAAAAATGCAAAATGCATTCGAAATTGAGTACGGGAAAGTGTATTTCATGCTCGAGTGACCTTGTTATATCAGTCTGTAAATTAGGGTTTCAGATCACTTTTTGCAACCCCCTCTCTCTCTAAAACTCTCCAAATTTCCAGGTCTAGAGCTTCTCTCTCTAGAAGTCATATTCTCTCTTTGATTTCTTCAAATCCATTCGGATTTAGGCCTAAGTTCTTCACCAAAGTTGGTTATCACCTTGAGGGCTTCATTGTGTGCGGTGGAGATCGAGTTTCGACACCGTAGATTTTGGGGTTTCATCTCAGATTCTCTTCAAAACTTGTGGTAGGAATTTTCTACACTCTAATATGATTTTTAGCTTAGTTATTTGCTATTGTGTATAGATGATGAGATTTGGTTGTGGTTTGGACAAATCTAGGATTTGGGTGTGAAATGAAAAGAGGGGTTTTGATGAATATGAGGTAAACGAGTATAAGGCTTGAATATAAGATTATGTTGTGCCAAAATGGTTGATTTTGGTGTTTTGGTTGATATTTGGTGAAAGGGGGATTCTGTCCTGATTTTGATTAAATTATTATTTTGCATAAATAATTGGGATTAACATTGAAAACATGAAATTGGAAGGTTGTGATTATAAATGGTGATATTGGATATGCATTATCTCACCTATGGAAGTTTTGAATAAACTATTTATTTTGATATTGAACATCTCTTTAGAAATAATTGCATTGGGCTATCGGTGAAGGAGAGCTATGATTGTTGTAGAAATTACATGAAGATTAGGCGATTCAATGCTAATCCATTGTTGGTGTCATTGAATATGACCATGTTATAGATACATTGTGTATGTATGTTTATTAGGAGGAGAAAGGGGATGTACTCCATATGTGATTATATTTATAAATACATTGCATATGTATATTTGTTTGGGAGGAGAAAGGAGATGGACTCCATTTAAAGCAAGTTGGCCGGAGTATCCTGGGTGAAAGACCCGAAATTTTATATATAAATGGGTGCCGATTCCTTCGGACGAAATATCCGTAAAATGGCAGGTTTGAAGTGTTTATGTGAGTTTGCATAATTGGAAAATCATTGAGCTGTAGTCTCATTTTGATTGTTGAAAGATAACGAATTTAACTCATGAATTGAGTAGCATATATGAACTGGACATGAAATTAAAGGAAAATGGAATAAGGCTGGTCTTAGGGGCATATGGTTAAGCAGGTCTTGTGGATGTTTCAAGATCGGTATTGTTTATGAATTTGGCGAATATTAGCTTCTTGGTGACATTTTGACATAGTAACTCATACCTTATAATTTCTTGTAAATTTGTGAGATTTATGTCAAGTTTTTTGGCCGATTGAATTTGAGTTAGTTGACTAAACAGTAAGAATTGGTATTTTGGGTAAAACTTGGAATGTGAAACATTTTCAAAAAGGTTGGATTAAGATTATGTGACTTGAGGCATTTGTAGACACCCCATTTTTGACCGTCCTCAAGACTTGGACGTCACCGTTGGAACACTCGGTGATTATCCATGTTTGTGTTCGTTTGGAGTTCCCGGTGGTCTCAGCTATGCGCCTTGCCTCAGGATCTCCGAACTCGACCGTTTTGTGTCTGGTTTTGCACCAAACACTTGTGTTTTGCCTTGGAGGGGCAGGGAATGCCTTGTGAGGCATCCCCACACATCACCGGCCATGGCTAGAGGCCACCAGCTGTTGTTTGTGTCCACCGGCAATGTATATTGCCGGCCGGCACTCTTTTTGGCCGACCGGCCATCAATTTTGTCAAAATGACAATTTTGGCCAGCCGACTACTATTCATCTGCTTTTAGCAGATATTTTGTGCCAGCTGTGATAGCTGGCACCCACCCCATTCCCCTCCATACACGTGTATGGAGGGATTTCCCTCTTGGATGGCTTGTTTTGTAAGCCTTACAAGAGGGAATTGCCTATATAGGAGAGCTTCTTCTCTTTGGCCATTGGTTAGACATTTGTTAGACATTTTTAGACAGCTTTTGTAAAGCTTGAGTTCTAGGGTTAGGGTTAGATACATATTCTATCTCTATAAGTGTGTGTTTTGTCCTACTTTTGCTCACAAACACACACCAACACACCATCTCTTGGACTTGAGACCTTTGGAGGGTTGTTTTAGTGTCTTGGAGCTGGATTAAAGCCAAGGAAGGTTGTTGGAGCATTGCTTGTGAAGAAAGGCTTCAAGGGTAAGAAACTTCCCTTTTATTCCCCATTTTTGCATTGCTTTTCTACCTATCTTAGAACTATTTTTGTGTTTAGTGTATAACATAAAAAAGTTCTATTTTTTAGCCCTCTTGATTGTTTGTTAAGAGTATTTTGTGGTTTGGGTTTGTTTGACCTCTCCTAGGCCTTGTAAGGCTCCTTTTTGTGCTATTTTGTGCAAGTTTCGGGACTTTGGTGTTTGGACCTCTTCACCACTGAAATCTTGAGGGATTTTAGTGGTAAAGATGGTGCCTTAAAGTCTCAAAAAGGGGAGGGCCACCCCCTCTCCTTGTGGTCCTTGAAAAGGACTAATTTTGGCCTCTTAAGGGAGCATTATGTTTAAAGGTTTGTTGATCATGCCATGACTATATTTTATGCTTATATTGTCATGATTTAACTTTGTATTAAGTTGGTTTTGGTACACCATGCATGCTTAGCATACCTACCATGTAATGCCTTGTTATTGCCATAATATGCCTTAGGTTGTTAGCCTTTGTTCTAGCATGTTTTAGGCTTAGCCTTGTGAAGGTTTTGTGCTTATTTTGCCATGTTTTAGGTCTATCCATAGTTGCTTGGGTCGATCTTGGCATGCTTAGTATAGCTCCTTTGTGTTTGAGCTTGTATGCTTCAAGTATGAGAATGTGTAGCATGTGTTGCTTGCATCATTTAAGTGGTTTGGCACCATTTGTAACATCATTTCAGTCCCTAAGACATGCTTGTATGCTTGCCTTGGTTGTCTCTTTGTTGCCTCTTGAGCATGTGTTATATGCTCCTTGAAAGTGCATTTGTGCATGCCTTCATATTTGAGCCACTTAGATGCCATCTAAGTAGTCCTTTGGCCTTGTTTTAACATGCTAAAAATCTGTTTTTAGTTGTTTAATGCATGCCATGGTTGTTATGCTAAGTGTGTTTCCAAGCTTCATTACCTTGCTTCAAGAATTTGGACTATTTGCACACTAGTATTTGTCTTGTTTAAATTGGTTTGGCACCTCTTATAACATGATTTTCGGGGCTTATGTTGTATGCCATATGTCCATGTTAGGCCTCTTTTGAATGTGTTTAAAAGTTGCCTTTATATGCTTAAGTGTTGGACCATAACATGTGCATGTGTGTATGTGTATTTAGCCCTCATATTTGAGCACTTTGGCCACTGACTTTGGGCCTAGTTAGGGCTGCCCAAGTCATGTTTAAGTCCACCCTTTATTTGCCTTGCATGCTTGCTAGCTTGTATACTTGTTTGCATTGCCATGTTGCATGCCTAGTTAACATGCTTAGGGTTGCATTACATTGGCATGCATGCTCTACCTCTTGACTAAGTCGTGATGGAGGTGGAAGCCCCTTGGTTTGGTTGTTTGCATTGCATTTGAAATCAATGTGCACAACTTGGTTCTTTGGGCCATCATGCATGGAAATGCGTGATTGATGGTCCGAGAATCGAGGCACATGCCCCTTTGAGTCACAAACATGATAAGGGGCATGATTGGTGCATACATTGCTGGAATTGTATTGCCATGCTATGCCTTGCCCTCTGCTGCTGTCAATTGCAGGTTCTGCAGGTATTCTTGGCTGGCCGGCAATATTTAGTGCCGACCGGCAATGTATTGGTGGCCGATAGCCTCATTTCCAGCCGATGGCCATATCTAGCTGCCGGTGGCTATTCTACTCAGCCGGTGGTGTCCCCCAATGTCCAGAGAGACATCCTTGAGGCTTTGGCAGTCTTTGGAGGGGTAGAGCAGGGAAAACAGAGGCAGACTATGCATGGCAGTGCAATTCCGAGCGGGACCCGAGCACGCGTCGCATCAGGCTCTCCTCCCGAGGCGGTTTACTGTTTTTCCTAGTTTAGTTAGTTGTTAACTAATTAGGTAATTTGTAATATTTAATTAGCTTGCGTAGTTAATTAATTTGTATTATTCTTTTGGTCCCTCCGAGCGAGGGCGAATCTGTAATAAGTGTGGGTGCGTGTGTGTGCATGTCTTCCAATCCCCACTTCTTTCTTCCCTTTTATTTACCTGTTTATGATGGTAGATTAGGGCACGTCTAAATTAGCATACCTTATGCTATGCATGCATGCATCCATGCATTTGTCTTGCATGCACCGGGCTCGGTACATCATACAAACTGCATTAGTACTTCAATTCCAAATTGAATACGTGATAATTGTAGCATTTCATATGCCATTTTAGGGTTAGCCGAGCCTACTCTAATTGCATCCTTGCATGTGTTGCATTAGCCACTTAACATGAACTAGGACATGCATATTTGCTAACTAGTTTATTGTTTTGGCATGGAGTACAATGTAAGTATTTATGCTTTAGCATCTCGCATGCGTGTGAATGTTAACATGACAGCATGATTACCATGTGGCTAAATGCTTATATGAGATAAACTGCCTGATTGCCTGTGGGTGAAGGTTGGATTGTTTGAGTTGGAAAAACTCATTGAAATCCGTGTTTTAGCCTACTTGCGAGTAGCAAATTCCAAAGCATTTTCAAAACAAACGGATATGCAATGCTTGTTTCCAAATTAGGCGATCTAGTCTATACTTGTTTGTTGTGCGCATAACATAGTAAATCTAGGCTAATAACCGGAACAAGAACACATAACGTTTTCAAAATAAGATATCACGGTTAGTAGAGGCCGGTCTTCGGACCGGGCGAAAGGGGGTGCTCATAGTTGACCTTCCCCGATCGTACCCAAGCTCCCAAGCCAAGACAACTTTGGTGATGACGGACACGTGGCCTTTGGCACCGAGTCAGGGTTTCCTAAATTTCCCCATTAAAAAATATTTAGGTGGCGACTCTGTATCTGGCAAAGCAGTCCATGTTTGGCACTTCTTTTCAAAAATTTGTTTCTCAAAACGATTTGCCGGATTTGGACTCTTTGGTTCAGATTTAGAACCGTGACACAAAAATCGAGTCCGAACTGTAAACTCGTGAGTTCCCTCGCGGACATGTTACAGTTTCTGGCGACTCTGCTGGGGAGTTTTAGAGAGCTTGACTCGAACTCGTGATATCCTGTTTTGACTTCATTTATGTGTCTCTTTGCATTGCATGTGCATTGGTGCGCCTAGGACACCGTATTGGCCATCTGCTATTCCTGAGCGGTTTGCTGGAGGCTTGTCTTGTCAAGGCATGACCATAAGGCTGACCGGTTGCGGGCTCTGCCAGTATGGGAACACAAACCCCGGTTTTACCGGGGCACCTTTCTTGACCTTTCGACCTAGTGCATATTGAAATCCATAGTGACCATTCCAAACTAGGACAGGTTGCTTACCCGATATGGGTTGTTTGAAACCGCTGCGTGCGTAGTGAAACCCTAGCTCCTGACAAAATAGGACAGGGAAACCCTACCCCCAACATAGGGGTGTATTGGCTCTCCTTTACGTGCTATGTGCTTTTAGAGTGTATCTCTACGGGAGTGCGCATGTCAGTTTGCAAGATTGGGTATCAGACCCGAGGGCACCAGTATCAGTGTTGTTAAGAATCAGTTATGTCTGCGGGTATCAGTTCAGTTTTGAACAGTGATTCTGGGGAACAGTGATCAGTAGTAGAGTGCAGTTGATCGGCTACACCCGTGTTTGATCTGTTTGGGGCTGAAATACTGCTTGTTTTCCGTTTCAGTTCAGAGATTCAGAGAGTTGATCCAAAATAGCTAGTGTCTTCTCCTTGCTGAGGCAGGACTTAGCATGACGCAGAATTCAGAAGAGATCGTGGTCATGACGGCCGCGTTGGATCAAGAAATCACCCCACACAGTGAGACTACTGTTGATATGCCGCATCCACCCAGATCGCCTGCTGCGCGCCCGGTCTGGACCCCCCAGCTATACCAGGCTCGCGAGCCTACTACATTTGAACTCATGGGGATGATAGGTGATCTCCAGAGATCCGTGGTAGATCTCGCCTATGGAATGTCAGCTTCACCGCCAGCCGCACCATATGCCGGGAGTTTTGCACCCCAGGAGGCCCCACTGTTAGGGTGGATCGTAATTGAACTCAGCCAACCGGAGATGGCCTCCAACTATGGCAATGACATGCCAACGGTAACCCAAACCCCTGATCAGGCCGAGGCCAGAGGGAAAGACAAAATGAAGGCAGATGCCGATCCTATCGAACAACTGCTGTGGGCAGTCGAGGCTTTGAAAGCCGGGGGGATGAACAAGCAACAGATATCTGCAGTTGTGACAAAAGCTGTGGAGGACGCTTTCCCCACTCCGCCTGAGGGCAGTTCCAGTCAATCAGAGAACCGGGATAGGCCCCACCATGCCAAAACAGTTCTTCCCGCTCCCAACCCTGCATCCGGGAAGGATCAGAAATCCAAGGCCGCACCCGCCGATCCGTTCGCTAGTGCATCTAGCAAGAGTGCTCCGGCTCCAAAGTACTTGCCTCGAGGGCGCAGGGTCTTCCATGCTCTCTACATGCCATTGTCCAAAGCACTTCAGATCCTTACCGAAAGGGGGCATCTCAAACCCTTGGAACCTCGACCTCTGCCGAAGAATCTCCCTGCTACGCATGACGCTGCTTTGTACTGTGCGTACCACCAGCAAACTGGTTATGCGACCGATAATTGCTTCCGTCTCCGTCATGAGGTACAGGATTTGATTGACAACGAGGTTATCCTCCCCCCCACCTCAGCAAAGTCCGTCACCACCCAGTTGTTGGATTTTGAGGACACAGATACTGCGAGTATGTAATCAAAAGGTGAACCGCCTGCGGGCAGTGCCTGGCGCATTTTTGGATGTGGCGTTTGGCACGCATTTTTGAGCATCTGTCAATGCTAATTTTGTAAATTCTGACTTGGGTGTCGAGTCAGTCTTTTGTTTTGTTTTGAGTTTGTCTCTCTTTGTTGAGTCAGTCTTTTTGCTTACAGGGTCTGTCTTGTTGTAATGAGTCAGTCCCTCTTGTATAGTGTACCAGGTGATTTCGGGGTTGTTGCCTCAAACACCGTTTTGTCTTATAATTAGTTGTTTTCGCTTTTTGAGTCTGTTGCTGCCGAGGAGCCAGTTATACCAACAAATCTGAATGAAACAGCTGTGGCTATCACGTTCCGTACTTGTTGCTATTTGAGTCAGCCGTGCTAGAGGATGTGAATGGAACGACAGTACATATCACCTACTCTCTTGTGCCTTAAACATCGTTGTAATGACCTAAGCTTTTCATAAAAACCCTTTTCGAACACTGCGGTGATAAAAACGAAGAGGAAGGAATTCCTCGGGTTTTGCAAAATTTTGATCATTTTGAGAGAAAGAGAGGCATGCTAAGCTTTTAATGAATGGAATCATGCCTGTCAGCGTGAGTACTGAGAAGGATCCTGGCTTGGTCCAGATTGGTTCCACACTCTCTTCAGTGCGAGCGATTCGTCGCCTTCTTGAAAACTTTCAAAAAACAAAATGGTTTGCGCCGTCTTGCGAAGACTTGTGTGGAATCGTTCTTGAGATTATGTAGCCTAGGATCGCTCTCAGCCTCAAGATTCAACCTATCTGTTTCGAACCTGGAATCCATCCAAAATGTTCAGCAGTCGACTGCCATGAAAGGCCTGTGTAGCCCAGTTTGAAGCTGCCCTCGAGCAAGGGGCACCAAAATCAGATCAAGGAGGTCAGGTCTCACTGGAAAAAGTTCGTGAAGTAACCGTGATGGATTCTTCTGCAAATCGACGCAGTAGTCACTCTCCCGAATACAGAGGACTTCAATTTCAAAACCATTTGGCATCGACTTGTTACACTTTTACCCCTCTGAGAGGCTCGCTGGGCCGAAAACCCGGAAGGGCGGCCCAGGCAAAAGTTAGAGCAAGAAAAAAGAAAGCAAAAAAAAAACAACAAAAAAAAAACCAAAAAAGAAGAAAAATGAATGAAGAAAATGCAAAAAGATGAAAAAGAAAAAAGCAAAAAAAATGAAAAGAGAAAGAATGAAAAGAAGCTCGCAAGGTCGAAAACCCGCATCGGGCGCCTTGGCAAAAGTTAGAGCCTAAAAAGTGAAGGTTAATACCCGAGAGTACCTTAACCGGAACTACGTAAGGCTTGATTCCCATGTTTGGGATACGTAGGCAACTTCATCTGGAAGTCCAGCCCCCAACGCTTTCATAGCGTCTCAGTCCATGTCATGGTTTTGATCACTTGTGTCTCCTCCGAATCCGATGTCCTGGTCACAGTGACTGGAACTACGTAATCAACTTCCTCCTGAAGTCTAACCACCAACACCTTCCAGGTGACTGTGTCCATATATTGGTTCAGACCATCGTCTTCGGAGATCAGTCGTCACTGATAAAAGCGGTTTACAGCATGCTGCGGCACCATCCAGACAAGGGGCAACTTTCCGTTGCCATCCGTCGCCATACGTTGTCATAAGTTGCCCTGAGTTGCTGTCCAAACCAGGGGCAACTTTCCGTTGCCATGTCCCCCCCTCAAGCAAGGGGCAATTTTCCATTGCCCCCCCCGATCCGAGGTTGCGTATCTCGAGGATAAGTTCCGTGCTTGTTTAGCAGTGGCCGTTTGCAAAAATAGTTTTTGAAAATTTTTACTGAGGTTGACTATTTTCTCGAAAACTATTTCCAAAAAACCGGACCATTTTTCTTGGACCCAAAAAGGGAAAATTTTCAGTGCTCACAGCCTGACTTGCACGATTTTCAAATCAAAAATCGAACAAGTATGTTAATCCAACTCTCATCTTGATCAAAACTGTTTTAAGGAGAAAACAAAAAATGGTCAAAATGACGAACTAGGGGCACAATTGAGTCAGGTCTTCTGTCTTTCCCCCAGGTCTTCTGTCTTTCCGCCGTCAACATACTCGCCAGAAGGGCACTTTATCCACCGGGAGAAATAGCCGTAAGCTAACAGTGTTGGGCATGAACCCGCAACTTTCTCGTTTACCCATTAACCACTCTGGGGAGGGATGAAAAATGAGAGAATAAAGAATAGAGAGGAGTAAGTTGAGGGAAAAGTAAGAAAAGGGTTTGGAGAGAAAAACCGAGCCTGAGGGCCGAGCGATGTGAGAATCACAAATCAGAAAGGGTGGGAATAATGCCCGGAGGAACTGGCTCCTTGAGATCCGAGGCCTTTTGTTTCCATAAACACGTCTGCATGTTGTGTCTTTTGATTTGTCGGTCTCAACTTTTGTTTTGAGTCTTTTCCGAGCGCGTCTCGTGGTATTCAGGACGTGCGCCTTTTGTTTTCTCCACTTGATTCCCTCCGCTGTGTTTAGTTGTGGGCTTGATACCTCGGTTGTGAAACCCTTTTCCAAAGTTAATCGTTTGTGCTTAGAATGCTGTGCCATTCTCCACATCTATGCGAAGCAAGAGAAGAACAGAAGAAAATTTAAGGCATCTGAGTATGTTTCGGTTTCAATCGTTTCAGCTTTCGTGGTCCATCTTGTCAGATTGGGCTGTTTGTTTGGGGTTTGCTGCGCAGAATGATCCGAGTGCTGTGTTATGGGCTGCATACAGATCAATCCCCGGCTCAGATCAATCCCCAGTAGAGTATGGGCTGTGTATTCAGTTTGAGCAGTGACTTGTATGAGTTGTTTGCTGTTAGTTGGTGGGTTATCCGATTATTATAATGCAAGTGCTCAATTTTCAGACAACAGATCAATATCATTTACATTTGAGGTGTAATATGATGCAATACAGTGCAAGGTATGAAATGCGCAGATATAACACTTTTTTTAGACAAAAAGTTTGTTTCATTTCATAATCTTTTCAAGTACATAAGTTTTGGAAACAAAATCTGCCTGCGGCAGTACAAAGTACCCTAACTACTAACAAAAAGGGGAAAGTGTAAAAAAAGAAGAAAAACAGCAAAAATCTGTATCAAATGTCAAAAATGACTCCGGGGCTATCAGTCTGTCCTAGTCCTCTTCCTGGACGAAGGTCCAGGAGCATCATCACCAGGGGCATCGCCGTCTGAGCCCGAGTCCAAGCCATCACTGGTCTCCGACGACTCCGACTCCGCCTCCGCCTCCGCCTCTGTCTCTGCCTCAGACTCGTCATCTGGAACTGGAGCCCGCGAGCTGCTCCCGACATGAGTGCGCCCCCCTCTGGTGCGGGGATATACTCTGCCATCCCGGGTAGAAATGGGAGGTCTAGCCGGAGCGCCACCCACCGGAGGAATCTAGAAGGGAGGCTGAAAAAGCATGAAAGGCAAATACATCAGAATGCCGTGAGCAGTGAATCAGTACAGAATGCAGTGTATGAGTACAGTGTATGGATGCCGTGAGCAGTGAATCAGTATAGAATGCAGTGTATGAGTACAGTGTATGTATGCCGTGAGCAGTGAATTAGTACGGAATGCAGTGTATGAGTATAGTGTGTGAATGCCGTGAGCAGTTTATCAGTGTTGTGTCGTGCATCAGATTATGCAAAGCAGTTTGTGTATCGTTTTAGTCTGTGGTCAGAAAGAACATACCGGAATGCTATAAAGGGCTAGGAGGTCGAAGGTCCGCTGTAGCATCCCCATCATGGAGGCATTCATCTCCAATGACTGCCGGGTGTACTCGGAGGAAGCCTGCAAAAGTATCAGATACATCAGTATTCTGCGAAATATTAAATAAACTGAAATGAAATAACAGTACAAGATGCGAAGTGAAGTAATACATACCGGAGGCAAGTCGGGGACACCAACAAACTCGTGATCAGCCGGCAGAGGAGCAAAGGGGATCTGGTAGGTCGCCCCACCCTGCCCTCTGAAAGTCAGTGAAGCGGGCAGAGCAGGCCAACCGGTCCCCCGTCCTCTTTGAACTTCACCCCTGCCACGGACTCGAACTCTCCTCGACGCTCCCCCTCCAGCCCCTGCTCCCGCTCCAGCCGCCGGCACCTCTGGCCTCTCTCTCTCAGCTCGGCGGCCGCTGCTCAGGGGTCGCATGATGAAGGTCCGGACGTACTCCGAGTAATTGCCCTCGCCCCTGAAATCGCGCGCCTCCCAGCCAATGGTGTAGTCCGCCAGCTGCTCGGCGGTGAATCTCTCGGCATCCCTCATATGCTCAGGAGGGTGCACCGGGACTATCTGCTCCGGTAAACCCAGGGTCTGACGTAAGAAACGCTTGCCCAGGTACCAAGCCCGACAGACCGGGCCCTCCAGCAGAATCCAGAAACGCGAGGTCTCATCGGCACCGGCAAACCGATCCCGCACCACGGCTGGCAAAGGAGCCCAAGGCTGCCAGGTGATCTGAAAATGAAATACAGTTTGTTATCTACTGTTATTGAAATATGCAGTGGACAGACGAAGCTTAAATGAACTGCAAGTAAAACATACCTCGGCGGGGGTGATGGTGTCGAAGTAGCGGCGGAAGAAGCTAAAGGTCTCTCGAGGCCTCCGCACGCACCTCCCGTCGAA
Source organism: Camellia japonica (assembly GCA_030407325.1). NCBI lineage: Eukaryota > Viridiplantae > Streptophyta > Magnoliopsida > Ericales > Theaceae > Camellia > Camellia japonica. Next base: position 37,988,908 of record JAPPVO010000003.1, on the reverse strand, counting down.
GCGACGTGAGAACGGGACGACGAGAGGGGTCTCTGTATCGGGTACGGGAGCAAGCCTAGGAAAGTAGGCATAAACCCACAACTGCAAGATAAATACCAGTGCATTTTATCAGATAAAGCAGAATATAGAATAAAAAGAAGAAATAGCAGAGCCGTGTGTTGTGCGGTGTATTGTGCAGAGTGTACAGTGTGAGCAGTGTACAGTCAGTGTAAAGCAGAGTATGTGTGTGCCGTGTGTACAGTATACAGCAAGTATAAAGCAGACTACAGCGAGTGCAGTGTACAGAGTACAGAAAATGTAGAGCAGAAATGTAAAGCAGAGAAGAAGACGTACCTCCCAAGCTCGCCAGTAGCCTCCGAGCAACTGTCCGCTCCCGCGGGAAGCTGAGCTCATATATCCGTAGAGAGTGGCTAGAGCAGCGCCACCCCAGTCGTAATGTAAGATATCCCTGACGTCCACCAGTGCGCTGAGCAAGCAGAGAGGCACGGTGTTCGCCCGGTCGGCGAAAAGGGTAGTCCCCAGCAGAAACATCAGGAAGCCGCGCGCATACTGCTCCACAGCCTCCTAAGTCATCGGAGCTTCCTCCCCTAACGCGGGCTGGACCCTGAACTGCACCTCAAACCAGGAGTATCGGACGAAACCTGGACGGACGAGGGGCGGCGTCGCGCCAAGCAGATAGACCTGAGCAGCGGTCCACTCGTCCATATCAATGTCAAAGGGGATCGGATCACCCCCTACCCCGATGCCTGTGAGCACCGAGAAATCATAAGGGGTCATCATCATGTCCCCCGTCGGAGAAAAATGAAATGAATCGGTGGTGTCCCACCACCTCTCCACCAGAGTGACAAGGAGAGGTCTGCATGTAGTGAGTCGGGATAGCCCCCTGCAGAATGCGCCAAAGCCAGCCTGGTCCACGATGTGTCGAACTGCGTCGGGAAGCTCGACGTACCACTCACGAGCGGCAGTATTCCCATACCCGCGGATGGTATGGGAATCTCCCTGTTTTCAAACAAGTAGTTGCGAAGCAATATAAAATGTACAGTTTTGAAGAAACAGTCAAAATCAGTGCAAACCTAGCATGCGTGCCAGTTTTTCAGATGTGGCCAAGTTGGCCATTGGCTGAAAAATTGTCCAACGCTCGTCCGCCCCTTTGAACCAGTCCAAAAACCCGCAGTATCTGAAGGAGCGAGAAATGATCAAAAACGCCAAGGAAGAGCTTTTGCCCTGGTACCTGGGAACCCAGAAGCTACTGAAAATGTTGTGTCAGGTACACTCTCTGTTTGTGGTCACTTAGCCCATGTTCTCTTTGATTCTGGTTCAACTCATTCTTTCGTTACACCACACTTTGCTACCAAGTTGGCGCCAACACCCGAACCCTCAGGATACATACTATCTGTGTCTTTTCCCTCTGGAAATTCTGCCCTTAGTACTGATGTATACAAATCTTGCACTATATCCTTAAAAGGTGAAACCTTACACGTAGACTTGATACCCTTTGGCATTAGTACCTTTGATGTAATCTTAGGAATGGATTGGTTAGCTGCTAATTGTGCCTCTATCGATTGTAAAGCCAAAAAGGTATTCCTCAGGTCACCAAACCAACTCGAGCTTGTCTTCGAAGGAACTGGAGCCTCTCCCCCTCCCTGTCTTATATCCTTCATAACAGCCCAACGACTGCTAAGAAAGGGTTGTTGTGGTTGTATCTGTTATCTGATTGATACTCAACAAGAGACCCCCACACTTGATGCGATCCCCGTAGTTCGAGAATTTCCGGATGTGTTTCCTGAAGACCTGCCTGGCACCCTAGTTGATCGGGAAATCGAGTTCACCATTGAAACCCAACCTGGTACACAACCAATCTCAAAGACCCCTTACCGCATGTCCATGGCAGAATTGAAAGAACTAAAAATTCAACTCCAAGAACTACTGAATAAAGGCTTCATCCGACCAAGTACCTCACCATGGGGAGCTCCGGTATTGTTCGTAAAGAAAAAGGATGGTACAATGAGGTTATGTATCGACTATCGAGAGCTAAATAAAGTCACCATCAAAAATCGGTACCCCCTGCCACGAATTGACGACTTGTTTGACCAACTGCAAGGCGCCCAAGTGTTCTCAAAAATCGACTTGCGTTCTGGTTACCATCAACTAAAAGTCAAGACGGAAAGCATCGAAAAGACTGCCTTCAGAACCCGTTATGGGCACTACGAGTTCCTCGTCATGCCATTTGGCGTCACCAATGCTCCAGCGGCCTTTATGGACCTCATGAATCGAGTGTTCAAACCCTATCTTGACGAGTTCGTCATTGTCTTCATTGACGACATTCTCATATACTCCAAATCACCAGAAGATCATGAACACCACTTGCAAAAAGTTCTACAGACATTACGTGATCACAAACTCTATGCCAAGTTGAAGAAATGCGAATTCTGGATCGCTAGTGTACACTTCCTCGGTCACGTCATTAACAAAGATGGCATTTCAGTTGATCCCCAAAAGGTTGCAGCAATCGTGGATTGGCCACGACCTACTAACGTATCAGAAATTCGAAGTTTCTTGGGCCTAGCCGGCTACTACCGGCGCTTTGTGCAAGACTTCTCGAAGATAGCTTCACTATTGACCCAGCTAACTCAAAAGAACACACCCTTTGAATTGACGGACAAGCAGGAACGTTGCATCCAAGAATTGAAGGACAGACTCGTGACGGCTCCAATACTAGCGCTCTCCGCAGAAGCAGAAGGGTTTATAATTTACAGCGATGCCTCATACAATGGTTTGGGTTGCGTTCTTATGCAAAACGGGAAGGTCATTGCTTATGCCTCTCGCCAACTAAGGACTCACGAAAGGAACTATCCAACTCATGATCTAGAATTGGCTGCGGTGATCTTCGCCCTCAAAATCTAGCGTCATTATCTCTACGGAGTAGCCTGCGAAATCTACACCGATCACAAAAGTCTCAAATATCTGTTTACACAGAAGGAATTGAATATGAGACAATGACGATGGCTAGAATTCATGAAGGACTACGATATAGAGATCCATCATCATCCCGGCAAAACTAATGTAGTAGCAGACGCACTAAGTCGAAAAACGACCAAAAGTTTGGCATGTACCCTCGTTCCCCGCAAGATCCATGGATTGCTTGCCAACATAATCGTGGAACCCGAGTTGATGGAAGAAATTAGAGCTCGCCAATGCGAAGATAAACTTTTGAAGAAAAAGTACGAGGAGCAAGGAAACACGCCTGATCCTGACTTTACAATAAGCAATGGGATGCTAAAATTTCGAAATCGAATTTGCGTACCCGACCTTCCAGAACTCAAGAAAAGGATATTGGTAGAAGCTCATAGCTCGAGGTTTGCAATCCATCCTGGCAATACAAAGATGTATCACGATATGAAGGAATACTTCTGGTGGACAAGAATGAAGAAAGACATAGCAAGCCATGTCTCCAAATGCCTGTGTTGTCAACAAGTTAAAGCGGAACATTAGAGACCTGCAGGAATGTTGCAACCACTCCCTATTCCTGAATGGAAGTGGGAACACATTACTATGGACTTCGTGGTCGGGCTACCGCAATCAGTCTCGAAGAATGATGCAACATGGGTTATCGTAGATCGATTGACGAAGTCGGCGCATTTTCTACCAATCAGAATCATGTACTCCCTCTCTAAGTTCGCTACTCTCTACATTAAGGAAATCGTTCGCTTGCACGGCACCCCAGTTTCAATTGTATCTGATAGAGACCCCCGTTTCGTGTCTCACTTCTAGAACAAATTATAGGAAGCTTTGGGAACCACTCTAAGGTTTAGCACGGCTTACCACCCGCAAACTGATGGGCAATCTGAAAGGACGATCCAGACGTTGGAAGATATGTTACGTTTGTGAGTACTAGACCTCAAAGGTAACTGGGATGACCACCTACCTTTAGTGGAGTTCGCGTATAATAATAGCTACCATGCAAGTATTGGAATGGCACCGTACGAGGCACTGTATGGAAGAAGATGTCGATCACCTCTGTGTTGGACGGAAGTCGGAGACAGGAAATTATTAGGCCCCGAGATCGTGCAAGTAACGAGTGATAAAATTCAACTCATCCAACAACGAATTCGCACTGCCCAGAGCCGCCAGAAAAGCTATGCAGATACACGAAGACGAGACTTAGAATTTCAAATAGGAGATCATGTGTTCCTTAAAATCTCACCGACAAAAGGGGTTATTCGATTTGGAAAGCGAGGAAAGTTAAGACCACGATACATCAGCCCATTCGAGATACTCGAAAGGATTGGTTCTGTAGCATATTGTCTTGCGCTTCCACCCGAACTATCCAATGTCCATAATGTGTTTCATGTTTTGATGCTTCGTCGATATCTTCGAGATCCAGAGCATGTAGTCGATCATGAGAACTTACAAGTTCAAGAAGATCTCTCCTACGAAGAGCAACTTGTACAGATTCTTGATCGTCGTGATCAAATCCTTCGAAATAAAACTATACCCCTCGTAAAGGTCTTATAGAGAAATTATCGTGTCGAAGAAGCAACGTGGGAAACTGAAAGCCAAATGCGAGCCAAATACCCACACCTCTTCGAAAACCAAGGTACGTCAAGTTTGAGGACAAACTTCTTTTATGGAGAGGAGAAATGTGACACCCGAATGTTTTAAATTTAACATTACGATAAAATAAATAATAATAATAATAATAAAATAAGTATATCTATACATATTCATGTAGTGATAATAATAATAATAAATAAATGATAATAAATAAATGCATAATTTAGGAGATTGGGAATTTTATGGTTAAAGAAATACGTTGTGAAATATTATACATTAAATATTTTAGTAAGTGGTAAGTGGTGATTTATAGTTGTGTAGTGAGGTTTTTAGACATGAACCTAACTTATTATTATACGTAAATTTTAGGAGTCATCTTGAATTACCAAAGAAGGTAATAACTCTTAAATAAAAAAAATAATGGTCAAAAACATGTCTAAGTTAGATGGATTAGTCATGGTCATGGGATTCAAACCAGTTAATAAATAATATGAATAAGCGCAGACTCAGTCAAAGTTTCGGAAATTTCCGAGGCTTGCCACCCACGTTTCACCTCCTATAAATAGGAGAATAGTGAGTTAAGGCAGCGGTAAGAAAAAAAAAAAAAAGGTATAAGAGAGGACGCACGGGTGTTGGTGGAAAGAAAGGATAAAGGAATTAATTTAAGATGAGTTATATTATATCTTGAGTTATCAAAAAATATTTTACGTATGTTTTGACTTACCAAAATCTATTTTACACAAGTTATATTTTATTAGTATATTAATAAAAGTTATGTTTTATAAAGATTTCAATTACGTGAATTGTTTTATGAACTCTATTTGTGAAGGTGAAACCCATGGATATGTTTGTTTTGCTTTTAAAGAATATTTGGTTATGACCTTATATGAAAATATGTTTTGTGAACACCACCACGGGAGTCCTACGCCTTGGGGGACTTAAATGACCATTGGCTTAGTGATTGACCACTCTGTGGTCCAGTGTTTGTCGTGGATCCATTGACCAGTGTAGTGCTTGTCACTTAGTGATGTACCGTGGTTATAGTGATTATTTCAGTTTCTGTGTATTCAACTCAACTCAATTTATAATGTTTTAGCTTATACATAAATATCCATGGCTATTTTGTGCCCCTCATAGTATAATATTTCTCACTCTGCTATATGCTTATAGCTGTTACCCCTTTCAAGTGACGAGGTTTAGTGGGATCAAGATGGAAAATGAATTACTATGTTATTTTGTTTTCTATCTTTTATTATTAAACTCTTGTAATACAGTGAAGCTCAAATGACTATGTTTTATTACCTTTTAAATAAACAGTTGGTACCTAGTTATTTATTTTAATTTATTTAATTATCCGCTTGCGCTGTGACTACAGAATTATCCGAATTATTTTATTTTTTTATCTTGTTACGACGCTGAACCTTTGGGTACCGGGTTTGGGTCGTGGCATCTCTAACCTAATCACCTCTTTACTTTTTACATTTTTTTTAATAATAAGCTAAAAAATCAACTTATAAGTCACTTTCTAAAACATTTTTTCCCACAGATACTAATAGCAATGTGAGATGATATCAAACATTAAGATTAATTGAATGGATTGAAAAAGAAAAAGAAAAAAAATGCTATTTCAATTAACGAGATATATATTTTCTTACTCATGCCACATGAATTATTCACGATTTTGCTCTTGTTCAGTGGAAATATACTCTTATCATCCCACATCTCCAAACTTTATTTTTTAAGATTTATTCTAGGCTCACATTGATAATCTAAATAATTTATCTCGAAATTCTAATAATTTAGATGATCTATGTAAAAAATTAGTTATATCGGACATCGCTAGATATATGAATAAATTGCATCTTGTGTTTTTAAATGGACAGTAATATTGAGTTTAAACTTAAACATTTCATTCGATAAAATAAAAAGTGATTTGTTTATGTATTTATTGATATCCGATAAAGTTGATTTTTGCACAGATAGTTTTCATTGTGAGATTTACAAGATGAATGATCTAGATTATCATTGTAGGCCTAGGATAGAGCGCAAAAAATAAAGGATGAAAAAATATGAAAGATAAGTGTGTAGACACTTAAGTTTTATGTGTCTTGATCACCGTCTGATTAATCAAAACAAATAGATTTTCTTGATTAATCAAAAATTAAGATGGTCTAAATTTTCAAATACATGTGGGTCCTGCTTAAATTATGGATCTTAACCCATTTTAAATTATGGGTCACACCAAAAGAAAAGTGAACTTATTTTGACAATTGGGTCTACGCAAAAGTGTGGGGCCCATGAAGATATTTTGTCAAAAATTGGTGGAATAATTCAAATTGAAATTCAAATTTCAATGCAAATCATTGCCATAAAGTAATAAATAAATTGCTATTTTTCTTGGAAATTAGAGTCAATTTTAGAGTTTTCAAAATTAACCATTCCCTCATAACCCTATAAATAGATGCTCTCATTATGAGGAAAGAGAGACACATTTTTTTGGGGGCTAATAGTCTTGCAAGCTCCTAAGCAATCTCAAGACTGCCAAATTATCTTCTTAAAAATTTCTCTAAAGTTTCTCAAATTTAAAAAAGAGGATTATCAGGCACTCCAAACTTATGCCAATCCTTTCAAGTTACAAATATAAATTTGTTCTCTCCTTTCAAAGAGATCATTTCAAGACTCGTTCGAGATCAAGCCGTTCAAGCCCTCGATCAAGTCTCTTTTCTCTAAGTTTCTCCTTTATAAGACTTGAAGAAATTCATCAACTTGCCTAGTTCAACAAGAAGTTTCTACGCTACCCATAAATTGTTATATGCTCCCCCTGCAGGGCCGGCCCTAGCCTAAGGCCTGTGCCTTTGGTCCCAAAATTTTGGCCCAAAAATAAGGCCCCAAATTTAGTAAAATGTTATAAGTCCAATGTTTTTTTTTGTTTTTTTTTTATTTTTTTTTTTTAGGATCAATTTAAAGGGCCCCAAAATATTTTATTGGATCCATGTATGGTTTAGCCCATATTTATTTAGAAGTGTAGTGTGGTCCATATTTATTAAAATGAAAAAATATATATATAAAAAAAAATGTGTTTGGGCCCAAGAAGAACAATACATACAATATATGGGCTAAGTATTGTGCTCTCAGTGCTTTCAATTCAATTAAATTGTTTTGTTTATAATTTTAATGATTATATGTGTAAGTAAATTTTTTTGTGACTACAAATAAATAAAAAAGTTGTTGTGACTTGTCGTTTTATCCATGAATTTTTTTTTTCAATATAAGAGGAGGCCCCATTTTCCGAAGTTTGCCTTAGGCCCCTAAATCATTGGGCCGACTCTTTCCCTCTGTCCCAAACAAAAGCAATTAATACGCTCAAATTCAAATTCATAAGTGTTGTTTCCCATCGTTGCCCCTTTATTTCTTTCTTTAAATATATTATTTGGCAAAATAAAACTTTTATGCATTGACTTTCAAAGTGGACCTGTGTATTGTGTGGTTAAGACATCCAAAAATGAAATTATGGACTAACAAAGTGACTAGTATTTATTAATAGTAATTATTAATGACAATTGTTAAAATTGTAACTAATATTGATTTTAGATTGAAATCCTGTTTTCATTTCTCTCTCTATACTATAGTCGGTGTATTTTTTATTATTTATTTTCTCTTGCTTCTACTCCTCTTCCCCTTTTTGTTAATATTTATTTTATGGGAAAGGTTGATTTTCTTTTGCATTACATGGCACAATCTATAATTTGTTTTGTTTCTTCTACCTAATAACGAGTAAGCACTACTATTCATTGTGCTCCACGGGCAGAGAACACAATTCACAATGTACCTTCCTTATTTTATTTTATTTAAGTTGCCTGAGTGAATGGTTGATCCTTAGACCATGAGTTTGGTAGTGGGATGGTCTGTTGCCTGTTTTAGAGAGATGCTTCATTTGACTAGTTTTTTGGTGGTTCATAATTCATTCAATGGCTGAGGGATTTTCGGTCTATGAAGGCCTCATCAAATAGGGTTGGCCACATGATTCTTTTGGCCATTTGCTCTGTCAAGAGTAGTGTTCAGTTAAATTAAATAATTCATATAATTTTTTACTACCACAAATTACAATCCATGTCAATTTTGGTCTTCTCCTTCCTCAAAACATTTCTATTTACAATGATCATATCACTGTTGTGTATGAATAGAGTTTTTTTTTTTTCCTGGTTTGATAGTTGCTTTATATATCTAGTATTGTTAGCTTGCGTTGTGACGTTGAACTCTCTCTGGGTATAAACTTGCAACCTTTACGTATTAAGCAACATGTTTTTATTGCAGAAAACAATCTATTCGACTCTTATTTAACACATTTTAAGAAGTGATTGAAGTGTATTTTTACTCTCTCTCTCCCCCCCTCTCCCTCTCTTAAGAAGGTATTGTTTACTATAAGAACAAAATGTTAGTCAAATTAAGTTTTGTAGCAGATTAGTTTGAATATGTGCATGTCCTGTTGTCCTGTTTTTCTGATCTATTATGCTGGTGTAATCTCATCTGTCTGCTGGTGCCTGCTGCTGTTTTGCTGATCTATTTTGCTGGTGACTGCTATTTTGGGTGATGCTATGTTTCTGATCTTTCTGGTGCTTGCTGCTGCTAGCTTATTGGTGCTACTTGCTGGTGTTTTCTCCTCTGTTTTGGTTGGCCTGATGTTTCTCTCTGGGTTTTTTGGGTGATGCTATGCGGTCTTTTTTGTTTTACTGGTTCTAGTTGGTTATTTTCTAGTTGGCTTCTCACCAAGTGTTGTATTGCTTGCGGATGTTTGGGCTAGCTTATTGGTGCCAATTTTGTTTGGTTTCAATTTGATAATCACTTTTGCAATTAGTTATCAAAAGTGATTATCAACTTAGTTGGGTGTGTTGCAGACTGCAGTGAAAGTAATAATAATTGAATTACTTTACGACTGTTAGCTGTATATTATTATTATACTAGTAGTATCATAATTGTATCTCTCTATTTGTCTTTGTATCTCTCTCAATCTCTATCTCCTTACTTATCTAGGTTTTCTTTCTCTTTCTGCCTATATATAGAGGCTTCTCTTATTGTATTATTCATTCAATTCAATACAGAGTTTATTCTTTCTCTTCTCTCATTACTTTCATAACATGGTATCAGAGCCAACAATTCTCTCCTAATTTTTTTCAGTTTGCTTCTGTCCTGGTGTTGTTTCTCCTGGCCTCTGCGTATTTTGTTCATCCGTATTTTCACGTTTGCACTATACCCAGCTCTTCGTCTCCTCCTGACGAAGCCATCGCCACCAAAATAACTACCATCGGCCTCTCCACGCGCTCTCACGCGCTTCTATACGAGTGGCGCGTCGCTTTCCGCGTTCTCACTCTCACCACGCTCCGTCCGCTACAGCCACGCGGCTTCCGCTCCAGCCGTTTCGCCACTCGGCTCGACATCGGCTTCCGCTTCAGCCAACTGCCCTTCGGCTTCCGTCCCAGCCGATTCTCCATCGGCTTCCGCCCGGCTTCCGTTAGCCGCGTGCTGCCTCCGCCCGGCTTGCCCAGCCGTTTGCCTGGATTCTCAGCTGCTGACGTCATCCTTCTGCAGCCGCTGACGTCAGCCCTACACAGCTTCTAATTAAAAAAAAAAAAAAAAAAAAAAAAAAAAAAAAAAAAAAAAAAAAAAAAACCCTCATTGTCCCTAAGGTTTTCCAGTCTTCTGAATCTGTTGGTGACCTTCGTTTTACCACATTATGGATCGTACAGAGCACATCCAATCTGTCTCTGTTATCCTTGATGGGTCCAATTATGTTAGTTGGGCTCAAGCTCTCTCTAGCTTCATTAAAGGGAAACGCCTTTGGCGGATTATTACTGGTACTCTTTCCAAACCCACCAAAAAGGAGGATGAGACTGACTCTGCATTCGATGACCGTCTTGACGACTGGGAAAGTAAGAATTATCAAATCATCACATGGTTCCGGGCTACATCAGTTCCTTCCATCAACCTTCAATTTGGACGCTTTCAGGACGATGACTCCATTGTCTCTCCTGCCAAAGCAATTTGGGATTTTTTGAAGGAACGTTATCAGACCACTGGCCATGCTCATCAATATCAACTATTGCAGACTCTTCATCACATGCGTCAAGCACCCGGTCAGTCTCTCAATGACTTTTTATCCCAGATGTCGTCCGTTTGGGACCAGCTCGCTCTTTCTGAACCTCCATGGGCTCATTCTGATGATGCACAGCTATTTATTACTTATCGGAATCATCAGCGACTATTACAATTTCTTATGGCTCTTCATAACACTTTTGAGCCCGTGCGTGCTTCTTTGCTTCATCGTCTGCCTTTGCCCACTTTAGAGCAAGCCATTACCGAGCTCCTATCCGAGGAGACTCGTTTTGAGAGTCTCAGATCTCATACCACAGATTCCGTTCTTGCTACTCCATCTTCTCAGAGTTCCTCATCTTCACAGCCTCTCATCTGCAGTTATTGTCGCAACCGAGGCCTGCCAGCCACTCATTCTCTTGTTCACTGCCAGGTTCGCGAATGCTTGACTTGTCATAAGACTGCTCCGGGCCATCTCCAAAGCCATTGTCCTCGAGCTCCCTCCACTACTTCATCTAAGAAAGGGACTTCTCGTTCTGGGTCTCAGTCCAAATTTAACCACGGTTCTCGCTCTGCTGCTGTTGCCTCTGAGAGTTCTTCTGCTCCTTCTTTTTCTATGGATGATGTTGAGTCCCTTATCCACCAGGTTCTCAACAAATCGGGTACTCCTCCTTCTACTGCTCTTTCAGTAACCTCAGGTAACTCTTCATGGTATTTTGATTCCGCATGCTGTAATCACATGACTTCTGATTCCACCCTATTTTCTTCTTTGTCCTCGAGCTCTTCTGCTCCCACTATACACACTGCTGATGGTTCTCATATGCCTGTTAGTCATATTGGCCAAATCTCTACTTCCACTGTGTCCCTTTCTGATGCTTATCATATTCCTTCTCTTAAAATGAACCTTATCTCTGTTGGTCAATTATGTGACCTTGGTCTAACTATTACTTTTTCTGCTACTGGTTGTTTGGTGCAGGACCCTCAGACGAGACAGATCCTTGGGATAGGCCGTAAGCATGGACGTCTGTTCGAGCTTCTCCACCTTCGCAGTCCGCAAAAATCATCTCCTGTTGCTGCTGCATCTACTATGTCTCCTTTTCATCTTTGGCATTGTCGCTTAGGACATGTCTCTTTTAGTCGTTTAAAAAATTTAGTTTCTAGTGGTCAGTTAGGTCGTGTCTGTGTTGACGATGTCGATTGCTTATCTTGTCAAATTGCTAAACAACCTGCTTTACCTTTTAATAAAAGTACTTCTATTTCCACTGCTCCTTTTGATCTTGTGCATTCAGATATTTGGGGACCTTCTCCCACACCTACCATGGGGGGGTCTAGATATTTTGTGATTTTTGTTGATGATTTTTCTCGCTATACTTGGCTTTTTCTTCTCAAAAATCGCTCTGAACTTAAACAGATTTACTATAATTTCTCTGCTATGGTCCACACTCAGTTTTCCTGTACTATTAAGCTTTTTCGTTCTGATAATGCTAAGGAGTACTTGGATTCTGATTTTCTTTCTTTTCTTCAGGCTCATGGTACTCTTTCTCATCGATCTTGTGCAGGCACTTCCCAACAAAATGGACGAGCCGAAAGAAAGCACCGTCATATTCTAGACACTACTCGGGCTCTTCTCCTTTCTTCTTCTTGTCCTGAAAAATTTTGGGGGGAAGCTGCCCTTACTGCTATCCATACCATCAATCGAGTTCCTACCCCTGTCATAGCTAACACAACTCCTTACGAGCGTTTGTATGGTTCTCCTCCTGATTATACCACTCTTAAAGTTTTTGGTTCTGCTTGTTTTGTTCTCCTTCAGCCTCATGAACACACTAAACTAGAACCTCGTTCTCGTCTTTGTTGTTTTCTGGGGTATGGTATTGAACATAAAGGGTATCGTTGTTGGGATCCTATCTCCAAGCGTCTTCGTATTTCTCGTCATGTGGTCTTCTGGGAACACAAAATGTTCTCCACTCTTTCTAAGTTTCACCTACCACAGTCCACCCACTCACCGGTCTTCACTGATATTTCTATCGATTTGTTTTCTAATGACTTTAATGCAGATTCTGATCCCATGCTTTCACAGCCGCCTATGCCTATCGTCCATCCTGAGGATCCTGTGTCAACTGATGGCCCTCCGCCTTCTCCGGCTCCGGTGGAGGTTCCCCCGGCCCCTATTTCCATTGAGGTTCCTCCTCCACCTGAGCGTCATTCTACCCGGGTAAGGCAACCTTCTGCTCTTCTCCGTGATTATATTGTTGGTTCCACTGCTTTTTGCTCTCATGAGCCTACTTCTTATCAAGAAGCTTCTTCTGACCCTCGTTGGCAACAAGCTATGACTGATGAGCTGCAGGCTTTTGAACAAACTCATACTTGGGACGTAGTTGATCTTCCTCCTGGCAAGCGTACTGTTAGTTGCAAATGGGTTTACAAGATCAAAACTCATTCTGATGGTTCCATTGAGCGTTACAAAGCTCGCCTTGTCGCCCGAGGATTTAGTCAAGAATATGGGATTGACTATGAGGAAACATTTGCTCCTGTTGCCCGTCTTACTTCAGTTCGCAGCTTACTTGCTGTTGCTGCTGCTCGCCACTGGCATCTTTCTCAAATGGATGTCAAGAATGCATTTCTCAATGGTGATCTCACTGAGGAAGTATTTATGCAACCTCCTCCTGGTTCTTCTGTTCCCTCAAACAAGGTTTGCAAACTCCGCCGTGCTTTATATGGTTTGAAACAAGCTCCACGTGCCTGGTTTGCCAAGTTCAGCTCTACCATTCGTGACTTTGGTTTTTCTTCCAGTGCCCATGATTCTGCCTTGTTTATCCGTAAGACGAAGCAGGGTACTATTCTCCTTCTCCTTTATGTGGATGATATGATCATCACTGGAGATGACACAGTGGGTATTTCTAGTCTCAAACAGTTTCTTCATCGCCAGTTTGAGATGAAAGATTTGGGTGCACTTAGCTACTTCCTTGGCTTGGAAATTTCTCAAGATTCCTCTGGTTATTTTCTCACTCAGGCCAAGTATACTTCTGATCTTCTGAGTCGTGCTAACCTTTCCGATTGCAAGACTGTCACTACTCCAGTTGATCCTCAGACTCGTCTTACACCTCTTGACGGCCCCTTATTGTCAGATGCAACTTTATATCGTCAATTAGTTGGTAGTCTTGTCTATCTCACAGTTACTCGTCCAGACATTGCTTATGCTGTTCACATTGTCAGTCAATTTATGACTGCTCCTCGCTCTCCACACTATGCTGCCCTGGTTCGCATTTTGCGCTATCTCAAAGGAACTTTGTTTCATGGTCTTCACTATTCCCCTCACTCTTCTCTACAGCTGCATGCTTTTTCTGATGCCGATTGGGCAGGGGATCCTACCGATCGTCGTTCCACTACCGGGTTCTGCTTCTTCTTGGGTACTTCTCTCATTTCCTGGCGTAGCAAGAAGCAAACCCTTGTTGCTCGTTCTAGTACTGAGGCTGAGTATCGTGCTCTTGCAGATACTACTCAGGAGCTTGTGTGGCTTCGTTGGCTTCTTTCTGACATGGGTGTCTCTCATTCCGCTGCCACTAATCTTTATTGTGACAATCAAAGTGCTATTCAGATTGCTCATAACGATGTCTTCCATGATCGCACCAAGCATATTGAGATCGATTGCCACTTCATACGACAGCATGTTGCTAGTGGCCATGTTCGTCTTCTCTTTGTTACCTCTGCTGATCAGACTGCTGACCTCTTCACCAAAGCTCATCTTCCAGGCCGCTTTTCTGATCTCCTCTCCAAGCTCAAATTGATATCTGATTTACCACCTTGAGCTTGAGGGGGGGTGTTAGCTGTATATTATTATTATACTAGTAGTATCATAACTGTATCTCTCTATTTGTCTTTGTATCTCTCTCAATCTCTATCTCCTTACTTATCTAGGTTTTCTTTCTCTTTCTGCCTATATATAGAGGCTTCTCTTATTGTATTATTCATTCAATTCAATACAGAGTTTATTCTTTCTCTTCTCTCATTACTTTCATAACAACGACAATACATACATACACGCCAAGGGACATCATGATTTAGCATTTCGTAATGTCAAGATGAAAAAAAGAGTAAGAAATGAAACCATAATATTCTCCACGATCATACATTAAACAGAAAATAAGTTTCTTATTCGTCAATATTTCATAATATTCCCCCATAATCACACAATCACTAGACAATGAAGTTTCTTATCAAATAAAATTTAAAGAAAGAAGAATAAGTTTCATGTTCCTTGAATACAATAGAATTCAAAAAAAATTCCATTACTATCTCTGTCTCTCAACCTACGTTACTTAGATCATTATGCCACATACAATGGGAACTAAAACAAGAACATAATACACCACATGCACTAAAATGTGATACAATAGGTGTAGACTTGTATAAATTACAATATTAGAAGTTAAGGTACTTCCAGAACAATTTACTTTCAACAATTAAGGATGGCAAAATTACCTGACCTGATTATATTTGTTCCAGCCCGATTTTAATTTTAAAAAATTGAGAGAGCATTGGTAGGGCGAAGTATAGAGGTAGGTAGACCAAAATTGTCAAAGTTAGGGTAAAGTATGAAATCATATTGTTAAAATAGTTGAGTTTAAAATCAAGAATTCGAGCACAAAACCCCAAAAGTCCTGACCAGTTTCCATCCCTATCAATGATTAGATATACAATAAAAAATATTATATATTTTTCAATTGATCATGAAAAAACCCCTTTTTATTAGCATTGCCAGCATTTTTTTCTTCAAAAACTTCAACACTTCTTAGATTTTTGGTTCATTATATTTATATTTTCCACTAAGGAAACCGAAGGGAAAAAATTTGGACTCGCTTTGGATCGATAATTTATTGCATTGGAACAAAAGTGCACCATATTTCAAAACGTTCATCCAAAATGTATTACCGTTTCTCGTAACCCTTGGCAATGCTTTAGTAGTAATTAGAAAAGTCAGAAACTCCTTGAATAAAAAAGCTAAAAAAATCAAGAACACACACTGATGAAATAAACAACTAATTTACAGACCAACTCCAACAAATGGTTGTCTTCTTCCTTTACCCGATTAGTATGAAACAAGCAAGAAACCTTTCTGGTGGCTTTGCCTCTTCCTTCAGGCTCCAATGTTTGCCTAGCCTTCCTTTTTCCAAGATGGGTCTCATATTCTTCAAGTGTCATCACCTAAAAAAGAGATGGCAAAAGAGAGAACGGAGGGGATTTAAGATCAAATTCTCACACAGACAAGTATATTCATCATTCTACAATGAGTGAGCCAATACCCTTGTGTTGTCTTCTGTTTTTGGAACTCTTACAGCATAGTAATCTCGAGTATCTACTTGGCAAGCCATATTTCGTTTAGACACAATTAGAGCAGCTTCCCTGTTTAAGAATGAGTAATCAAATGCAGGTGAAAAAGAAAGATAATTTGTTATCTAAAAAGAAAAAAAAGGCATTGAGGTGCTTACAAAAAGATGCACCACAAATATAAACAAGATTTTAGGTGCATCTACATTACTGAGGAGTAAGGACTCTCAAGAAGTCAATTCCCTTGGTCTGAATCATGATGGACCCATTTTGTTGGTTTGAAGCTATATATGTACATTACTTTATCGACAAAACAAATAGATAAACCAACGCATCCATGAACGAGAAAGGATGAAGTTAAACTTTCAGGCCCCGTTTGTTTTCAGAGATAGAATGGAGGGGATCGATAGTGAGGGGATTAATAGTGAGGGGATTGATAGTGAGTGGATTAATAGTGAGAAATTGTTAAATTATTTTTATATATGAAATAATAAAACAAATAAAAAAATATAAAAATTAAACATTAATATTTTTAAAAAAATTCCCAATATATAAAAAATAAAAAAATTTCTAATCCCCTCACTATTTTTCTAATACCATCTCTACCTCCTCACTATGAATCCCCCTTCCAAGGGTATTAGTAATACCAAGGTATTAGTAGTCCCAAGGCCATCTCTCAAAACAAACAAGGTATTAGTAATACCAAGGTATTAATAGTCTCAATCCCCTTCCTATAACCCCAAACAAACGGGGCCTCAAGGTACTAGTTCAGTAGGATGTTGTTTCCCTAAGAACTACTAAAGCACTAAGGATGAGCATATATATGACCGGTTAGGTATAATAACTTGGGAAAACTGGGAACGTAAACAAATATTGTTTCAAGACATGAAGCAACATGGTAGGTACTACTACAAAGACGCACCATCCAACTTAATTTCCCATCATTCACATATACCACACTACGCTTATCAAAATAAAATATAGTATACAATACATCAGACTAAAAAGACGTACAATTAATTGTAGCTAAATAGCCTAAACATCTTAAAGATAAGGTAGTAACAATTACGAGAATTGGAGGTAGAACATAATCATGTTAATTAAACTTGTAATTTAAGAAAGTATAAGTACAGTGATTACCACCTATGAATCCCAAATAGGATTAGAGGAACATATTAAAAACACAATTTTGGTATTAACTAGATGAGTTAATGCAACAAATATCTATTTTATAAAAAATAAAAATAACTATGTGAATATTTCGACCATTATGTAAAAAAGATAAGCAAGAGTACAAGAGAGTACATAATGGATATGGTTTTGGGAACCGAAAACAAGGCCACAAACTTACATTTCTCACTAACATTTTGTTCTTATAGTAAACAATACCTTCTTAAGAGAGAGAGAGTAAAAATACACTTCAAACACTTTTTAAAATGTGTTAAATAAGAGTCGAATAGATTGTTTTCTGCAAGAAAAACATGTTGCTTAATACGTAAAGGTTGCAAGTTTATACCCAGAGAGAGTTCAACGTCACAACGCAAGCTAACAATACTAGATATATAAAGCAACTATCAAAACAGGAAAGAAAAAAAACTCTATTCATACACGACAGTGATATGATCATTGTAAATAGAAATGTCTTAAGGAAGTAAAAGACCTAAATTGACATGGATTGTAATTTGTGGTAGTAAAAAATTATATGAGTTATTTAATTTAACTGAACACAACTCTTGACAGAGCAAAATGGCCAAAAGAATCATGTGGCCAACCCTATTTGATGAGGCCTGCATAGACCGAAAATCCCTCAGCCATTGAATGAATTATGAACCACCAAAAAACTAGTCAAATGAAGCATCTCTCTAAAACAGGCAACAGACCATCCCACTACCAAACTCATGGTCTAAGGATCAACCATTCACTCAGGCAACTTAAATAAAATAAAAAAAGGAAGGTACATTGTGAATTGTGTTCTCTGCCCGTGGAGCACAATGAATAGTAGTGCTTACTCGTTATTAGGTAGAAGAAACAAAACAAATTATAGATTGTGCCATGTAATGCAAAAGAAAATCAACCTTTTCCATAAAATAAATATTAACAAAAAGGGGGAAGAGGAGTAGAAGCAAGAGAAAATAAAAAATAAGAATTACACCGACTATAGCATGGAGAGAGAAATGAAAACAGGATTTCAATCTAAAATCAAAATTAGTTACAATTTTAACAATTGTCATTAATAATTACTATTAATAAATACTAGTCACTTTGTTAGTCCATAATTTCATTTTTGGATGTCCCCAACCACACAATACACTGGTCCACTTTGAAAAGTCAATGCATAAAAGTTTTAATTTGCCAAAGAATATATTTAAAGTAAGAAATAAAGGGGCAACGATGGGAAACAACGAATTTAAATTTGAGCGTATTAATTGCTTTTGTTTGGGACAGGGGAACAGGGCCGCCCTGAGATTTAGGGGGCCTAAGGCAAACTTCAGAAAATGGGGCCCCCTCTTACATTGAAAAAAAAAATTCATGGATAAAACGATAAGTCACAACAACTTTTTTATTTATTTGTAGCCACAAAAAAAATTACTTACACATATAATCATTAAAATTATAAATAAAACAATTTAATTGAATTGAAAGCACTGAGAGCACAGTACTTAGCCCATATGTTGTATGTATTGTTCTTCTTGGGCCCAAACACTTATATATATATATATATATATATATATATATTCCTTTTAATAAATATGGGCCAAACTACACTTCTAAATAAATATGGGCTAAACCATACATGAACCCAATAAAATATTTTGGAGCCCTTTAAATTAATTCTAAAAAAAAAAAAATTTAAAAAAAAAACATTGGACCTATAACATTTTACTAAATTTGGGGCCTTTTTTTTGAGTTGGGACCAAAGGCACAGGCCTTAGGCCAAGGTCGGCCCTGTAGGGGGAGTATATAACAATTTATGGTAGCATAAAAACTTCTTGTTGAACTAGGCAAGTTAATGAATTTCTTCAAGTCTTATAAAGGAGAAACTTAGAGAAAAGTGACTTGATCTCGGGCTTGAACGGCTTGGTCTTGAACGAGTCTTGAATTGATCTCTTTGAAAGGAGAGACCAAATTTATATTTGTAACTTGAAAGGATTGGCATAAGTTTGGAGTGCTTGATAATCCTCTCTTTTAAGTTTGAGGAACTTTAGAGAAACTTTTAAGAAGATAATTTGGCAGTCTTGAGATTGCTTAGGAGCTTGCAAGACTATTAGCCAAAAAAAAAAAAAAAATGTGTCTCTCTTTCCTCATAATGAAAGCATCTATTTATACGCTTAGGAGGGAAGGGTTAATTTTGAATACTCTAAAATTGACTATAATTTCCAAGAAAAATAGCAATTTATTTATTACTTTATGGAAATGATTTGCATTGAAATTTGAATTTCAATTTGAATTATTCCACCAATTTTTGACAAAATATCTTCATGGGCCCCACACTTTTGCGTTGACCCAATTGTCAAAATAGATTCACTTTTCTTTTGGTGTGACCCATAATTTAAAATGGGTTAAGATCCATAATTTAAGTAGGACCCACATGCATTTGAAAGTTTAGACCATCTTAATTTTTGATTAATCAAGAAAATTTATTTGTTTTGATTAATCAGACAGTGATCAAGACACATAAAACTTAAGTGTCTACACACTTATCTTTCATATTTTTTCATACTTTATTTTTTGTGCTCTATTCTAGGCCTACAATGATAATCTAGATCGTTCATCTTGTAAATCTTACAATGAAAACTATCTGTGCAAAAATCAACTTTATCATATATCAATAAATACATAAACAAATCACTTTTTATTTTATAGAATGAAATGTTTAAGTTTAAACTCACTATTACTGTCCATTTTAAAAACACGAGATGCAATTTATTCATATATCTAGTGATGTTCGACATAACTAATTTTTTACATAACTCATCTAAATTATTAGAATTACGAGATAAATGATTTAGATTATCAATGTGAGTTTAGAATAGAGCTTAAACAATAAAGTTTGGAGATGTGGGATGATAATAGTATATTTCCACTGAGCAAGAGCAAAATCGTGAATAATTCATGTGACATGAGTAAGAAAATATATATCTCGTTAACTGAAATAGCATTTTTTTTTCTTTTTCTTTTTCAATCCATTCAATTAATCATAATGTTTGATATCATCTCACATTGCTATTAGTATATGTGGGATAAATTGTTTTAGAAAGTGACTTATAAGTTGATTTTTTAGCTTATTATTAAAAAATATGTAAAAAGTAAAGAGGTGATTAGGTTAGAGATGTGGGATAAAAAGTGTTTGTTTGTAAACCATGTGATTAGTAATACTATAGCTAGCATTAATATATAAAATTTATATTTTTTAAGTTATAGTATTTTTTTAATATTATAATTATTTTTAATATTATAAAAAAATATTCTAAAAACTATAATTTTTGCTTCAAAATCATTTAAAATTTCACTAATCACCTCACTCAATTTCTAGTCTCAATCCTCTCATGGCTTTGTTAGTTCTACCATAGGGAATCACTAGTCCAAGGGGATTGTTAATCCTCTCACTCATGTTCTCAACCAAACACTCTTTAGGCGGATCTCATGGACTATTAGTTCAATCTCCCTTCCCAAAGAGCCAAACAAACATGACCTTAGAGTGTTGCTATTAGTATCCCAATTAATATTTTAGACTCTCATTTCTTTTATTTTTTATTATAATAATAACTCAAATGAAATTATTAGAAAAGATATTAATTATCTTGAGACATTTTATCTCACAATTAAACTCACTCACCAACTAAATCATATCATAATGTTTAGAGAGTACTCACCTCCATCACTACCCACACACTTCAAAACAATTGGTGTTTTACAAAGGAAGGGGAGGCTAACTCCCATATGTGATAATTTAACAACTAACAATTGACTTTCACCTATAAAAAAAAGTGTATACTTTGGTGAGTTTCATATTTTTATAAAGATACTTTTGATATTATTTGGAGGGTTTTAAAAAAAATTTAAGATTTTAAATTTTGTAAGTAGGAGTCTGAAAAAATGAGCTAATAGTAATAGCAACACTCCTACCATTTATCTAAGGGTGTATAAATGGCCCATGGGCCGCCCGACTAGGCTCAAGCCTGAGCCCAGCTCGGGACACTGTGCCTATGCCTAAGTCGTGTGTTTTGGGCCCGACCTGACCCGTGAGCCCGATGCATGGCCAGGGCCATCAGCTTATTCAAAGCCTAGCTCGTTCGAGGCCTAGTGTCATTTTTTGTGGAAAAGAATAAAAATTTTAGTGGAAAAAAACAAAATAAAATGTTTAGGCTTGCCCCAAGCCCGAGCCCGGGCCTGTCCAAGGCCCAAAAACCCCCTGGATCGGGACCTAATTTTCTGGCCCGTGGGCTAGGGCGGCCTAACATAGGCCGGGTTGAGCCAAATTTACACCCTTACCCAAAAAACACTCTTACCATTAATAGTGCAATTATTTGTGATTCTTTATATTTTGTAGTAATTATTTATCAAAAACGGTAAATATTTCAAATGTTTTATCAAAAAATTTAATGTAAATTATGCTTTACATTGCCCCTGTGGTTAATAGTCTCATTTCATAAATCACACTGCTCATATAAAAGGTAACAACTCCTAGTTGAAAAACAGAGAAAAATATATTGGAAAAAAAAAAGCAAAGCAAAGCAAAGCAAAGCAAAGGAAAAAAAAAACAGAGAAAGTAATGCAAAGCAAAAAAGATAGTGCATGAGTTCAATATCTTCATTCTATCTAAATAATTACAATGACAGAGAGGTTAGTGTAATTTTTTAAACATCAGGGGGTAATGTATATTAAATCCAAATCTCAAAGGTGTAAGTGTAATTTATCCAAAAATTTATCAACCCCCTATAAGAGTGGGTGTGTGGGTCTCACACCAAGTATTTGATAATTTTTTTAATAAATTCTTTGGAGTCCTAAAATATTGCTTATTATTTAAAGAGAAGATTAGTCTAAGGTTTCTCTCTCATTTTTAGTGAGAACTCATGAAAGAATTTCTTTGGAAAGAAATTCTCTGGAAAGTGCAGAGAAATTCTTTAGATTAAATTTTATCTAAATCAATATTGAAGGACTTTAGACATTATGAAATTCTCAGAATTTCTCTGCAGATAATTTCTCTGGAAAAAATTTATCTGAGAAGTCTAGAGAAATTTTCTGGATCGAATTTTCTCTGAATCGATATTAAGGGACCTTAAACATTATAAAAATATTGGATGCCCTTCATATTATACCCTAACAAATAAATTTCCTTATTTATATAAGTTTCTATTTATTTTTTTGCAAATTTTCCAAAAACTGACTTTCAATTAAAACTGATTCCCCAGAAAATATATATATATATATATATATATATATATATATATATATATATTTAAAACTGATTCCCCACCTATTTATATAAAATTTTAAATTTAATTTTTTCTAGTTAAAAAAAAAAGGAAAGAAAAAGAAAAATGAAGAAACACAAACCCTAGAGGTACATACAAGCTTGCGGCAGGAAAGAGAAGGGTTTCCAACGGATCACTTCACTTCTCTTATACTTCACTCTCTCGCATTCTCCTCGGGCGGCAATCTCCATCGGCATTGATTCCAGCGCATGGTCACTTGTCTGCTGCTTCGCTCTCTCAGCCTCTGTAAGTTTTGTATTTTCTGAATTGGATGGTTATTTATCAGCATGATTTTGTTTCTTTTTAGTTGAAGTATTTTGTTTGGTTATTGAGAAATGGAGGAAAAGAAAACAAAATGAGTGATAGGTTTTACATATGAAACTCTATTCCTGAAGCTTCCATAGTTGATGTCAAATTTAAATGGTTTGCATATGCTTTGAATTTACTTTTTCTCATGAAAATGAGTTCTCTCGCTCTCTCTCTCTCTCCATTTCTTTATATTCTGTCTGTTACATTCTATTGAGTAAAACCCAGTTTTTAAATACACTTTATTTTCGAAAAATTTTGTTCGATACCGATTTTCTGCGTAACAAATGGAATAATAAAGAAATCAACAACATTATGAGGTCAGGTCGGGCAAAACCGAACCCATTAGGGACGGGGATGGTTGTCTCCATTGGACATCGCGGTTGGGGATGGAGAAAAATTATAATTGGAGACCGGCCATAGTGATCTTGGTCAAAGACAAGAACTCTCAGACACTTGCCCTGAACAAGCTTGGTCAGTTCCTCCTTTGCCTCCTTTACATATGGCATTTCACTCTCCGGCGCATCTATTCCCCTGTTTTCTTGAGAAGTCATTAATCATTGATAGTTGCCTTGTTTGGTGCAGTTTATAAGGTTTACTTATAGTAGTTTGTATAAGAATGTTGGATGCAACTTCTGATTATAGTTTTAAATAAATTGATCAAAAAGAAAAAAAGAAAAAAAAACTGATTATTGAAAAGATGAGGGAAATGTGTTTTTAATTTTTGTTTTCTAATTATCAACTTTCAACTAATAAGAAGCTGCACAAACAACTCTATTGGCTCTATTTGGTGTGCATAAACAAGTCTATTGGCTCTATTTGGTGTAACTTATTGAGTTGTTTATAGTAGGAATAGTTAAATAAACTGAAATTTTTTGATTATTCGGAAACGGGAGAAGGGTTGCTTTTAGCTTTTGATTATCAGCTTTAATTTGAGAAAAGTTACACTAAACATGCTGATCATAAATCAAAATGATTGCAGTTGGCATTACCTTAGTTGAATCCGATACTTGCGTGCAAGAATCTCCTGACTCTGAATATTCAGAACACTGTGGTGAAATACAAGCTGTGAGTGACCTGTGATTTTGAAAGCAAAATACCGATGAATTACAGAAATTCACATGTCAAATTCATATACAAACTTATATCCTGAATCGACAATTTGCTTCCGTAGTGTATCTGCCTTGGCGTAATTCTTCCCAGCACGTGCTTTTGATCTTTCAACGGCTGCAATTTGCACGTCTATGGGAACAGAAGATGATTCTCTTGTATCCATGGTGCTCACATACACTGTGATGCCATCCCCATCCACAACAGATTTTGCATCCACCTGGGAATTATGTTAAAAACCATTCATTGAAATCAAGAGTCTTGGAGATAATTTCGAGTATTTGAGGATTTGGGATTGTGAAATTGTTCTTAACTGGTAGAGTCTGCAATTCAAACTGGAGTCCTTCAAGCAGTGAAGTAGGTGGTCCAGCAGAGAGTTCAACAAGAGTATGAGGAAGAGGGAGGCCATAGAAAGTCAATAGACCCTACTCAAAAGGAAGCAACAACAAATCAGATTCAGCGCCAAGGTTTAATTCTGAAGTTGTAAGCATTTCGAAAGAAGATCACGCCCTGTTTGTTAGGACAGAAATATCTCCTACAGACCGGCCATAGTGATTATAATTGGAGAAAAATTATAATCGGGGATGGGGAGTTCAAAAACTGCCCCGTTGGCCATCTCTACACCAGAGTTGCTCTTGCTCATCAATCGCGAAGGTATTGTCTCGCATTTGTGTTAGCAATAGGTCAATAACTACTGATTATAACGTCAACTAAAATATCAACAGTGAGAAGTGAGAGTTTGGTTGCAATTAATTTTGCTGCTTTCTTTAGCCTGATTGTTCTGCCTTTTATTTTTACTTTGTATTTAGGTTTGCTGGTTTCTTTTTGAAGTCCATGGCGAATGATATGCAGAGTAAAATCGTAAGTTTCATGCATATATATATATATATATATATATGTATATGTAACCTCGAGAATGTTATACAATGAATTACTTATTATTCCTTTTTTTTTTTTTTTAAATATTTTAAGGCATCCTTCCAATGTCGGTTTCAAATGGAAGGCCCCATTGAGTCTAAACAATGTAAAACAATTTATTTTGTTGAAGATGGAGGAAATGCATTTCACCTCCGATGGTTTAAATCAAAAGAAAATGCAACCACATTACTCAATGTTTTGAAAACAAACTGGCATTACACTTTTCCACGTCTATCTCCAGTTTTCAAGGTTCTCTTTCTAAACAACTCATACTTCCAGTGGGGAGTTTCTATCTGCACATCATAGTTTTTCCAATTTGGTTTTGCATACTTGTTGGGTGATTTCTATTTGTCTTTGCTTGTGATTTTAAGGTAGGATTTATAACTCTTAATTCAATATATTAGAAAGCATGTTTTGGGTGTTCATAGTCGCAAGAGTCTGCTTCGAATTTCTAAGAGCATGTTAGAGGAATTTTAATTAAGAAAGCATGTTGGAGGGATTTCTATTATAAAGTATGTCGGGGGATTTTAATTATGAAAGCATGTTTGAATTTTCCATTTACAAAGATCTTATCGTAATAAATAATTGCTTCAATGATTTGAATTGTGAATGTCTAATGGGATTAAATTGCGATTAGATGCCATGTTAGGGAAATTTGTTGAATCACTATAAAAAAAATAATAATAAATAAATAAATAAGGGGAAATTTTGTAGTTTTTGAGTTTTACTTTATGTTATCATGGTGTTGAATTCTAAGCAAATTTGGGGTTTATTTTCCTAGTTCATTAGATTGGGATCTTTGGAGTCATATTCTAGGTAAATTTGATAAAGTTGTAATTTATACTCGATAAATT
Organism: Camellia japonica; assembly: GCA_030407325.1. NCBI lineage: Eukaryota > Viridiplantae > Streptophyta > Magnoliopsida > Ericales > Theaceae > Camellia > Camellia japonica. Next base: position 37,963,278 of record JAPPVO010000003.1, on the reverse strand, counting down.
TTATATGCTTAACACGATTTGATAACATTTGAATGTTATAAAACAAATTAGTTATAATTACATGCCTTAATAATGTCTTGAGGTTTAGAAGTTGCTTAGCAAGATTTGATAACATTTGGGTGTTGTAAAAAATTAGTATTTGAGCATCAAGTGTATGATTCGAAACGTGTACATATTTACATGCCTTAAGAATGTCTTACTTGAGGTTTAGAAGTTGGTATGCTACCTCTTGAATGGATGATTTGATTTAAATGTCATGCTTAGGTTAGTTTTATCAACAAAAAAAAGAAAATTTGTCATGCTTAGGTTAGAGCTCTTCTTGCTATGAATCTGAATTTTAAAGAAAGGGTGAAAGTTTTGAGTCCTTGAAAAGAGTACGAATCTTGAGGCTTAGGGTTAAGCTTTGACTTGATGTTAATTGTTTTGTGATTTTAGAGTAGTGTAAGAAACTTGGGCATGTGAAACTTGAAGTATATGATGAGTTTAGATATCTCTTGACAAAAATGGGAATTTTATTTTTAAAGTACATGTCATGTTATAAGAGTATGAGCTTTAATCATCAAGGCTTAATTTTCTGTAAATTATATTACAAATTCACCTCTTGAAGTTTATTAAAATACAAATTTTCCTGTCATGTTTGAGAAATTAGTTCCCACCCCTTGAGGTTTCCAATCACATAACAAGGGGTCCCCTCGATTAATCAACCTTAAGTCAAACTAATAGAGTGTATGATGTAAGTGTGGGCACCACACCCGTTTTCACAGGGATACTATCCCACGCATCGAATTTGACTTTCCATTCTTTTCTTTTTGAAATTGAGTCTGAAGCGTTGAGGTTTAAATATAGCAATACATCATTTTTCTCCCAAGTCATTGGATTCCACCTCATATTTCGGAGGGACTGTGAAATCCAAATAACCAAATCTCTATAACCCACAATTGGTAAATATAGACTGATTTACAAAGATTGAAGCTACCACCTACTTTTATGGGGAAACTAGGAAACCCTAACTTCATGTTAATTTAGGCCATTGATTTGTTGTATCAAAAACCTTGGTTTGGGTCATTGATTGAGCACTCCTTTCGCCCAATTTAAAAGATTGGCCTCTACTAATTTCTTTTTTAGAGATTTATTTCCGTATTTAATTTATAAACTGATTTTAGTCACTGATGCCCTTCGACTAACCTGTCAACTATGTTCTTTTTTTTCTTTTCCCAAAATTCGTTTTATGAAGGTTTCCAAAAATGAAATTTTCTGAAAATGGAAACCTACCAAAACCAAGATTTTCTAAAAACAAATACTTTATGACAATGAGATGAAACAGAGGCAACACAAATTTGCTCAAACATGCAAATAACACAAATAAGCAAGTTTAACAAATGGAACAAGAGAAAAACATGCAGTTCATCGAAAGTGATGCAATCACACACAATAGATGGAAAATTAGGGAGTGAGACTTTACTGACATTCTCAGCACCAAAGCAATGAAATAAAATTAATATTGTGTACATATGACCCTAGATACAAAAGTGATGCAAAAGCTCACAATATACGACTCTAGTGACTTGGTAGGTACATAAGCATAATGAATATGCATTATAAGCAACAACTAGCATGTAAAAATGGTGGGTTACCCGGACCTATATGCATGATGTGCATGTTATGAATCTTTAAACAACTATAGAAAATGCAAAAGAGTGCAAAAGTAGCGAAAAGAAATGATAAACATCTACTCTAGCATCATGAAACATGCATGACTTCTATCTAACCATTATCCGAAATGAGAATCATGATGAAAGGACATGGAAAACAGTGAGTAAACAGAAGTTTAGCTCTGGTTTGCTGAACAAATCGAAGGATGCATCGTAAACTAGCAAGAGGTGGGCTTACGAATGCTCCCCTCAGGCTTAAGGTTCTTGGTACCACATGCCTATATTTTTGGGCAGTTGAACACCTTTAGGTTGCTGGAATTACGGTTGGATTTTCAGAGTTTGTGTGTATAGATGAAGTTAGATTAGGATATGGTGTTTTGCCCCAATCATTTATTTAGGGGAATTGGGGGAAAATCATTTACATATGAGGTCAACATCCTAATGCTGTATATACATAATTGCAGTGTATTGCTTTGCCATAAACATAATGGAAAACAAAATCTAGCAAAACTTGATCTACATGCTTTTAGGTCAAATTGTGCGACCGCACATCGTGAATGCAACAACATGTTTCTTCTAATGCCTGAACCTGTTTTTTCAGCCACATGTGTTGACTAGCGGTTTGACCAAGGAATGTGTGGCCTCACCTTTTATCAACGGGCCCCACTTTGCTTCGTGTTCTAGTTCAATTTTTGAGTGTTTTGTCTACCCCTTATGTATTTAATCAATTCCCAATTGACTTTTTAGAGAAAAACTTGATTTTGGATGTTTTAATTGAAGAACGGGCAATTTGGAATTGGTTAGCACGTGATCACACACCTCTTTTACCTTTCTAGAAACATTTTGAGAACACTTTTTGGCCAATGTTGAAAACATTTTTGAAAGTTGGGCTTAATTAGAGGAATGCCAATCCAACAAGCCTAGTGGTAGTCCAAGAATGCCATCACATTGGAAATGTAACAATATTGGGGAGCACATCCAATGCTAACAGTTGTCTACAATAGGCAACTATTTTTTTTCCTTCAAGAAAAACCTATATTAATATTGATGAAGTTAAACACTTTATTTTTTTATTCTTTTTCCTATCTCACATTACTTATTTCCTATTTTCTCTCAACTAATAACACTACTTTGCCCAACTATCCCACTCTCGATCAGCACCACCGTCATTATTGTCTACAAGCATTTAGTGTGTCGTTGAGGAGGGTTAGAGAATATTGTGATGGAAAGAGAAGCATTTGGTGGTGGGTGGATGAAAATGAGAATACTATGATAATCTCATTTTAGTATTACAGGGTATTTGTGTATTTATACTTTCCAAAACGTGAGGGGAAAATTTGTAATTTTGACAGACCTTGGGTGTATTTGTAATTTACCCAATTATTATTTGGATCACATCTAGGAGAACTAGGAGTATTTGCAAAAGATAGAAGTTTGTAGCTTGATTGGGAAAAAAGATTAATTTCTAAGTATAGTGTTGGTTCTTGATTTAAAATTGGATATAAAGTTAAGTTTAAGTGAACTATATGATTTTTTAAGTGTATGTATTGGATTTGGATCTTGATTGATTATGAATTTGGCGAATATTAGCTTCTTGGTAACATTTTGACATAGTAACTCATACCTTATATTTCCTTGTAAATTTGTGAGATTTATGTCAAGTTTTTTGGCCGATTGAATTTGAGTTAGTTGACTAAATAGTAAGAATTGGTATTTTGGGTAAAACTTGGAATGTGAAACATTTTCAAAAAGGTTGGATTAAGATTATGTGACTTGAGGAATTGTAATAAAAATGAAAAGGTTAACGGAAATTCAAGTGAGATCTGTTTGATAGTAAAAGGTGCCTGGTGTGACTTTTGAAAAGAAAAAAAAAAATAGAAATGTCCCTGGTGTGGCTTTTGAAAAGGAAAAAAATGGAAATGTTTGTTATCGTAAAAGTTTCAAATTGTTTAAACTTACTAATTCTGTGCACTATATGAGTTGAAGTTAAGCCTGTAAACCTGCATGGGGTTGGTATTTTTGTCCATTGGATTAGTAGCGTATAAAGTTGGGTTTGATGTGATGGCTTGAGTAATCAGTCGTTCCTAGTGCACAACATTATGAGATTTTGAGTACTTTGTAAAATATATATATATATATATATATATATATGCATTTTACCTATATTGATGATGTGCTAAGGAGGAGGGTAGGAAACTACTCAACCAATGTATATTTTGTCTTAGGCCACACCTATGTTGCCCAAATTTTTTTTTTTTTTGAGAGTTAACAATCAATTCAGGTGGAAGGCCAAGATGATTACTTCTTGGCTTTCGAGAAGCTGGGGATGAGTTTGGAGAATTTTGTCAAACAACACAAATTTGTTTTGTAATAGACATCTGATTTCCAGTCTATACCAAAATATTCTTATGTAAGTGGCACAATTTTATGTCTTAAATAATTAAATTGTTATTTCATTTCTTTAATGGTTTTTTAACATTTTCTTTTAAATATAGTGATTTAATCCGATTATGTCAACATCTAGAGAGTCTGAAAGTGAAACCCTGATTGAGCTTGACAAACATTTTTGTCTTGCGCAATAGCAATGGCAATTATAATGATCCTCTGCATCTTACAATAGTAGATTTTGATTATACAGGTAATATATATATATATATATTAAACCACAAATAAATTGGTAGTTATTTGTAAGATTATTTTTTAACCGAAACTTGATTTTGAACAGATGGTCTCAACATGAATTGGGTTGGGTTGGCAACGCTGGTTGAGCAAATTAACGAGGCTTGTGGCTATAATTCGTATGGAAGTCTAGAAATGCAGACATTCTTGAATGGTATCAAGACAGCTTACAAGAAGTAAGCAATATACTCTCAAATACTTGTAACTTTTTGGGTGCTTATTTATGTTTATAATTGCAAAAGTATTTTCTTTGTAGTTTCTTCAACAAGTTGTATAATCAGCCTCTCTTGTGGACATTGGAAGAGAGAAGATCATTCACATGCGACTTTTGGGAAGTAATAAGTTTCACAGATACTACGAGTTACTGTGTCAGACAAATTTTTACTAAAGATCCAACAAGGTGGGAAGAGGAATTTCGAAAGGACGAGAAGTTATCGAAATTGAAGGACGAAATTAAAGCTGCTGATGTTGCATATAAGATGGGGATCATGCGCAAGAATCAAAGTGGTAGTGGTACGGGGATGTCGAGCACATTGAACATTACCCATACAAAGAAACTAGACAATGCAACAAGAGATTGCTTATGTCTTATACGTCAGAGCTATGCACACATCAATCAGAGGAAGAAGCATCTTCGGGACCCAGTAAAACAAATTTGAATATTCACTTGATGACTTAATATTTCTTTCTTTCTTTGAATGTTTTTAATTGTGCATGATCTCCAGTGTGAGGAACAATTGCAAATTGTGTTTGAGTATGCTTTCCCATGCCACATATTGGAACTGAGGAACAATGCTATTACAATTGAAGGTACTTTACTTGAAGAACTGATACCGCGCTCGCCTAAGTTGATGTATAAGAAACACCAATCCCAGACAGTCGATGATAAGGTGATCTTGTAGTGACTTTCACAACACTTGTTTAATTGATGAGATGTATCAACTGGGCCATAGATTAAGCAATAAATGTGTGTATGGTTATTAGGGTGTTTCCACGTCTAGATAGATCAGAAGTATCTTCTTGCTCTTTCATCTAATTAAGGGCAGCACTTAATTATTTCGTCATACATGAAGTCAAATCTAATGAGGTTTTCTTTTTTCTTTTTCTTTTTTTCTTTTTGAGAAACGATGAGGTAAATTAAGTTCTGCCATTTAAATGCCTTGTTTGAGTTTTGCAATTGTTCTCTATAACGATGGGAATTGTTATAGAGAACAATAGTTTACAAATTGTTATAGAGAACAATTGCAAAACTCAAACAAGGCATTTAAATGGCAGAACTTAATTTACCTCATCGTTTCTCAAAAAGAAAAAAAAAAAGAAAAAAGAAAACCTCATTAGATTTGACTTCATGTATGACGAAATAATTAAGTGCTGCCCTTAATTAGATGAAAGAGCAAGAAGATTCTTCTGATCTATCTAGACGTGGAAACACCCTAATAACCATACACACATTTGTTGCTTAATCTATGGCCAAGTTGGCACATCTCATCGATTAAACAAGTGTTGTGAAAGTCACTACAAGATCACCTTTTCATCGACTGTCTGGGGTTGGTGTTTCTTATACATCAACTTAGGTGAGCATGGTATCAGTTCTTCAAGTAAAGTACCTTCAATTGTAATAGCATTGTTCCTCAGTTCCAATATGTGGCATGGGAAAGCATACTCGAACAAAATTTGCAATTGTTCCTCACACTGGAGATCCTACACAATTAAAAACATTCAAAGAAAGAAAGAAATATTAAGTTATCAAGTGAATATTCAAATTTGTTTTACCGGGTCCCGAAGATGCTTCTTCCTCTGATTGATGTGTGCATAGCTCTGACGTATAAGACATAAGCAATCTCTTGTTGCATTGTCTAGTTTCTTTGTATGGGTAATGTTCAATGTGCTCGACATCCCCGTACCACTACCACTTTGATTCTTGCGCATGATCCCCATCTTATATGCAACATCAGCAGCTTTAATTTCGTCCTTCAATTTCGATAACTTCTCGTCCTTTCGAAATTCCTCTTCCCACCTTGTTGGATCTTTAGTAAAAATTTGTCTGACACAGTAACTCGTAGTATCTGTGAAACTTATTACTTTCCAAAAGTCGCATGTGAATGATCTTCTCTCTTCCAATGTCCACAAGAGAGGCTGATTATACAACTTGTCGAAGAAACTACAAAGAAAATACTTTTGCAATTATAAACATAAATAAGCACCCAAAAAGTTACAAGTATTTGAGAGTATATTGCTTACTTCTTGTAAGCTGTCTTGATACCATTCAAGAATGTCTGCATTTCTAGACTTCCATACGAATTATAGCCACAAGCCTCGTTAATTTGCTCAACCAGCGTTGCCAACCCAACCCAATTCATGTTGAGACCATCTGTTCAAAATCAAGTTTCGGTTAAAAAATAATCTTACAAATAACTACCAATTTATTTGTGGTTTAATATATATATATATATATTACCTGCATAATCAAAATCTACTATTGTAAGATGCAGAGGATCATTGTAATTGCCATTGCTATTGCGCAAGACAAAAATGTTTGTCAAGCTCAATCGGGGTTTCACTTTCAAACTCTCTAGATGTTGACATAATCGGATTAAATCACTATATTTAAAAGAAAATGTTAAAAAACCATTAAAGAAATGAAATAACAATTTAATTATTTAAGACATAAAATTGTGCCACTTACATAAGAATATTTTGGTATGGACTGGAAATCAGATGTCTATTACAAAACAAATTTTTGTGCTGTTTGACAAAATTCTCCAAACTCATCCCCAGCTTCTCGAAAGCCAAGAAGTAATCATCTTGGCCTTCCACCTAAAATGATTGTTAAATCTCAAAAAAAAAAAAAAAAAAAAAAAAAATTAGGCAACATAGGTATGGCCTAAGACAAAATATACATTGGTTAAGCAATTGCCTACCCTCCTCCTTAGCACACCATCAATATAGGTAAAATGCATATATATATTTTACAAAGTACTCAAAACCTCATAATGTTGTGCCCTAGTAACGACTGATTACTCAAGCCATCACATCAAACCCAACTTTATACGCTACTAATCCAATGGACAAAAATACCAACCCCACACAGGTTTACAGGCTTAACTTCAACTCATATAGTGCACAGAATTAGTAAGTTTAAACAATTTGAAACTTTTACGATAACAAACATTTCCATTCTTTTCCTTTTCAAAAGCCACACCAGGCACATTTCCATTTTTTTCTTTTTCAAAAGACACACCAGGCACCTTTTGCTATCAAACAGATCTCACTTGAATTTCCGTTAACCTTTTCATTCTCATTACAATGCCTCAAGTCACATAATCTTAATCCAACCTTTTCGAAAATGTTTCACATTCCAAGTTTTACCCAAAATACCAATTCTTACTATTTAGTCAACTAACTCAAATTCAATCGGCCAAAAAACTTGACATAAATCTCACAAATTTACAAGGAAATATAAGGTATGAGTTACTATGTCAAAATCTCACCAAGAAGCTAATATTCGCCAAATTCATAATCAATCAAGATCCAAATCCAATACATACACTTAAAATCATATAGTTCACTTAAACTTAACTTTTTATCCAATTTTAAATCAAGAACCATCACTATACTTAGAAATTAATTGTTCCCAATCAAGCTACAAACTTCTATCTTTTGCAAATAATCCTAGTTCTCCTAGATGTGATTCAAATAATAATTGGGTAAATTACAAATACATCCAAGGTCTGTCAAAATTACAAATTTCCCCCTCACATTTTGGAAAGTATAAATACACAAATACCCTCTAATACTAAAATGAGAATATCATACTATTCTCATTTTCATCCACCCACCACCAAATGCTTCTCTTTTCATCACAATATTCTCTAACCCTCCTCAATGACACGCTAAATGCTTGTAGACAATAATGACGGTGGTGCTGATTGAGAGTGGGATAGTTGGGCAAAATAGTGTTACTAGTTGAGAGAAAATAGGAAATAAGTAATGTGAGATAGGAAAAAGAATACTAAAAAGAATAAAGTGTTTAACTTCATCAATTTTAATATAGGTTTTTCTTGTAGGAAAAAAAATAGTTGCCTACTATAGACAACCGTTAGCATCAGATGTGCTCCCCAATATTGTTACATTTCTAATGCGACGGCATTCTTGGACTACCACTAGGCTTGTTGGATTGGCATTCCACTGATTAAGCCCAACTTTCAAAAATGTTTTCAACCTTGGCCAAAAAGGTGTTCTCAAAATGTTTCTAGAAAGGTAAAAGAGGTGTGTGATCACGTGCTAACCAATTCCAAATTGCCCGTTCTTCAATTAAAACATCCAAAATCAAGTTTTTCTCTAAAAAGTCAATTGGGAATTGATTAAATACATAAGGGGTAGACAAAACACTCAAAAATTGAACTACAACACGAAGCAAAGTGGGGCGCGTTGATAAAAGGTGAGGCCGCACATTCCATGGTCAAACCGCTAGTTAACACCTGTGGCTGAAAAAACAGGTTCAAGCATTAGAATAAACATGTGGTTGCATTTACGATGTGCGGCCGCACGATTTGACCTAAAAGCATGTAGATCAAGTTTTGCAAGATTTTGTTTTCCATTATGTTTATGGCAAAGCGGTACACTGCAATTATGTATATACATCATTAGGATGTTGACCTAATATGTAAATGATTTTCCCCCAATTCCCCTAAATAAATGATTGGGGCAAAACACCATATCCTAATCTAACTTCATCTATACACACAAACTCCGAAAATCCAACCCTAATTCTAGCGACCTAAAGGTGTTCAACTACCAAAAAATATAGGCATGTGGTACCAAGAACCTTAAGCCTAAGGGGAGCATTCGTAAGCCCACCTCTTGCTAGTTTACGATGCATCCTTCGATTTGTTCAGCAAACCAGAGCTAAACTTCTGTTTACTCACTGTTTTCCATGTCCTTTCATCATGATTCTCATTTCGGATAATGGTTAGATAGAAGTCATGCATGTTTCATGATGCTAGAGTAGATGTTTATCATTTCTTTTCGCTACTTTTGCACTCTTTTGCATTTTCTGTAGTTGTTTAAAGATTCATAACATGCACATCATGCATGTAGGTCCGGGTAACCCACCATTTTTACATGCTAGTTGTTGTGTTTATTTTTGCTTAATTGATTTGTGTGGATAAAATCATGTTATAATGCATATTCATTATGCTTAAGTACCTAGCAAGTCACTAGAGTCGTATATTGTGAGCTTTTGCATCACTTTTGTATCTAGGGTCATATGTACACAATACTAATTTTATTTCATTGCTTTGGTGCCGAGAATTTCAGTAAAGTCTCACTCCCTTATTTTCCATCTATTGTGTGTGGTTGCATTGCTTTCCATGAACTGCATGTTTTTCTCTTGTTCTATTTGTTAAACTTTCTTATCTGTGTTATTTGCATGTTTGAGCAAGTTTATATTGCCTCTGTTCCATCTCATTGTCATAAAGTATTTGTTTTTAGAAAATCTTGGTTTTGGTAGGCTTCCATTTTTAGAAAATTTCATTTTTGGAAACCTTCCTAAAACGAATTTTGGGAAAAGAAAAAAAAGAACATAGTTGACAGGTTAGTCTAAGGGCATCGGTGACTAAAATCAGTTTATAAATTAAATACGGAAATAAATCTCTAAAAAAGAAATTAGTAGAGGCCAATCTTTTAAATTGGGCGAAAGGAGTGCTCAATCAATGACCCAAACCAAGGTTTTTGATAACAACAAATCAATTGCCTAAATTAACATGAAGTCAGGGTTTCCTAGTTTCCCCATAAAAGTAGGTGATAGCTTCAATCTTTGTAAATCAGTCTATATTTACCAATTGTGGGTAATAGAGATTTGGTTATTTGAATTTCACAGTCCCTCTGAAATATGAGGTGTAATCCAATGACTTGGGAGAAAAATGATGTATTGCTATATTTAAACCTCAACGCTTCAGACTCAATTTCAAAAAGAAAAGAATGGAAAGTCAAATTCGATGCGTAGGATAATGGGCCCTGTGAAAACGGGTGTGGTGCCCACACTTACGTCATACACTCTATTAGTTTGACTTAAGGTTGATTAATGGAGGGGACCCCTTGTTATGTGATTGGAAACCTCAAGGGGTGGGAACTAATTTCTCAAACATGACAGGAAAATTTGTATTTTAATAAACTTCAAGAGGTGAATTTGTAATATAATTTACAGAAAATTTAGCCTTGATGATTAAAGCTCATACTCTTATAACATGACATGTACTTTAAAAATAAAATTCCCATTTTTGTCAAGAGATATCTAAACTCATCATATGCTTCAAGTTTCACATGCCCAAGTTTCTTATACTACTTTAAAATCACAAAACAATTAACATCAAGTCAAAGCTTAACCCTAAGCCTCAAGATTCATACTCTTTTCAAGGACTCAAAACTTTCACCCTTTTTTTAAAATTCAGATTCTTAGCAAGAAGAGCTCTAACCTAAGCATGACAAATATATATATATATATATATATATTTTGTTGATAAATCTAACCTAAGCAGGACATTTAAATCAAATCATCCATTCAAGAGGCAGCATACTAACTTCTAAACCTCAAGTAAGACATTCTTAAGGCATGTAAATATGTAGACACGTTTCGAATCATACACTTGATGCTCAAATACTAATTTTTTACAACACCCAAATGTTATCAAATCATGCTAAGCAACTTCTAAACCTCAAGACATTATTAAGGCATGTAATTATAACTAATTTTTTTTATAACATTCAAATGTTATCAAATCGTGTTAAGCATATAAAATTTATCAAGTATAAATTACAACTTTATCAAATTTACCCAGAATATGACTCAAAGGTCCCAATCTAATGAACTTGGAAAATAAACCTCAAATTTGCTTAGAATTCAACACCATGATAACATAAAGTAAAACTCAAAAACTACAAAATTTCCCCTTTATTTATATATTATTATTATTTTTTTTTATAGTGATTCAACAAATTCCCCTAACATGGCATCTAATCACAATTTAATCCCATTAAACATTCACGATTCAAATCATTGAAGCAATTATTTATTACGATAAGATCTTTGTAAATGGAAACTTCAAACATGCTTTCATAATTAAAATCCCCCAACATACTTTATAATAGAAATCCCTCCAACATGCTTTCTTGATAAAAATTCCTCAACATGCTCTTAGAAATTCGAAGCAGACTCTTGAGACTACGAACACCCAAAACATGCTTTCTAATATATTGAATCAGGAGTTATAAATCCTACCTTAAAATCACAAGCAAAGAGAAATAGAAATCACCCAACAAGAATGCAAAACCAAATTGGAAAAACTATGATGTACAGATAGAAACTCCCCACTAGAAGTATAAGTTGTTTAGAAAGAGAGAACCTCGAAAACTGGAGATAGATGTGGAAAAGTGTAATGCCAGTTTGTTTTCAAAACATGGATTAAGTATAAGTTCGATTTAAATCGTCGGAGGTGAAATGCATTTCCTCCATCTTCAACAAAATAAATTGTTTTGCATTGTTCAGACTCAATGGGGCCTTCCATTTGAAACCGACCTCAGAAGGATGCCTTAAAATATTAAAAAACAAAAAACAAAACAAAAGGAATAATAAGTGATTCATTGTATAACATTCTCGAGGTTACATATACATATATATATGCATGAAACTCACGATTTTACTATGCATATCATTCTTCATGGACTTCAAAAAGAAACCAGCAAACCTAAATACAAAGCAAAAATAAAAGGCAGAACAATTAGGGTAAAGAAAGCAGCAAAATTAATTGCAACCAAACTCTCACTTCTCACTGTTGATATTTTAGTTGACGTTATAATCAGTAGTTATTGACCTATTGCTAACACAAACGCGAGACAATACCTTCGCGATTGATGAGCAAGAGCAACTCTGGTGTAGAGATGGCCAATGGGGCAGTTTTTGAACTCCCCGTCCCCAATCTCTAGTTATAATTTTTCTCCATCCCCGACCCGGATGTCCAACGGAGACCACCATCCTCGTCCCTAATGGGTTCGGTTTTGCCCGACCTGACCTCATAATGTTGTTGATTTCTTTATTATTCCATTTGTTACGCAGAAAATCGGTATCGAAAAAAAATTTCTGAAAATAAAGTGTATTTAAAAACTGAGTTTTACTCAATAGAATGTAACAGACAGAATATAAAGAAATATGGAGAGAGAGAGAGAGAGAGAGAGAGAGAGAGAGAACTCATTTTCATGAGAAAAAGTAAATTCAAAGCATATGCAAACCATTTAAATTTGACATCAACTATGGAAGCTTCAGGAATAGAGTTTCATATGTAAAACCTATCACTCATTTTGTTTTCTTTTCCTCCATTTCTCAATAACCAAACAAAATACTTGAACTAAAAAGAAACAAAATCATGCTGATAAATAACCATCCAATTCAGAAAATACAAAACATACAGAGGGTGAGAGAGCAAAGCAGCAGACAAGTGACCATGCGCTGGAATCAATGCCGATGGAGATTGCCGCTGGAGGAGAATGTGAGAGAGTGAAGTATAAGAGAAGTGAAGTGATCCGTTGGAAACCCTTCTCTTTCTGCCGCAAGCTTGTATGTTCCTCTAGGGTTTGTGTTTCTTCATTTTTCTTTTTCTTTCCTTTTTTTTTAGGAAAATTTACCCATAAGTCCTAGTTTCTGAAAAGTTGAACCATTTAATCCTAAAAGTTTTCTTATGCTCCATTTAGTCCCATTTGCACATCAATCTAATGTTCGAAACATTAATCTGATGTTCGGAATCTAATGTTCGAAACATTAATATGATGTTTGAAACATTGTAATGGGACCTTTCAGTCTATAAGAAAACTTTTAGGACTAAACAGTGTATAAGTTATTAATTTGGGATTTATTGGTGCATCCCCCTTTTTTTTATTATAAAAAATTAAATTTAAAATTTTATATAAATAGGTGGGGAATCAGTTTTAAATATTTTTCTTTTTCTTTTTTTTTTTCTCTGGGGAATCAGTTTTAATTGAAAGTTAGTTTTTGGAAAATTTGCAAAAAAATAAACAGAAACTTGTATAAATAAGGAAATTTTTTTGTTAGGGTTCTTGGTATTAAGATTTTTATAGTATAAAGGGCATCCAATATTTTTATAATGTTTAAGGTTCCTCAATATCGATTCAGAGAATTTCTCTGGACTTCTCAGATAAATTCTTTCCAGAGAAATTATCTACAGAGAAATTCTGGGAATTTCATAATGTCTAAAGTTCCTCAACATTGATTTAGATAAAATTTAATCTAGAGAATTTCTTTGTAGTTTCCAGAGAATTTCTCTCCAAAGAAATTCTTTCTAGAGAAACCTTAGATTAATCTTCTCTTTAAATAATAAGCAATATTTTAGGACTCCAAAGAATTTATTAAAAAAATTATCAAATACTTGGTGTGAGACCCACACACCCACTCTTATAAGGGGTTGATAAATTTTTGGATAAATTACACTTACACCCCTGAGATTTGGATTTAATATACATTACCCCCTGACGTTTAAAAAATTGCACTAACCTCTCTGTCATTGTAATTATTTAGATAGAATGAAGATATTGAACTCATGCACTATATTTTTTTGCTTTGCATTACTTTCTCTGTTTTTTTTTTTTTCGTTTGCTTTGCTTTACTTTTTTTTTTTTCCAATATATTTTTCTCTATTTTTCTACTAGAAGTTGTTACCTTTTATATGAGTAATGTGATTTATGAAATGAGACTATTAACCGCAGGGGTAATGTAAAGTGTAATTTACCTTAAATTTTTTGATAAAACATTTGAAATATTTACCATTATTGATAAATAATTAATACAAAGTATAAAGAATCACAAATAATTGCACTATTAATAGTAAGAGTGTTTTTTGGGTAGGGGTGTAAATTTGGCCCGACCCGGCCTATGTTAGACCGCGCAGGTTCTTGCCAAAATTCAGGCCGGCTTAGCCCACGGGCCATAAAATTAGATCCCAACCTAGGGGGTCTTTGAAGCCCGGGCTCGAGCTTGGGGCGAGCCTAAACATTTTTTTTTTTTCACTAAAATTTTATTCTTTTCCACAAAAAATGACACTACGCCTCGGACGAGCTAGGCTTTGAATGAGCTGATGGCCCTGGCCATGCATCAGGCTCATGGATCAGGTCGGGCCCAAAACACACGACCTAGGCACAGGCACAGGCACACGCACAGGCACAGGGTCCCGGGCTAGGTTCAAGCTCGAGCCTAGTTGGGCGGCCCACGGGCCATTTTTAGATAAATAAAAAGAGTGTTGCTATTACTATTAGCTCATTTTTTCAGACTCCTACTTACAAAATTTAAAATCTTAAAATTTTTTAAAACCCTCCAAATAATATCAAAAGTATCTTTATAAAATTATCAAACTCACCAAAGTATACACTCTTTTTTTTATAGGTGAAAGTCAATAGTTAGTTGTTAAATTATCATATATGGGAGTTAGCCTCCCCATCCTTTGTAAAACACCAAATGTTTTGAAGTGTGTGGGTAGTGATGGAGGTGAGTACTCTCTAAACATTATGATATGATTTAGTTGGTGAGTGAGTTTAATTGTGAGATAAAATGTCTCAAGATAATTAATATCTTTTCTAATAATTTCTTTTGAGTTATTATTATAATAAAAAATAAAAGAAATGAGAGTCTAAAATATTAATTGGGATACTAATAGCAACACTCTAAGGTCATGTTTGTTTGGCTCTTTGGAAAGGGAGATTGGACTAATAGTATTTGAGATCCACCTAAAGAGTGTTTGGTTGAGAACATGAGTGAGAGGATTAACAATCCCCTTGGACTAGTGATCCCCTGTGGTAGAACTAACAAAGCCATGAGAGCATTGAAATTAGAAATTGAGTAAGGTGATTAGTGAAATTTTAAATGATTTTTAAGCAAAAATTATATTTTTTAGAATATTTTTTTTTTATAATATTAAAAAAAATACTCAAACTTAAAAAATATAAATTTTATAAATTAATGCTTGCTATAGTATTACTAATCCGATAGTTTACAAACAAACACTTTTTATCCCACATCTCTAACCTAATCACCTCTTTACTTTTTACATATTTTTAATAATAAGCTAAAAAATCAACTTATAAGTCACTTTCTAAAACAATTTATCCCACAGATACTAATAGCAATGTGAGATGATATCAAACATTATGATTAATTGAATGGATTGAAAAAGAAAAAGAAAAAAATGCTATTTCAATTAACGAGATATATATTTTCTTACTCATGCCACATGAATTATTCACGATTTTGCTCTTGTTCAGTGGCAATATACTCTTATCATCCCACATCTCCAAACTTTATTTTTTAAACTCTATTCTAGGCTCACATTGAAAATGTAAATCATTTATCTCATAATTCTAATAATTTAGATGAGTTATGTAAAAATTAGTTATATCGAACATCACTAGATATATGAATAAAATTACACTTTGTGTTTTTAAAATGGATAGTAATAGTGAGTTTAAACTTAAACATTTCATTCTATAAAATAAAAAGTGATTTGTTTATGTATTTATTGATATCCGATAACGTTAATTTTTGCACAGATAGTTTTCATTGTGAGATTTATAAGATGAACGATCTAGATTATCATTGTATGCCTAGAATAGAGCGTAAAAAATAAAGTACGAAAAAATATGAAAGATAAGTGTGTAGACACTTAAGTTTTATGTGTCTTGATCACCGTTTGATTAATCAAAACAAATAAATTTTCTTGATAAATCAAAAATTAAGATGGTCTAAATTTTCAAATGCATGTGGGTCCTACTTAAATTATGGATCTTAACCTATTTTAAATTATGGGTCACACCAAAAGAAAAGTGAACCTATTTTGACAATTGGGTCAACGCAAAAGTGTGGGGCCCATGAAGATATTTTGTCAAAATTTGGTGGAATAATTCAAATTCAAATTCAAATTTCAATGCAAATCATTTCCATAAAGTAATAAATAAATTGCTATTTTTCTTAGAAGTTAGAGTCAATTTTAGAGTATTCAAAATTAACCCTTCCCTCCTAAGCCTATAAATAGATGCTCTCATTATGAGGAAAGAGAGACACATTTTTTTTTTTTTTTTGGCTAGTAGTCTTGCAAGTTCCTAAACAATCTCAAGATTGCCAAATTATCTTCTTAAAAATTTCTCTAAAGTTCCTCAAACTTAAAAGAGAGGATTATCAAGCACTCTAAACTTATGCCAATCCTTTCAAGTTACAAATATAAATTTGGTCTCTCCTTTCAAAGAGATCAATTCAAGACTCGTTCGAGATCAAGCCGTTCAAGCCCGAGATCAAGTCACTTTTCTCTAAGTTTCTCCTTTATAAGACTTGAAGAAATTTATCAACTTGCCTAGTTCAACAAGAAGTTTCTATGCTACCATGAATTGTTATATGCTCCCCCTGCAGGGCCGGCCCTGGCCTAAGGCCAGTAAGGCCTGTGCCTTAGGTCCCAAAATTTTGGCCCAAAAAAAGGGCCCCAAATTTAGTAAAATGTTATAGGTCCAATGTTTGTTTTTTTTTTAATTTTTTTTTTTTAGAATCAATTTAAAGGGCCCCAAAATATTTTATTGGGTCCATGTATGGTTTGGCCCATATTTATTTAGAAGTGTAGTTTGGCCCATATTTATTAAAATGAAAAAAAAATATATATATATATAAGTGTTTGGGCCCAAGAAGAACAATACATACAATATATGGGCTAAGTGTTGTGCTCTCAGTGCTTTCAATTCAATTAAATTGTTTTGTTTATAATTTTAATGATTATATGTATAAGTAAATTTTTTTGTGGCTACAAATAAATAAAAAAATTGTTGTGACATATCATTTTATCCATGAATTTTTTTTTCAATGTAAGAGGGGGCCCCCCATTTTCCGAAGTTTGCCTTAGGCCCCCTAAATCTCAGGGCCGGCCCTATCCCCCTGTCCCAAACAAAAGCAATTAATACACTCAAATTCAAATTCGTAAGTGTGGTTTCCAATCGTTTACATATATTCTTTGGCAAAATAAAACTTTTATGCATTGACTTTTCAAAGTGGACCTGTGTATTGTGTGGTTGGGACATCCGAAAATGAAATTGTGGACTAACAAAATGACTAGTATTTATTAATAGTAATTATTAATGACAATTGTTAAAATTGTAACTAATATTGATTTTAGATTGAAATCCTGTTTTCATTTCTCTCTCCATACTATAGTCGGTGTATTTTTTTATTTTTTATTTTCTCTTGCTTCTACTCCTCTTCCACCTTTTTGTTAATGTTTATTTTATGGAAAAGGTTGATTTTCTTTCGCATTACATGGCACAATCTATAATTTGTTTTGTTTCTTCTACCTAATAACGAGTAAGCACTACTATTCATTGTGCTCCACGGGCAGAGAACACAATTCACAATGTACCTTCCTTTATTTTATTTTATTTAAGTTTCTTGAGTGAATGGTTGATACTTAGACCATGAGTTTGGTAGTGGGATGGTCTGTTGGCTGTTTTAGAGAGATGCTTCATTTGACTAGTTTTTTGGTGGTTCATAATTCATTCAATGGCTGAGGGATTTTCGGTCGATGAAGGCCTCATCAGATAGGGTTCGCCACATATTCTTATGGCCATTTTGCTCTGTCAAGAGTTGTGTTCAATTAAATTAAATAATTCATATAATTTTTTACTACCACAAATTACAATCTATGTCAATTTAGGTCTTCTCCTTCCTTAAGACATTTCTATTTACAATGATCATATCACTGTTGTGTATGAATAGAGTTTTTTTCTCTTTCCTGGTTTGATAGTTGCTTTATATATCTAGTATTGTTAGCTTGCGTTGTGACGTTGAACTCTCTCTGGGTATAAACTTGCAACCTTTACGTCTTAAGCAACATGTTTTTCTTGCAGAAAACAATCTATTCGACTCTTATTTAACACATTTTAAAAAGTGATTGAAGTGTATTTTTACTCTCTCTCTCTCTCTCTCTCTCTCTCTCTCTCTCTTAAGAAGGTATTGTTTACTATAAGAACAAAATGTTAGTGAGAAATGTAAGTTTGTGGCCTTGTTTTTGGTTCCCAAAACCATATCCATTATGTACTCTCTTGTACTCTTGCTTATCTTTTTTACATAATGGTCGAAATATTCACATAATTATTTTTATTTTTTATAAAATAGATATTTGTTGCATTAACTTATCTAGTTAATACCAAAATTGTGTTTTTAATATGGTCCTCTAATCCTATTTGGGATTCATAGGTGGTAATCACTGTAATTATACTTTCTCAAATTACAAGTTTAATTAACATGATTATGTTCTGCCTCCAATTCTCGTAATTGTTACTGTGTGAGTGATTTTCCGATCACACTGCCCACCTTAGTAATTCAGCTGTAGAACACAGGCAGAATAGATGGCACCCTGCTGTCCTGCAAAGAAAGAGAAGGCTCTGGCGGTGGTTCTTCCACCCGGGGGTACTCCGACGATCAAGTCAGTATATCTCTCAAAGATAATCAAGTATTCAACTCACTAGCTTGAGTATATAAAAAAACATACCTTAGACCCATGGGGGTGCCTCTCTTTTATAGCCAATACAATCCTAGTCCCAATAGAAGCCTAACTCTAATGGACTCCAATTCTGTATTTACTTTGGATTCCTCAAGAGATAAGGATAGTCTCCCTAAGAGTGTTATCCTTATCCATCCTAAAGTCTTTCTTCATCCTAGGACTCTTGTCCTTTATCTGTTTATCTCGGATTCCGATGTCTTCGGAGGTAACCTCGGCCTTGCCAAGATAGCCTCGGCATAACTGCCACGACACGTGGCACCTCGGCTGACACGTCAGCGTTACCTTGCCACGTGTTGGTACTCAGAAAATATATCCCCACAACTGCCCCCTAGTTTCTATTACCTCGGCATTATGAGGTGATGGAACCTATATCGTTCCTTCCTTCCATTACGTCGGCTATGAACCCCTCAGCCGAGATCATGTTCTTCAGGCCGACATGTCTTCTTTTAAGAACAAGAATTCAAATGAACTCTCCCACGTGCATGAGCTGTCATGCATCACTTCTCAATCGTTCTACTTACGCGTTTCATCTTCATTGGCTCGTGCCTGTGACGCGCTTGCAAGCCGTCTTTCATCTGTTTGCGCCGTCTGACGTGTGCGTTGTTCTAGGCACATTAAATGGCCTTTTTTGCCGCCGTTTCAAGTTTTTGACAAAAACTTTCCTTTCTATCTTTGTTGCTTTACTTTTGCATTCGATTTACTTGCTCTCTCTCTCTCTAAACTCTTTCTCAAATCCGCCATTGCTCAAGCTCCAAGCTCTGCAACTGTTTCATTCTTCCATTCCAGCGAAGCTTCCGCCGTTTCGTCGTGTCTGCCACCGTCACCTGACCTCGGCGACCTTTATACCGGCTTCATTTTTCCTGGTAAGCCTTTGTTCCTTTCATTCTTAATTCTTCTATGTTCTTTTGCTTACTTGCTGCCATTACTGCTATGTTCAAACCTTTGATTTGTTGAACTATTCATCTGGATGCGTCTATTCCATGATTTCGCTCATGTCCTGTACACTCTGCACTGTTTCACCACTTTCTTGCCACCGTTCTTGAGCCTGTATCTCTTGTATTTTTTATGCTTTTTGAGAACCCTACCTCTGTTCTTGATTCTGAAACTTTGTTTTTTGTTTCGTGTTTTCTGTGTTTCCTTCCAGATTTGTGCCCCTAATCTTTTCTTCCATAGATTTAGGTTTGGGATTTGTGTGTAGACTTCACCAATCTTTAGGAAAAACTGAAACAAACCTTACCATCACTTACCTAGGTTTTTGCCGAGGTCCTAAAAACCTTTTAAGAACATCCCCTTTCTGAAGTCGAATACCTTTACGCCGACATTATGGGCATGTGGAAACACAGGGTAGATACCCCAACCAAACTTCAATACTTTAGGGAAGAGTTCTCCATTCCTGCCGATGTCCATCTGAGACTGGCCGGGGATGACGACTCTATCATGCCCACAGATAATACGATGCCCTTTCCCATTGTTGCTTTTGCTGAATGTGGACTTCGGCTTCCACTTAATCCCCTCTTTCGTGAAGTTCTCCACTACTATAAGTTGAACCCCATGCAACTTACCATTAACTCTTATCGAGTGATTAATGGTATTATAGACTTAGCCGAACAGGAAAACGTTAGGATAACTTTATCTGATATTCAGTACTGTTACACCATGTGTGCCCTTAATCTGAAAGAAAAAGGCTACGTCTATTACCTAAAGTCGAGGTCTACAAAGTTCAAAATTGTAGCCGACCTCCCAGACTCTAACAAGGGGGCTGGAGATGACTATCTCATTACCTCGGGAAATTGGGAGTTTGCCCCAGACGAGGATGCCTATCTTTACCCTCTTCCTCGAACAGTTAAAAGGGCAAGGGTAAGAACCCAGTATCAATGCTTAGTTGTTTCTTTTTAAGTCTTCAATATTTTATCTGTTTCTAATGTCTGTTTCCTTCTTGCAGATGTTCGCAAGCCACCGAAAAACTTTCTCCAATCTTACGTTCCCAGCAAGGACCTGAAAAAACTCCTGGACTTGCCAGTTCACAAAAGAAAAGCGCCTCTTCTTCTCAACTTTATTCCAACGTATAAATCGATTTTGCCCGACGTCCCCAAAAGAAAGAAGAAAAGTCTTTCTCCTCCTACTGTCACAACTCAAACCGCTTCTACATCTCGAACAGATCAAGGATCAACATTTGACCCAACCAATCAGCCATCTACTTCGGCCCTATACTTGATCCCAGTACAAGAACGAAAACGTCGGCGAAGACTTGTAAAAACTGCTAAGATGGGTCGCCAGAAAACTGTTGCTGCAGATCTCCTTGCCGATCTCCCTGTTGACGTCGATGCTCAGCCGACGCAAACCATACCCCCACCAAAGCCAAAAAGAACCAAGAAAGTCCAGCAAAAGGCCAAAGTCGCTGTAGTTGAGACTGAGGATACCCTGCCAATTTCACAATTGGCTGGGAGCGGGAAGACTGCTTCCGTTCCCACAAAAAGGTCTGCTGAAACACAGCCATCAGAGTCCACTCAATCAAAGAAGCCGAGGTCATCGTCTGCGACGACCTCGGGGTCCAGAGTACCAAAAGTCCCTTGGACACCTGAAATTACTTTAGAAGATAAGCCTGTTCTTGCCAGCGATAGCGCTGATGACATCAACGTCGGCGTAGCACTCAGTACTGCTCTACTTCTCCCAGGTGATCTTGAGCGGAATGCCAAGATGAGTGAGTACGAGAACTACGCCTTTATGCTTCAACGTTCTGTCCAAGTAAGTGTCTTTACGTGAAAACTTGTCTTCTTTTTCTCATACTTTGTAAAATTCTGTAACACTTTGTGCCTTATGTTTTTTCAGGCCATTCAACATGCCCACTCTCTTTCCATGCAAGCTTTTGAGAATCGGGAGAAGTTGGCCGATATGAGGAGGGAGGTTTCTGCCCTTAAAAAGGAGAACAAAACTCTTCATTCAAAAATGAAAAAGCTAGAAGACCAGGCTGAGGCTGCCACCAAAGCCCAAACCTTAGCCGAAGAAAAGGCCGAATCTGCTGAGGCCATCAAGACAGTTGTTGAATCCCAAAAAAAAGAGGCCGAGGAAAAAGCGGCCCAGGCCGAGAAGGAGCTTCAGGAGGCCCTGGCCACGAAAGAAGCCGAAATCAAAGAGCTGATGAGAAGGCTTATGCCCAGGGCGTAGCCGATGTTACTGAAGACTACAAACTGCAAGTCAGGCAGGCATGCAACAGGGGCTTCTCCCTTAGTTGGATGTCCCTGATAAAGAAACTTGACCTTCCTGCCGATTCACCTTTCCGCAACGCCGACGCTATTCCTCTTCTATTCCCTCCACCTCCACCTCCAAGTCAAACTGAAGATGAATCTGAATCTGAATCTGAGGATGAGGATAAGGATGATGATGAGGCTTTAGTAAGGAAGCCTAAAGGCGCCAATGAGACCAAGTCTCCTCTTCAGGATAATCAAGTCCTGGACTTGACTCATGAGGAGGATGAGGAGGTTGTCAAGGAGGCAAGCATCATCTGACGTTCCTCCAACCGATAAAAGTCTTGATCAAACACTTGCCGAAATTGATGCCGAGATCGTGGCAGAGAAGGCTTCCGAAGTAGCTCTTCAAGAATCAGCCGAGGTAGTTCACCAAGAACCTGCCGAGGTCCAAACCCAAATTGCTCCTGAAGCTGAAGAATCATAACTTCCATGTCTTTAGTACTTTTTTGTTTTTTGGACAATATAAGTTCTTTTGTATGGCCGATGTGCCCTCTTCTGAATAGTTCCTCTTGGATTGTTCCCTTTTTTATGAAAGACTACAACTGTATTGTCTGAATGCTTCAATCTTTATTTTCTCTGGATTACGTCTGTATGATTCCATACTTAGAATATTTTGCATGCCTTTCATACTTTGCCTCCTTTGTGCAATTTTCTCGGGGTTACATACCTCGGGTATAATAACTACAAGCTTTACTTCGGCAAGATACTGACCTGCAAACTTTTCATGAATTTCAACAAGTGTAAAACATATACTATTCAATGTTAACTTTGCGAACTTTTCTCAAGTTATAGCAAATGTGAAACAATGATCTACTTGTAAATTGCTACAAATTTCAACAAGTGTTTAAACAATATATTTAGTTTTTACTTCAACCCGTAAATTGCTGTAAATTTCAATAGATGATCATATGAAGGCTTAACGTCATCTTGTAAATTGCTACAAATTTCAACAAGTGAGGATAAGGAATAATCTCAGCTTAACTTCAACTTGTAAATTGCTACAAATTTCAACAAGTGAAGATAAGGAATAATCTCGGCTTAACTTCAACTTGTAAATTGCTACAAATTTCAACAAGTGAAGATAAGGAATCAGCTTAACTTCAACTTGTAAATTGCTACAAATTTTAACAAGTGAAGATAAGGAATAATCTCGGCTTAACTTCAACTTGTAAATTGCTACAAATTTCAACAAGTGAAGATAAGGAATAATCTCGGCTTAACTTCAACTTGTAAATTGCTACAAATTTCAACAAGTGAAGATAAGGAATCAGCTTAACTTCAACTTATAAATTGCTACAAATTTCAACAAGTGTTAAGCGTCTCTGCCCTCTCTCTGCCCCCAATGTGAACCTGAGTTCCACTTGGGTTCTTATTATTCATGTCTCCCAGAAACAATATTATGTAACTTTATCAATCATATGTGTTTAAAGAAGTCTGAAAAGATTTTATTGATGACATCGGCCAAAAAGAATGCATATTTAATGATAGAAAAATTTCAAATTACAAGTGTTCCAAGGTCTTGGTAATGCTTTGCCCTCATGATCTTCAAGCCGATAAGCTCCATTGCCTAATACCGAAGTAATTCTGTAGGGTCCTTCCCAGTTTGGGCCAAGCTTGCCCTCTTTGGGATCCTTCTTATTGCCGACGACTTTTCTCAGGATTAGGTCACCGACTTGAAAATCTCTTGGATTGACCTTTTTGTTGTAAGCTCTGGCAAGCTGTTGCTGGTATACTGCGAGCTGAATTGCAGCTTTCTCTCTTCGTTCTTCTAAAAGATCCAGATCTCGGGCTAAGAGTATATCATTAGTCCCTTTCTCAACTCCTTGGGTCCGGATCCCTAGGATGCCGACTTCTAGTGGAATGACTGCTTCTGTGCCATAAGCCATGGCAAAGGGGGATTCCCCTGTTGATCTTCTCGGCGTAGTCCGATATGTCCAAAGTACGTTGGGCAATTCATCTACCCACTTTCCTTTTGCCGCCTGCAGCCTTTTCTTTATTCCATCCAAAATTACTTTGTTGGATGCTTGCCCATTACTTTGGGGAAAACTTGGTGTTAAAAAGTAATTCTTGATCTTGAATTTCGCACAAAAGTTCTTGATGAGTTTGCTGTCAAACTGCGTTCCGTTGTCGGCAACTATGGCTCTTGGAATGCCAAATCTGGTGATGATGTTTCTCCATATGAAGTTCTTGACGTCCACATCTCGGATTTTGGCAAGAGGTTCTGCCTCTATCCACTTGTAAAGTAATCTGTTGCTACCAGCAAGTATTTTCTCTGCCCAGTTGCCTGGGGAAGTTGTCCAACAAGATCCATGCCCCACTGGGCAAACGGCCAAGGGCTGGATACTGGATTCAGGTCAGCAGCTGGCTGGTGTATCAAAGGTGCAAACCTTTGGCATTGTTCGCACTTCTTCACGTATGCTTCTGCATCTTTTTGCATGTAGGGCCACCAATACCCCTGGGTAATGGCCCTATGAGCTAGTGATCTGCCCCAGCGTGGCTTCCACAAACTCCTTCATGAATTTCATATAAAAAATCTTCAACCTGCAAAGGGTGTACGCACCTTAAAAGGGTCCAGTGAAGGACCTTCTGTAGAGATGTCCGTCCGCAGTCAGACTGAATCTTGCCGACTTCAATCTGACTTTGTGTGCCTCCTTGCGGTCTTCTGGCAGCTTTCCTTCTTTTAGGAATGCAACAATTGAATCCATCCAGCTTGGCCCATGTCCACACACATTGCTTCCTGCTCTGTGTTCTGTGGTTCTATGCTCGGGCCCGACATATAGTCAATCATAATTGTCCTTGTTTTTCCAGTCTGCATTGAACTTGCCAGGTTGGCCAACGCGTCGGCGTGGCTGTTATCATCTCGGCTTACTTGGAGTAGTCGGCAGTTCTGAAATAAGGGCTGCCAATCTGATGACCTCTTTTGCATATGCCGACATCCTTTCGTCTCTGGCTGCAAATTCTCCTGTTGACTGGTTAACAATAAGCTGTGAATCACAAAAAACTATTACCTCATCTGCTTCTGCTGCTGCTGCCAGTTTTAGCCCTGCAATTAATGCTTCGTATTCTGCTTCATTGTTTGAGGCCTTGAACCCCAAACGGATGGACTGTTCTATTATTTCTCCATCTGGAGATATCAGTAGCACTCCTGCCCCTGCTCCTTGTCGGTTTGAACTTCCATCGACAAACAGTCTGAAGGAGTCGCCGATGTAGATGCTGCAGGGTCTGAGTTTTTCCTTCCTTTGTTCTTTTGCCTTAGGCTGGGATTCTCCTTGCTTGCTGGGACAACGTTCATCTTGGCTCAACGGAGCCCGATGTTCGATGGATTCAGGCGTGAATTCTGCCACGAAGTCGGCCAAAACTTGGCCCTTAATTGCTGTTCTGGGCCTGAACTCCAGGTCATACTGGCCCAAGGCAACTGCCCATCTTGCTATTCTTCCTGTTAAGTCTCCTTGTTGCAATAAGGACTTCAGTGGGTGCTCTGTTAGCACCACAATCTTGTGTGCCTGAAAGTAATGGTTCAACTTCTTTGAGGCCATTACTAAGGCCAGCATTAATTTCTCTAGTGGTAGATACCTTGTTTCTGCGTCGGCCAAGGTTTTACTTACATAATAAACAGCCTTCTGTTCTCCTTTTTCTTCTCGGATTAGCACTGCACTTACTGCGTGTTCTGACACAGCTAAGTACAAAAACAGCTCTTCCCCAGGTTCAGGTGTTGAGAGGACTGGGGCCGTGGTCAGATATTTCTTTAGGTCGGCCAAAGCGGCCTCACATTCCTCAGTCCATAGGAAGTCCGTGGTCTTTTTCACCAGGTTGAAGAAAGGTTTACATTTGTCTGAGCTTCGGCTTATGAACCTGTTTAGGGCTGCGGCCCTTCCAGTAAGCATTTGTACCTGTTTTCCGATGTTGGGCTCTGTAGATCTACGATGGCCTTGATCTGATCTGGGCTGGCCTCTATGCCCCTTCTTGTTACCAGGTACCCCAGAAACTTACCAGATCCAACTCCAAACGCGCACTTTGATGCGTTGAGTCGGAGCCGATATGTTTTGAGGATTTCAAATACCTCTTTTAGGTCGGCAAGATGACCCTTAGGCTCCTTGGTCTTCACGACCATGTCATCGATGTAGACTTCTACTGTTTGGCCAATCAAGTGTCTGAACATCTTGGTTACCAACCTTTGGTAAGTTGCTCCTGCGTTTTTCAGCCCAAAGGGCATTACTCTGTAACAGTACAGGCCTTTTGGGGTGATGAACGCTGTTTTCTCCTCATCTGGGGGGTACATGGCTATCTGGTGGTACCCCCTATAAGCGTCCAGGAAGCTCATCCTTCCATGTCCAGATGTGGCGTCTACCAATTGGTCAATCTTGGGCAAAGGAAAGCTGTCTTTGGGACAGGCTTTATTCAGGCTTGTAAAATCTACGCAGACCCTCCATTTACCGTTTTTCTTCTTTACCACCACAGTGTTCGATAGCCATGTCGGATAATTGACTTCTCTAATGGCCTTGGCTTCCAGTAGTCTGTCTACTTCTTCCTCCACTGCTTCGACGTGCATCAACGTCGGTCTTCTAGCTCGTTGTATTACAGGTTTGGCCGACCTGTCGACGTTCAGTCTGTGACATGTGACCTCGGGGTCAATGCCAGGCATTTCATAAGGTGTCCAGGCGAACACCTCTATGTTTGTTCTCAAAAAAGCTTCCAGTTCTCTTTCTTCTTCTTCGGCTAAGCCTGAGCCGAGAAGAAAGAAGCGCTCTTCATCGCCCTCCTGGACGAGGATTTTCTTTAGTGTTTCCTCACTTTTTCGGCCGGCTCCTTGCCGACATCATCTAGGACCTCCATGTCCTCATCTTCAATCTCTGCCTTCCCTGGTTCTTGTATGTTGCAGGTTGTTTTCATTGCTGCCATGGAGCAATTTTTTGCCTGCAGTTGATCTCCTCTGACTTCTTCAATCCCATGTTCTGTTGGGAACCGCAATAGTTGATGCAACGTTGAGGGAACTGCCCCCATTGCATGCAACCATGGCCTTCCTAAGATGATGTTGTATGGTGATGGTGTGTCAATCACGATGAACTCTGTCCTGATCTTCTTAGTGTCGGCTTGTACTTCCAAGTTTGTAGCGCCCAATGGCCACGTTGGCGTTCCATTGAAGCCGACCATCGGGCCATTCGATTGCTCCATGTCGTCTGGGTGAAAGCCCAGCTCCTTGTAACATCTAATATACATGATGTCACAAGAGCTGTCTTGATCTATCAGGATGCGTTTCACTTGGCACTCCCCAACCTGGAGGGATACTACCAAGGCATCATTATGCGGATGTTGGACCATCTCTAGGTCGGCTTCGGTGAAGGCTATCATCGGTCCTCGGCACTCTTCAGGCCGAGGTCTTTTCTGTCCGACCTGGTTCACGTGCTGCAGGTGTTTTACTCTTTGGGTTTCCCCCCGTATGTCATTTTCGTTCACCTTTGAGTGAATTACATTAACCACCCTAGGTCCCCCTCCCTGTGGTTGCTGTGCTGGGGGAGGTGGGGCTGCGGGTGCTTGAGGCAATCTTGTCTGCTCTTCTCTTGTCTGGCTTCGTCAACAAGGTCCCTCAGATGGCCTTGCCGTACTAAGTCCTCTAAGTGTGCTCTTAGGGCTCTGCAGCCCTGAGTTGGGTGCCCCTCTTCATTGTGGTAAGCACAATGCCTACCAACGTTCCTTCCCATGTATTCTCCTGGGGCCTTTGCCGGTGCTCTGAAATAGGGTTGGCTTCGGATTTGATCCAAGACTTTGTGGACCGGGATTCGGAACACAGTCGTCACTGCCTGCTTACTCCTCAATTCTGTCTCCGCTTTGCCAAATCCGTTGTTACTTCGGCTTCGCTTTGGCGAGCCGTTCCCTTTTTCCTGCTTTACCTCCTTATTCCCCGATGTATCCTCCTCGGTTCTGGCATATTTCTCGATTCTTGCCATGAGTTCTTCCATGCTTTTTGGCAATGTCTTTGCCAAAGATTTCCGTAGTGAACAATCATCTTTCAGGCCGTTCTTGAAAGACACGACCGCCACTTCTTGGTTGCATTCGGGTATTCGATTGAACACCTCGTAGTATCTTTTTGCATAGGCCCTAAGGCCTTCATCCTTGCTGATCTTCAGAGCCATCAATGCGTCCACCCTTAATGGCTGCAGTTTGTTTGTCACGAACCTGGCCACAAACATCTCGGCCAGGCCTTCCCAAGTTTTCATGCTTCCCTTTGGTAGTTTGTGGAACCAATCTGATGCAATCTCCCCAAAGGACGAGGGGAACACTTTGCAGAGTAACGACTCGTTTCCACTGTATAATGCCATTGAATTTAAGAATAATCCGACGTGGAAGTTAGGGTCTGACTTACCATCGTATATTTGAAACCTCGGCATACTGAATCTCTTTGGTGCCTCAAATTTGTCCAGTTCTACCGAGAACGAAGTCCTCGGCTTGTCGGGTGAGGTAACCTCGGCTTCAGCATTCTGCTCCTTCCTCTTGAGGTAATTTCTCAAGTCTTCTTTACTCCTCCCTGGAGCTCAGCTATCTTTTGACTTCAGTCTTTTTGGCACACTACTTTCGGCCTCGTGGTGGGCCCGCTTTGATCTTTCTCCATAGGTTGTGTCAAAGCAGAGCGCCTGCCCTTGGATATTCAGATGTTCTCTAGGCTCTGGGTCCTTCGTGTGATGTGTCCTTTGGGACTTTTCTTGTCTCGGCTCCTCTCGTCCGACTTCCTTGGAAGGCGGGTGAGAGTGCCTTCCGCTCCTGGTGTGCTGAGGTGCTTCGGGAATTATTTTCCTTCCTCCCTTCTGGGTATTAACTGCTGGGATTGGCGTGTCCTGTAGTGGGTACGGCGACTGCATGACATTGTTTTGCATCATGAAGTTGACAACCGACTGTAGGTCTGCCAACTTGTCTGCCAAATCTTTTACTTCCTCATCCCTCCGTAGGCACCTATCCCTCTATACCTGGAGGTTATCTTCGTTATAGTACCTGCTTTGGTCTGTCTTTTTTGAAGTGTCACCCTCCTGGCCGACGTCTTTTCCTCCGTGCCCCTGGTCACGAGCTTCTTTGTTGTGGTTGTCTCCTTCAATGTCAAGGTCGATAGGCCTGCCACTCCCAGCGGGAGCGTCGTCCCCAACCTTTTCTTTTTGTGCGTTACTGGCCATCTATTCGTCTTTCTTTCCCACAGACGGCGCCAAATTGTGTGAGTGATTTTCCAATCACACTGCCCACCTTAGTAATTCAGTTGTAGAACACAGGCAGAATAGATGGCACCCTGCTGTCCTGCACAGAAAGAGAAGGCTCCGGCGGTGGTTCTTCCACCCGGGGGTACTCTGACGATCAAGTCAGTATATCTCTCAAAGATAATCAAGTATTCAACTCACTAGCTTGAGTATATCAAAAAACATACCTTAGACCCATGGGGGTGCCTCTTTTTATAGCCAATACAATCCTAGTCCCAATAGAAGCCTAACTCTAATGGACTCCAATTCTGTATTTACTTTGGATTCCTCAAGAGATAAGGATAGTCTCCCTAAGAGTGTTATCCTTATCCATCCTGAAGTCTTTCTTCATCCTAGGACTCTTGTCCTTTATCTGTTTATCTCGGATTCCGATGTCTTCGGAGGTAACCTCGGCCTTGCCGAGATAGCCTCGGCATAACTGCCATGACACATGGCACCTCGGCTGACACGTCGGCGTTGCCTTGCCACGTGTTGGTACTCAAAAAATATATCCCCACAGTTACTACCTTATCTTTAAGATGTTTAGGCTATTTAGCTACAATTAATTGTACGTCTTTTTTAGTCTGATGTATTGTATACCATATTTTATTTTGATAAGCGTAGTGTGGTATATGTGAATGATGGGAAATTAAGTTGGATGGTGCGTCTTTGTAGTACCTACCTTGTTGCTTCATGTCTTGAAACAATATTTGTTTACGTTCCCAATTTTCCCAAATTATTATACCTAACCGGTCATATATATGCTCATCGTCAGTGCTTTAGTAGTTCTTAGGGAAACAACTTCCTACTGAACTAGTACCTTAAAAGTTTAACTTCATCCTTTCTCGTTCATGGATGTGTTGGTTTATCTATTTGTTTTGTCGATAAAGTAATGTACATATGTAGTTTCAAACCAACAAAATGGGTCCATCATGATTCAGACCAAGGGAATTGACTTCTTGAGAGTCCTTACTCCTCAGTAATGTAGATGCACCTAAAATCTTGTTTATATTTGTGGTGCATCTTTTTGTAAGCGCCTCAATGCCTTTTTTTATTTATTTATCTTTTTAGATAACAAATTATCATTCTTCTTCACCTGCATTTGATTACTCATTCTTAAACAAGGAAGCTGCTCTAATTGTGTCTAAATGAAATATGGCTTGCCAAGTAGACACTCGAGATTATTACGCTGTAAGAGTTCCAAAAAGAGAAGACAACGCAAGGGTATTGGCTCACTCATTGTAGAATGCTGAATATACTTGCCTGTTTGAGAATTTGATCTTAAATCCCCTTCATTCTCTCTTTTGCCATCTCTTTTTTAGGTGATGACACTTGAAGAATATGAGACCCATCTTGGAAAAAGAAAGGCTAGGCAAACATTGGAGCCTGAAGGAAGAGGCAAAGCCACCAGAAAGGTTTCTTGCTTGTTTCATGCTAATCGAGTAAAGGAAGAAGACAACCATTTGTTGGAGTTGGTCTGTAAATTAGTTGTTTATTTCATCAGTGTGTGTTCTTGATTTTTTTAGCTTTTTTATTCAAGGAGTTTCTGACTTTTCTAATTACTACTAAAGCATTGCCA
The DNA here is from genome assembly GCA_030407325.1 of Camellia japonica. Lineage (NCBI taxonomy): Eukaryota > Viridiplantae > Streptophyta > Magnoliopsida > Ericales > Theaceae > Camellia > Camellia japonica. The sequence goes on along the minus strand of JAPPVO010000003.1, from coordinate 37,932,309 downwards.
AGGGTTACGAGAAACGGTAATACATTTTGGATGCACGTTTTGAAATATGGTGCACTTTTGTTCCAATGCAATAAATTATCGATCCAAAGCGAGTCCAAATTTTTTTCCTTCGATTTCCTTAGTGGAAAATATAATGAACCAAAAATCTAAGAAGTGTCGAAGTTTTTGAAGAAAAAAATGCTGGCAATGCTAATAAAAAGGGGTTTTTTCATGATCAATTGAAAAATATATAATATTTTTTATTGTATATCTAATCACTGATAGGGATGGAATCTGGTTAGGATTTTTGGGGTTTTGTGCTCGAATTCTTGATTTTAAACTCAACTATTTTAACGATATGATTTCATACTTTTCCCTAACTTTAACAATTTTTGTCTACCTACCTCTATACTTCACCCTACCAATGCTCTCTTAATTTTTTAAAATTAAAATCGGGCTGGAACAAATATAATCAGGTCAGGTAATTTTACCATCCTTAATTGTTGAAAGTAAATTGTTCTAGAAGTACCTTAACTTCTAATATTGTAATTTATACAAGTCTACACCTATTGTATCACATTTTAGTGCATGTGGTGTATTATGTTCTTGTTTTAGTTCCCATTGTATCTGGCATAATGATCCAAGTAACGTAAGTTGAGAGACAGAGATAGTAATGGAATTTTTTTTGAATTCTATTGTATTCAAGGAACATGAAACTTATTCTTCTCTCTTTAAATTTTATTTTGATAAGAAACTTCATTGGCCATGTTTGGTAGAGCTGTGGGAAAGTACTTATAGCTTATGTCTAAACAGCTTATAGCTTATAACTTTCAGCTTAAGCTGATTTCCAGCTTATTCTTAAAGCATCTCCTGCCCCACTCAAAGAATAAGTTGATTTCTGACTTCCAAAAAGCTATAAGCTATAAGTTATAAGCTAAACCAAACACATCAAAATAACTTAAATTAAGCTGAAAGCTGAAATAAGCTGTAATTAAGCTCTGCCAAACAGGCACATTGTCTAGTGATTGTGTGATTATGGGGGAATATTATGAAATATTGACGAATAAGAAACTTATTTTCTGTTTAATGTATGATCGTGGAGAATATTATGGTTTCATTTCTTACTCTTTTTTTCATCTTGACATTACGAAATGCTAAATCATGATGTCCCTTGGCGTGTATGTATGTATTGTTGTAAAGTAATTCAATTATTATTACTTTCACTGTAGTCTGTAGCACACCCATCTAAGTTGATAATCACTTTTGATAACTAATTGCACTTTGGACAACGTTATCTAAACACTAGATTGATTATCAAAGCTAGCGTAATTTTCATGATCCATTCTCAGAAATTGCCTTTGCAAAAGGGCAAATGGGCATAGTTGATTAAGCACACTAGCTTTCACCAAAACTTGTATTATTGTGACCCCTGGTCAATATGAATAGAGAGATGAAGGGTAAAGTTTATTTTGTCCTCACCATTTCCTCCCTTCCACCACCTTTGTTGTAAGCCTTCCCTCCTCTGCCCATCACAGCACCATTCACCCTCCTCCTCCCCAACCTGGTCCTCTTCTCCCCCAACACTATGAACCCACCCATCTTCCCTTCTCCTAACCCTGTGCCATCGACAACCCCCATTTTCCATCCTCTAAACCCCTCTCTCTAAGGATGTGGAGAGAAGAATTGGGGAGCAGAGTGAGGACGAAATAATGGAAGTGGTTAATAAAATTTAAAGGCTTAACTGTCATTTTTATAATTTTAATAATTTTAACTTTTAACCAGAAAATCAAATTTTCACACATGTTAACGTAGATCTAATTTTTTTTTCAGTTTGGAATTTAACCAAAAGGATTTTTAATGTTATAACACAAACTGCACGGATCATATTTTAAGAAATAGTTTACAAATTGTTATAGAGAACAATTGCAAAACTCCAACAAGGCATTTAAATGGCAGAACTAGATTTACCTCATTGTTTCTCCAAAAAAAAAAAAAAAAAAAAAAAAAAACCTCATCAGATTTGACTTCATGTCTGACGAAATAATTAAATGTTGCCCTTAATTAGATGAAACAGCAAGAAGATACTTCTTATCCATCTAGACGTGGAAACACTTTTTTTTTTATTAGCAAAAAAGAACCTTTATTGATGAAAAAACCGAACAAGAAAGGAGATTACATCAAATAAAGGAGAGGAAGAGCAACAAGCATCATAGCAAACTAACCCAATCCCAACTAGGTTGGCACCGAGAAGAGAGCCCAATCATCTGCAAGCTCAACCCCAGGAGTTTGGTGAGGGACCAAACCCGACAAAAGGAAAGACCAAGAAAAGAAAGAAGACCAAAAACCCGACACAACACCAAAAAGAGACAGATCCCAATTTGATCATACACCAAATCGGACCTTAGCACAAAGATAATCCCATAATGCTATTAGCAGATTACATCAAAACCACCCATAGCAGCAGCCCTCACTATAACCCAGAACCAACCATACAGTAGAACCACCCATAGCAGCAGCCCTCCCTTCAACCCAAAACCAACCAAATACCAATACACACGAATTCACCCAGTAAAACAAACAGCAGCAATAGCAACTCTACAGCAGTGGCAAAGGCCCACCCTTCAAACCAGAACCAACCAATAACCAATACACCTAAAGCAGCACACCAAAACAGAACAGAACAGAAAACTTCTGAAGCAGCACATCAAAAACAGAACACAAAACAGCATCAGATCACCCACAGACACCCAAAACAGATTTCCGGTGAACACATCACCCATAAGAAGCACTCAGCCAATTGGCAAACTACCAAAATGGATTGCACAACCACTGTTGAGCATAGCAATCCAGATGGACATGGCATAGGTTGACAATCATCAAGTCTGTGTTATCATCCTTACTAGTTTTCTACTTATCCCTATTTAAAATGCCTGTAAGGATTGCAAAGGAGATTGACAAAATACAGTCTAGATTCCTTTGGGGGGAGTGTAGACACCCCATTTTTGACCAACCTTAAGACTCAGACGTCATCGATTGAGCACTCGGTGATTGCACATGTTGTGCTCGTTTCGAGGTTTTGGAGTTCTTGGCTGAGAGCCTCGCCTCCGGACCTCGGGACCCTTTGTACTTTGACTCAGTCCGCGGACCAAGTCTTGTTTTCTCTTCCCGGAGGGAGGGAGAGGTCTTGTAGACCATCTCTCAATGGTCATAGACTACTTTTCGTGGTCGTAGGCCACTGTTCCCATTTGGAGACTAGTTTTCGATTTTCAGAGCCGTCGGCCGTGCGCCTCGACTTGGGACTGCTTAACATTCTCCGTTTGGCATGGTTTTTGGAACACACCTTGTTTCCTTTGTCTAGAGGGACACTGTGGCCTGGGAGACCACCTTTGTGGTCGCACGCCACTTTCGATGCTTAACAGCCTGTTTTCGGGGCACCCGGCTGCGCGTTTTGACCCCCGAACCCTCGTTTTACCTCCGTCTTGGTTCATTTTTGGCATGGACCTTGTTTTCATTGTTTGGGAGGTGGTACAAGGGTGGGAGACCACCTTTTCTCTTGGAGACCACCTCTCTCTCCGCCAGCCAGTTTTCTTGTCAGGAAGCTGGTCTCCTTGGTCTTTGAGCCACATTTACTGGTCTCCCACCATACCATTAGCTTGCATTCAATGTGGAGACCATCAAATAGGGCTGCCGACCACCTGTCTTTGAGTTGAACCTTTTGAACTGGTCGGCCGACTAGGGGAAGTGGCCGGTTGACCACCTGAACTGGTCGGCCTACTCCCTCCAGTTTTGTCTCTGTGAGTTGTTGCCAGCTATGCCAGCTGGAAGGCACAGACTGGATCCTCCATACACGTGTATGGAGGATCTTCAACCTTGGTTCCCTTTTGGCTATAAAGGAGGGCCTCCCCCTCCTTTGTGAGGGTTGAAAAATTGGTTTAAGGCAAAGGATATATCCCCCTCTATATCTCACTTTTTTTGAGCTCAAAAGTGTATTGTTCTTGCACCTTTGCACTACACCTCATAGCCTAACACCTCCACCATTGTTACTGAGTTCTTGGAGGGTCTTGAGAGGTCTCAAAGGTTGAGTTTTTGGTCCAAAAAGTTGCTGTCTTGCTGAGCTTCAAGGGTAACACACTTTTTCCCTCTTTTAAGCTTTTTTTTAATCCATCTCTTAGCCTTATTTGCATGCATATTTGAGCTTTGTTGTCAACTGAAAAAAGTCTTTTTTTGAGGGCCTTTTGATGTTTGTTTAAGGTCATTTTGTTGTTGGGGGTCATCTACCCCCTTGCAAGCTTCATTTTGCCTTGTCTTGAGCCATGCCCTAAGGCCTTTGTGTTGACCTTTGCTTGGCCTTTTAACCACTGAAATCCAGCGGATTTTCAGTGGTTAACATATGTTTTTGAGAGCCAAAATCAGAGAGGGGTGACCCTCTCCCTCCTTGTCTTGTTCACTAGCATTTTTGGCCTTACAAAGGAGCCTATCTTTTCATACCTCCAAGCCTTGTTTCAGGCCCTTTTCAATGACTTTTAGGGCCTGCCTAGGCTCTGTCCAGAGTTGGTTTTGTCACCTTGGGTGTGTCTCTTGCATGTGTAGAATAACCCCTCTTATAGCCCATCAAAGGAGCATGTCATTCTTGCATGCATTGATCATGTTTCAGTGGGTTTTTGGGCTTTATTTGCCATGTCATATATCTGAATTTTTCTAGTTTAGTGGCCTCTTGAATGCTTCATATACTCGTAGTGTAATCCATGTTCACTAGCTCACAATGCATGTTGTTTTGGCCCTCTATTCTAGCATATTTTGGCCATACTTCAAACTGATTTTATTCATGATTTGGGCTGCCTTAGCTCTATTTTGAGGTCCCTTGGTCGAATGATGCTTTCCATGCATGCTTGTAGTGTAATACCCTTGCCTAGCTTCGAGTTTTGAAGCCTCTTGCATGCTTAACTTGAGGTGTTTTCATGTTTTGGCATCATTGAACATGTTATTTTAGAGCTTATACTTATGCCATATTCCCATGTTTTCCACTCTTTAAATGCGTTTGAGAGTTGTGCTTGTATGCCTCATTTTTGGGCTATTGCATGAGCTTCATTTTTGTGCATTGCAAGCCATCATTTTAGTCCATTTTGCCACTGTTTTGGGTCTGCATAGGGACTTTTTGGGGTTGGTTTGCTCATTTGGGCATCGCTTTGCATACCTCTAGTGTAATGCACTTCACTAGTTTCGGTAATTGTGCCATCCAACGTGCATCGGGTGAGTTATTTGCATGATTCGGGACCATCTTGTATGTCATTTCAGAGCTGGAACATGTGTCATTGTATGCCATATTTCATCCTTGTCATGCTTTGGTAGAGTTGCACTTTGTTCCTTAGGTTTGGTCCGTTGCATTTGTGCATGTTTGCATATGTTTTGGTTGCCTCATTTTCATCATGTTTGGCCACTGATTTGGGTGTGGCCAAGGCCCATCCATCTTGGTTTAAGTCCATCTTGCATTGCGTATGCCCCTATAGTCCATGTTATCGCATGTTTGATCATTGCATTGCGTATGCCTCGTTCATAACACTGCGTATGTTAGTGTATTGTATATGCATGCCATATAATCCATGTGCATTGAGTATGCCATTGATTAGTTCATAGCATTGTGTATGCCATTCGTATGCTTGGATGTCATTCCGTGCATCTTCGTATCACTTAGTTGTATTGCATTTAGATCGCATGCTAGAGTTGCATTTGTCCATACATTGTTTGTTGCATTGTGTTTAAAGTAGGGTTTAGTCCAAACACGGGAAACGAGGGACGTTTCATACTCAAAGTGAAGAAACGTGCCTCGATTCTTGGTCACCGACACTCTTGACTATCCATGATAGAGTTGTTCCCTAGAGCTTATGCAATGACAGGGAGAGTGGTCGGGCACACATATGCTGAAAATACTTTGCCTTCTCTCTCTCTTGCCTTTGTTGCAGAAAATGCAGAAACCAGGAGAAGAAACTGGCCGGCCGACCAGGTTTTCTAGCAAGCCAACCACCTTTTCTGGTTTTCACCACCAAGGGTGGTCGGTAGGTGGTCTCCAATGCCTATAGCTAGTCGGTAGCCTTCCCCTAGATTCCCGAGGTGGAGTTTCATCTCCTTGGAGCTTTGTGCAAGTTTCTGAGTTCAATTGCAAACAAAAGCGAGTTGAGACATCGCGACGGATTTCCCAACAAGGTGACTCGAGCATGCATGCATCCTTTATCATTCGGAATAGAGCTGAGGCAGTCCATTTCATGTAGCTTGCATGCTAATTTATTTACTTCCTTAGTTTAATTTGTTAATTAGCTTGTGTTGTATAATAATTAGTTAATTCGATTTTGTATTATTTATTTCGGACCTTCCGAGAGAGGGCAATGTTGTAATAAGTGTGTGTGTGTATGTGCGATGTATGTCTTCCAACCCCACGTCTTTCTCCATTTTATTTACCACCTTATGACGGTTAGTTTTAGGGCATGTTTCAATTAGCATCTATATGTTCGCATGTTTGCATTCATTCATCTGTATTGCATGCACCGGGCTCGGCGCATCATGCTAACTGCATTGTATTTCAATTCCAAGTTGAATACATGTATCGATTGTTGCATCTCATATGCCATCTTAGAATAGCCGAGCCTATTGTAGTTGCATTTTGCATGTGTTGCATTAGGCATTCTTAGCATAGTTAGGATTCATGCATGATTTCTAATTAGCTTCTTTCTTTGGCTCGGAGTACTCGGTAAGTGTTTATGCTTTAGCATCCTTGCATGTGTGTGAGTGACTGCCATGATAGCATGCTTACCATGAGGCTATGTGCTTATGTGATATAACTACCTGAATGCCTGTGGGTGAAGGTTGGATTACTTGAGTTGGAATAATTCGTCAAAACCCATGTTTTTAGCCTACTTGCGAGTAGCAAATTTTAATTCATTTTCAAAACAAATGGATATGCGATGCTTTGTTCCAACTTAGGCAATCCAGTCTATACTTGTATGCTGTGTGCATCACATAGTAATTCTAGGCTAATAAACTGGAATAAGAGCACATGTGTTTTCAAAAACTCGATATCACGCTTAGTAGTGGCCGATCTTCGATCGGGCGAGCGGGGGTGCTCATGAAATGACCTTCCCCAATCGTACCGAAGTTCCCGAGCCGAGGCAACTTTGGTGATGACGGACACGTGGCCTTAGGCATGAGTCAGGGTTTCCTAAATTCCCCCCAAAACAAAATATTTAGGTAGCGACTCTGTATCTGGCAAAGCAGTCCATGTTTGGCACTTCTTTCTAAAAATCTGTTTTTCAAAATGATTTGCCAGATTTAGACTCTTTGGTGATCTATCGGTCTCGCATTGCACTTTGCGGGATTAGATTCAGAACCGTGACATTTGAGTCCAAACTGTAGTGAGCCCAATGAGCAAAACGAGATTTTTCCCGAGACGTTCGGGGATGTCTACAGGGGGTGATGAATTAAGAAGGAAAATTCATTTGGTCAAATGGGGGGAAATTACTCAAAGCAAATGTAATGGGGGTCTAGGCATTAGAAAGGTAAAACTCATGAATGAGTGCCTTCTTTTGAAGTGGTGGTGGAGATTTGGGAGTGAAAATGGCAATATATGGAAACATGTAATCTGCAGCAAGTACCCACAGAATGGAGGGAGTTGGTGGCCTGCCCCTGTTGAAAGTACAAGGGTGTCCATGGTTTGGAGAGATATACTAGGATTCGATGGAAATAGTCCTGAGCTGCTGGAGTTTTTTAAGGTCAATGTCTAATAACCATACACACATTTATTGCTTAATCTATGGCCTAGTTGGCACATCTCATCGATTAAACAAATGTTGTGAAAGTCACTACAAGATCACCTTATCATCGATTGTCTGGGATTGGTGTTTCTTATACATCAACTTAGGCGAGCGCGGTATCAGTTCTTCAAGTGAAGTACCTTCAATTGTAATAGCATTGTTCCTCAGTTCCAATATGTGGCATGGGAAAGCATACTCAAACAAAATTTGCAATTGTTCCTCACACTAGGGATCCTGCACAATTAAAAGCATTCAAAGAAAGAAAGAAATATTAAGTCATCAAGTGAATATTCAAATTTGTTTTACCGGGTCCCGAAGATGCTTCTTTCTCTGATTGATGTGTGCATAGCTCTGACGTATAAGACATAAGCAATCTCTTGTTGCATTGTCCAGTTTCTTTGTATGGGTAATGTTCAATGTGCTCGACATCCCCGTACCACTACCACTTTGGTTCTTGCGCATGATCCCCATCTTATATGCAACATCAGCAGCTTTAATTTCGTCCTTCAATTTCAATAACTTCTCGTCTTTTCGAAATTCCTCTTCCCACCTTGTTGGATCTTTAGTAAAAATTTGTCTGACACGGTAACTCGTAGTATCTGTGAAACTTATTACTTCCCAAAAGTCGCATGTGAATGATCTTCTTTCTTCCAATGTCCACAAGAGAGGCTGATTATACAACTTGTCGAAGAAACTACAAAGAAAATACTTTTGCAATTATAAACATAAATAAGCACCCAAAAAGTTACAAGTATTTGAGAGTATATTGCTTACTTCTTGTAAGCTGTCTTGATACCATTCAAGAATGTTTGCATTTCTAGACTTCCATACTAATTATAGCCACAAGCCTCGTTAATTTGCTCAACTAGCGTTGCCAACCCAACCCAATTCATGTTGAGACCATCTATTCAAAATCAAGTTTCGGTTAAAAAATAATCTTACAAATAACTACCAATTTATTTGTGGTTTAATATATATATTTATTACCTGCATAATCAAAATCTACTATTGTAAGATGCAGAGGATCATTGTAATTGCCATTGCTATTGCGCAAGACAAAAATGTTTGTCAATCTCAATTGGGGTTTCACTTTCAGACCCTCTAGATGTTGACATGATCGGATTAAATCACTATATTTAAAAGAAAATGTTAAAAAACCATTAAAGAAATGAAATAACAATTTAATTATTTAAGACATAAAATTGTGCCACTTACATAAGAATATTTTGGTATAGACTGGAAATCAAATGTCTATTACAAAACAAATTTTTGTGTTGTTTGACAAAATTCTCCAAACTCATCCCCAGCTTCTCAAAAGCCAAGAAGTAATCATCTTGGCCTTCCACCTGAAATGATTGTTAACTCTCAACAAAAAAAATATATATATATATATATATTTGGGCAACATAGACAAAATATACATTGGTTGAGCAGTTGCCTACCCTCCTCCTTAGCACATCATCAATATAGGTAAAATGCATATATATATTTTACAAAGTACTCAAAATCTCATAATGTTGTGCACTAGTAACGATTGATTACTCAAGCCATCACATCAAACCCAGCTTTATACGCTACTAATCCAATGGACAAAAATACCAACCCCACGCAGGTTTACAGGCTTAACTTCAACTCATATAATGCACAGAATTAGTAAGTTTAAACAATTTGAAACTTTTACGATAACAAACATTTCCATTTTTTTCCTTTTCAAAAGCCACACCAAGCACATTTCCATTTATTTCCTTTTCAAAAGTCACACCAGGCACCTTTTACTATCAAACATGTTAGACTTATTTATTTTGATGATTTATTTAATTATATTTTAATTTATTTGAAAAAGAAAAATAGAATCCAAAATTTATTTTGATGATTTATTTAATTATGTTTTAAATCCAAAATTTATTTTGATGATTTATTTAATTATGTTTTAATTTATTTGAAAGAGAAAAATTGTATCAAAATTTATTTTGTCCCATTATTTCTCACCTAAACCTTTATCCTAAATGTTATTAGAATGTATTTAATATTTGATTAAATCAAGAGTTCAAATAGCCCGAAACAGAGGTTCAAACAGCTCAGCACAACAGCAGTTCAAAAGGTTCAAAAGGTTCAAGTAGAAGATATTCAAATTAGTAATGATGGAGTACAACGGCTATAAACGGCTATAAGTTTCATTATATATACCAAAGCCTCTAATGTAAACAATTGACAAAAAATCATAAAATATTCTTTGATCTATAATTATTCACATATATTCTCTGAAAAATTCTCTGAGAAGTGTTCTTCAATTTTTGTTTACATCCTCTCTCAGAAATTATACACTGAGCCTTATAGCATTAAGCTCATCTTTCCTGTGTGAGATTTACAGAAAAATCAAAGCTTCATTTTATATATCTATCTTTGAGAGATATTTATTGTAAGCTTTCTTTGAAATCAAAAATACCATTTCATCTTGTAAAAATGTTGCAAACACTGTGTTCTTGAAATCTTAAGAGTGATTGTGAATCACCTAAGATTTGCAAGGGTTTGGGCTTGTGAAGTCTATGTAAAATCCGTGGAGGATTGCTCCATTTGTAAAGAGGTTGCTAGCACCCCTGTGAAGCTAGAAGATAGTGCAAAATCTCAAGTGAAGCTTGAGGAGTGGATGTAGGCTTGGTTGAAGCCGAACCACTATAAATCTGTTTGTCTCCTCTTCCCTAATCTCTTTACTTTCCTACTACTGCTATAGCTATCTAATATTCATGTGTTAATCATTTGATTTACCCTGTATGTTAGTTATACTTCGTTGTTATTTTGTGTAGACTGCCCGGAACTCTCTCTGCGCGTAAGGGTGCGAATTGGGTTCTAGCTACTACAGTTCGGACTCCTGTCACGGTTCTGAATCTAATCTCACAAGGTGCAATGTAAGACTGATAAATCACCAAAGAGTCTAAATCCAGAAAATCATTTTGGAAAATCGATTTTAATCAAAAAGTGCCAAACATGGACTGCTTTGCCAGATTACAGAATCGCCACCTAAATATTTTATTTTTGAAAATTTAGGAAACCTTGACTCGTGCCTAAGGCCACGTGTCCGTCATCACCAAAGTTGCCTCGGCTCGGGAACTTGGGTACGAGGGGGGAAAGTCATAAAATGAGCACCCCTGCTCGCCCGATCAAAGGATCGGCATCTACTAAGCATGATATATTGTTTTTGAAAACACATGTGTTCTTATTCCGGTTTATTAATCTAGAATTACTATATGATGCGCACAACATACAAGTATAGACTAAATCACTTGATTTGGAACAAAACATCTCATGTTTGTTTTTCGAAAATGGTTTGGAATTGCTACTCGCAAGTAGGCTAAAGTGCGGATTTGCCACCAAACAAGGTGGGCTTAAAACATGATGATTTGCCACTTCAAGTAGGCTTAAAACTCACATTTTGATGAATTGTTCCAATTCAAGCAATGAAGCCTTCATCCACAGGCATTCATGCAGTTATAGCAGTTAAGCAAATAGCATCATGGCAAGCATGCTAACATGGCAACATACACATCTCATGTAGTATGCTAAAGCGTAAACACTTACAGTGTACTCCGAGCCAAAGAAAGAAAACTAGTTAGAAATCAATGCATGATCCTAGCTAAGTTAAGATGCCTAATGCAACACATGCACAATGTAGCTAAATAGGCTCGGCTATCTAAAGATGGCATATGAATGCAACAATTTGATACATGTATTCAAATAGGTATTGAAATACGATGCAGTTTGAATGATGCGCCGAGCCCAGTGCATGCAAGATGAATGAATGATGCATGCATGCAAAGCATAAGTATGCTAATTGAAACATGCCCTAAAACTAACCATCAAAAGCTGGTAAATAAAAGGGAGAAAGACGTGGGGTTGGAAGACCTTCACACACACACGCACACTTATTACAAAATTTGCCCTCTCGACGGAGGGTCCGAATAATAAGCTAACTAGCTATGCTAATTAAACTAACTATTACAAAACAAAACTAATTAACTATTCCTAGTTAACTAATTGTTACAAAACAAATCTATTAATTAAGCACATTAACTAATTAAGTACAAAACCGACGAATTAGCTAACTAAGTAAAACAGCTAAAGCAGTTAAAAGAGGTCCTCGAGGCGAGGGGTGCATGCATGCTCGATCACCTCGCTCAGAAATCCATTGCTATGCCAAGAATTGCCTCTGTGTGCATTTGATTTGATCTCTGAAAAGTGCACTAACTTCCAGATTGCTTCTGCTCCAACATGGGGACCTCCTGGTGGGCTGCCGACCAGAAAAGGGGGCTGTAGACCAGAAAAGCTAGTTGTAGACCAGAAAAAGTGGTCGGTCGACCACCCTTACTGGTCAGCCGACCAGTTAATTTGCCAAGCTCCAGCTTTGCTGCAACAGAGAACAACAAGGGGCATAGCAGTGTATTTGCAAGATATGTGTGCATAACCACCCTCTCTATCATTTCTGAAGCTCAAGAGAGTGCGGTACTTGACTCTCGGGCCACCAACCGAGCATCACAATGCACAATGGCCGAGAAGCCAAGTTTGCACAAGTCAATGTCAATGAATGCACAAATAACACATAAGGGCCTCCACCTCTATCATGCTTGATCAAGAGGGTCGGCGACCAAGAAATGCTACACGTTTCATCACTTTAAGTATGAAACATGCAACATTTCTCGTGTTTGGATTAACATCCGATCCACACATGATGCAAAGCATACGACATGCCTATCTATCAATGCTAAAGTGGCATCCACAAGATTCTATCATGCAAGCAATGCATGCGAGACATGTTTAGAAGCTAAGGCATCAAAGCTAATGAAGTACATTACACATGAAGCATGCACTACAATGCTTAAGTGATCAAACCACATATGGACAGACCTAAGATGCTCCAAAACAATGACCAATACACACCAAAACTTAGGCACAAAAAGCAAGGAATGAATGCTCATCCGTTTGCTCGCAAGCAAGGCACAAAACTTAACTTTCAAACACATCGAAAGAGTGACATATATGGGAGCATGGCAGAGGTACAAGCACTGAAATCATATGCCAAATGACGATATATCATGCAAACAACACAAGTATGGCATGCTAGAGTCCTTAAGCACGAAAGCTAGTGAAGTACACAACACTAGGGCTATACAATAGAATGCTCAATGGACTAAACCAGCCTTAGACAGACCTCATGCATGCCAAAATAGTGGCCAAAACACTCTGAAATGATAGCATGAAAGGCAAGATAATGATGCTCATGCATTGGCTTATCAACAAGGCATAAAGGGCACAACTCTTAAACACAATTAAAGAGTGATAAACATAAGAGTTTAGCAAGGCTATATGCTCTAAAATCATATGAGAAATGATGCCATATCACATAAACATCACAAATAAGACATGCTAAAAGGCCTAAGGCACAAGGCTAGTAAGGGGCACTACACAAGAGGCATGCAATACATGGCACAAATGTCCAAACCAGCTCTGGACAGAGCTTAATTAGGCCAAAACAAAGACCAAAACATACTGAAATGGTAGCCCAAAAGCCTAAGCAAGCATGCATACGTATTGGCTCATAAACGAGGCATAAGGCACAACTCACAAAAGCTATGAAAGAGTGGAATATGTGAGAGTGTGACTATGCTATACACACTGAAATCATGCAAGAAAAGAGGCTAAGGCATGCAATCACCACAAGTAAAGCATGCAAGAGGCTTTGAAACTCAAAGCTAGTCAAGGCCACTTAAACTACAACCATGCACAATAAGCCTCATATGGCCAAGACCACTCAAGACAGAGCTAAGACATGCTAAAATAGTAGCAAATACATGCTGAGATAGAGCCAACACAAGCTAGGATTAGAGGCATGAAGCATGATGCATACTAGGCCAACAAAGAGGATTACACTACAAGTGCAAGAACCAAGCAAGAGGTGACTCCACCAACCAAAATCAGAGTTAAGGCATGTCAAAATAACACCAAAAACATGTTGGAGATGAGCCAATACATGCTAGAATAATGGACCAAAGCATTAAGCATACAAGGCTAATTTGCGAGAATTACACAACAAGTGTAAGAAGCAATCAACCAATGGCCAAACCAACCAAAAAAAGAGCTAAGGCAGGTCCAATAAGTCACAAAAACAAGCTTGAGCTAAGTCACAAAAGAGTAAAAGAGCATGCTCAAGTATGAGGCCAACAATGCATACAAGCAAGACAAAAGGAGAAGGGGACCACCCCCTCCTATTTTGGACCACAAGAGCAACTTTTTGCCACTGAAATCCCTCTAAGTTTCAGTGGTAAAAAGGTCATGCAAGGGAAGAAACAAAAGCTTAGAGAGTCGGTTCAAGAGGCCTAGCAAGCCAAAGAGCAAAAGAGGGGGACCACTCCCTAACCCCACAAGGTTCAAACCAACATTATAAAGCCTTAAAACTAGAGTTATTGAGAGGCTAAAAACAACCTCCAAGTAGCATGCAAAGGTGACTAAGCTATTAATCAAAGCAAAGCTTAAAAGGGGTATATGCTTACCCTTGAGGACCCTTGAAGAACAACAGCAAGCTAGCAACCTTTCTGAGCTAAAACTAGTCCCAAGACCTCAAACCAAGCTCCAATCAACCTTAGCTTCAAAGTTATGGTGTTTGACTAGGTGTTTATGTGCAAAAGTGTGAAGAAATAGCACTTCTAAGCACAAACTAGTACAAATATAGAGAGAGGGGGATATGTTTAGCCCTAATCCAAATTTCTAAACCTTGAACAAGAAGGAGGAAGCTCCCTTATATAGAATTCATGCCTCAAGCTTGTTAGACAAGCTAGAGGCTTGGTGCAATCCATCCATACACGTGTATAAAGGATGCCTTCTGTGCCCAACAGCTGGCACAGCTAGCAAGGAAAATATCTGCAGAAAGTGCAGAAAGGCCGCCGACCAGTTAAAGTGGTCAACCGACTACTCCCCCTAGTTGACCGACCACCAAAAGTGGTCTACAGGGAATAAAACTGGTTGGCAAGGAAGGAAGAGGGTCTACAGAGAGAGTAGAAGTTGGTGGCAGGCTGCCGGCCACCTTAGGTGGTCCACAGACCACCCACCCTAGCTAACCGACCACAAAAGTGGCTGGTAGGGAAAAAAAGTGGTCTACAGGACGGAAAACTGGTCTACACCCCTGTTCCACCCTCCAGGCAAAGGGTAACAAGGTTTGGTTCAAAAACAAACCAAAAGGAAGAAAGACAAGAGTCCGCAAGGCAAGGCACTCAGCTGGAAGTCCCGAAAACTAGTCTACGGACCACTACAAGTGGCCTACAAGAGGGAAAGGTAGCCTACGGCTACAAAGAGTGGCCTACAGGCCTCTGTCTTCCTCTAGGCGAAGGCAGCAAGGCATGGTCCAAAAACCAGACCAAGAGGAGAAAGTTAAGAGGTCCCGAGACAAGGCGCTCAGCCGAGGGCTTCGGAAACTCAAAACGAGCACAAACATGCACAATCACAGAGTGCACAGACGATGACGTTTGAGTCTTAAGGTCAGTCAAAAATGGGGTGTCTACATTTTGCTTGATCATTTACTACTAAGTTCATCATTGTGCTTGTTAATAATTTGTTGTACTAGTAGTTAATTTTATTGGGGTATTATTAATTTTAATTTGTAAAAACCTAATTTACCCCCCTCTTAGGTTGCTTTTTGGGTAACAATTGGTATCAGAGCCTGGGGCTCTTGTTTAGATTTAACAATCTTGTGTTTTTGATCCATAGCAACCATGTATTCTACTTACTCTGCTGTAGGACAAGTTAGCAATAGGCCACCTCTCTTTGATGGTAATAATTACATTCATTGGAAAGAAAAAATAACTTTGTATCTTCAAGCTACCAATTATGCTTGTGGCTCATTATCACTAAAGGTCCTAAAATCTCTACCAAGGTAGTAGACCATATCAGTATGCCTAAACTTGAGGATGAATTCGATGAGTGTGATTATAAACTCCTTCAAGCTAATGCTAAAGCCAAGCTTATTCTTGTGTATGGACTAGATGCAAATGAGTACAATAGAATTTCTGGGTGTACTGCTAAAGAGATTTAGGATAAACTTGAAATCACCTATGAAGGAACTAGCCAAATAAAAGAGTCTCGGATTGACATGCTTATTCATGATTATGAACTCTTTACTATGGAATCATTTGAATCTATTTCTGAGATGTTTTATAAATTTACCAATATTATTAATGCTCTAAAATCTCTTGGTGAATCTTATACTAATGATGTGCTTGTAAGAAAAATACTTACGTCTTTACCAAATGAATAGGAAGCTAAGGTTACAGCTATCCAAGAAGCAAAAGACCTGACAAAATTAGGCATTGAAGAACTCCTAGGCTCACTCATGGCTCATGAACTTTCAATGATGGATGGCAGCAAAAAGGAAGCCATTTGGGGAGAAAATGATGGAGTAGCCAACTTATGTCTCATGGCTCTTGGAGAAGAAGAATCCACTCAAGATGAGGTAATTTCTAATTATGTAGAACTTGAAAGTGCTTTCAATGAATTACATGACATATTTAGAAACGTTTGTGTTAAGAATTCTAAATTAAAGAAATTAGTTACTTCTCTTTCAAATGATGTGGGTGTTTTAAAAATGGAAAATGCTACTTTGAAAAATGACTTTACGTCTATTGCTAATGAGAAAAACATTTTGAAAAACAATGTTGAGGATTTAAACAAAACTCTTGAAAATTTTTGTAAAAGGAAAAGAAAACCTCAACAAGTTTTTTGGAAATAAAAGATGTGTTTTTGACAAAGTAGGCATTGGTTTTGATCCTCCTAAACCTTTTATGAGATTAAATATTCTTGAGACTAATCCCTATGGACCCAAGAAAGTATGGGTACCAAGAAAGAAATCAAGATATTTTGTAGGTGGAATCTCAAAGAACACCAAGGACTTCGAGAGGAAATGCACAATAAGAGTGTTCAATCTAAAGAGCAAAATCAGCTCCTACAAGAAGAAGAATGATTAAATGAAAATCACCAAGATAAACAATAGAGGTAATGTATGGGTGAAGATTCCAAAGAGGTAAATGAAGGTATAACTCCCAACACACCTTTAAGCTTAAAGTTCTATATTCTTTAAGGTGTGATTTGTGTACAATAGGTTGTGTCTAATCATTGCTTCCATGTAACCTAATTGTACTAAGTTAGCTAAGTCATGTTCTGCTAGTTTCTTTCAAACATTCATTGAACTCAAAAATGAGAATTATATTATTTTGATGAATGCCTATTAGAATATGAATGATTCATGTATTCATTAACATTTTATATCATGTCATCCATTGCTATGAAAAAAAGATAAGAAGTGATAAATTTTTTTGTGAGCATACTTTTCACATCTTATATATGACTTCATACTAATATATTAATTCCTTTTTGAGTCATATCTTTGTAGAATCAATTTTGATGCCATAGCATGTTTTTGAGATGTATACTATCTATAATTCTACATTTGTGATCTCAAGAATATGCTCAATACGAAAATTTCATGCTTATATGCTTTACATTGGAATATTTGAATGAGTTGTGAAATTCCTTGATTATGATCCATCAACAATGTCTAAATGAAAAGAAGTATCATACGTTTGTAGAGACATTGCATCTATCCTATTGAATATCTTTTGAATATGGATTATATTGGTATACATCTCATGAAATGCTTTTGATTGATAAATTGTTGAATTAATTGTTTATAACATTCATGTTGTGTTCCATATTGAGTAAAATGTTTTATCACACTTGAGCATGTGGATTGATTTGATGAAAATGCCTCTTGATAATGTTATTTGATTAAATGAGATTGTTGCATCATTTCTTAATAAAACAAAGAGCATAAAACTATTTTCTTATGCATATTATGTTATGCGTTACAACTTGAAAATTCTGAAAAATAACATTCCAAACTCTTGTTTGAACATTGAATTATTTTTCACCTTTTTAGTTTGTGATAAGAAGTGATTTATGTTGTATTTTTATTGAGTAATAGTGATTGTTCTATGAATACTATATTTACACAAAATAAAAAAAGGGTAGCACTAACTTAGGGGGAGAAATCATTTTGCTAACATACTTGTTAAACCCTTTTGAGATGAACTCTTCATGAAAGAAAATTGAAGATTGAAAAGCTTCCATCTCTTGAACCTAAGGTATGCCTCATATACTCTCTTAAGCTTTTGAGGTAAAAATTCTATCTTATATCCCTTGAGCTAATACTGTTATTACTTTGATATGAAAAGATTGATTATGCTTCGTATGATTTGCAATGTATACTCTTTGATGATGCTCTTACCTTAAAATCATGTCTATGCTTAAATGTGTGGTACATATTGAAATTCATGATTTTTCTTGGCATATGGATTGCTATACCTTGAACATGCTTCATTTTTTTTGGAATTACATTAGCTCCATTGAGTTTAACCTATTATGAGCAATATTTGGTATTCTAGATAATGCTTGAGCTATGATTGTTAAATCTTCTAGATTGCATATTAGTATCCTTGGTAGATTGCATGTTGGTATCATTTTGGCATCCTATTTAATATTATTGACGAGAACATTTCAGTTATGAGCTTTCATTTATCATATCTCCTATTGATTTTGCCAAATGAAACAAGGGGAAGAATTTAAACTTGATTATTTTTTAAAATCCCCTCAGTTTCTATTCTGTTTTTTGCCCATTATTGTCAAATGGTATGATCTTCAATTGTATGATCATTATGTGCTATCATTTTTTTGATATCATAGAGCTACCTTGATATAGATTATTATTTGCGCTATAATGAGACTTACATTCTTTCATCCTATATGATGTACCATACTCCCTCTTTGTGCTTGTTTTTGTTGAAAATGTCATAAGGGAAGAAAACGAGACTTGATTGTTTTAGTATTTCTGATTATTTTGGTATCTCTATGCTTTTGGTATCTTAATTCTTACAATATGACCTTTGAGTTGAATAGTTGTTGATAATGTAAGAGGAAGATCGTTTTCCTCAATGAAGAGTGACTTGAACTTTAGCTCCATATTTATGCTCTTGCTTGGCAACCTTGTCTAATCTATGTACTGTTATGTCTATTATAGTCTTGAGATTGGTATGCTCTTGCTAAGAAATTGAGAATTAGATCATGCTCAAATGCTTCTCATATACTCATTAACAATTTGGTCTCTCATTATTATTTTTTGTTTGGGCTTAATTTTCTTATTTTTTCTCTGCTTTTTAATTTCATTTTTCAGTACTTAAACATAAACACAATAACAAATCAAAATACAAATATTTACATTAAAAAAAAAACACCCTTTATTTTTTTTACGGCCACACGCCGATCAAAATAAATATATAAAAAAAAAAAACCCTTCATTTTTTTCCAGCCATACGCCAATCTTGCTTATTCGTCTCTTCCATCGTTTTCTTCTTCTTTTTATCTCCTTGGGCTACCCTTAACGCCCCTGCCCCCGTGCTTTCGTCGCGAGCGATGACTCCCCGCTGACTATCAAAGGCCAAGAACGACGTTATTCCAAATCGGACCATGGAGGTGGTCTTTCGTTTAAGCTCTTTATTTTCGGCCTTCAGTACACCTATTTTTGCTCACGCATCCTTATACATGCGCTGGAGCAGAGAGAGTTGGGCGTTGACCTGATGGAGCTCACTCGCCTGTTCTGCAATTGGTGAGCCAATTTTGTGACTGCCTTCACCGTCTCCATACAGGACGTCAGTGTGAAATGATTGGCTTCTATGTCAGATTGAGCTGCCATGATTTGCTCAATCGACATCATAGGGAGGTTAGGAAGAGGAATGACAGGAAGATTTGGAGTAGGGGCACTCGGTCCAGTAGAGCTTATGGGATCGTTCAGGTCCGGAAATAGAGTGAGGGGGCAGGATGAGGAAGCCATGGTTTAAAGGTGAGAAGTGTAAAAAAAATGAGCTGCAAAGAAATGAGTTGCAAAGAAATAGAAGAGAACAGATTGAGGTTTGGCCTCCTCTGTTCAGTTTTTTTTTTTTTTTTTTTCTCGCGATAAGGAAGAAGAGACAGACGAGAGTGCTGAAGAAGAGATAGAAGAGAATGGTGAAGAAGAAAATGAAAGAGTGTGTGATTAAGAAGAAGGCAAAAGAGAAGAAGACAATGAGGGAGAGGGAGCTGATGCGAGTACAAATCGAGGCCTGCTTTTGTCGGCCAATGACGCAAAAGTGAGGCCGCGTGTCAAATGCGTTTATTGAAGGAAAAAGAGAGATGCGGGCGAGTTGTATGTGTATGCATATATGATGTCCTTTTGATAATGTCACAGGGGGAGAAATTATATGATGTTATGTATTATGGTATTATTTTCAAACTAATCTGATGTTATGTATTTATAGTTTGATATCTTAATCTTATATCATATTGTTGATTAAAGCTTATTTATTACACATGTGCTAACCTATGTATTTAGAAATGAATTCAGGAAGTATGACTTGAGGGGGACCCTTTCTTACTCCCAAATCAAATCAAAATATTGTTGTGTGCCATCATAAAAAATGGGGAGATTGTTAGACTTATTTATTTCGATAATTTATTTAATTATATTTTAATTTATTTGAAAAAGAAAAATAGAATCCAAAATTTATTTTGATGATTTATTTAATTATGCTTTAATTTATTTAAAAGAAAAAAATAGAATCAAAATTTATTTTGTCCCATTATTTTTCACCTAAACCTTTATCCTAAACATTGTTAGAATGTATTTAATATTTGATTAAATCAAGAGTTCAAATAGCCCGAAACAGATGTTCAAATAGCCCAGCACAGCAGCAGTTCAAAAGGTTCAAGTGGAAGATATTCAAATTAGTAATGATGGAGTACAACGGCTATTAACGGCTATAAATTCAAATGAATACAACAGCTATAAACGGCTATAAATTCAAATGAATACAACAGCTATAAATGGCTATAAGTTTCATTATATATACGAAAGCCTCTGATGTAAATAAGTGACAAAAAATCAGAAAATATTCTTTGATCTATGATCACTCACATCTATTCTTTGAAAAATTCTCTAAGAAGTGTTCTTCATTTTTTGTTTACATCCTCTCTCAGAAATTATACACTGAGCCTTATAGCATTAAGCTCATCTTTCCTGTGTGAGATTTACAGAAAAATCAAAGCTTCATTTTATATATCTATCTTTGAGAGATATTCATTGTAAGCTTTCTTTGAAATCAAAAATACCATTTCATCTTATAAAAGTGTTGCAAACACTGTATTCTTGAAATCTTGAGAGTGATTGTGAATTACCTAAGATTTGCAAGGGTTTGGGCTTGTGAAGTCTATGTAAAATTCGTTAAGGATTGCTCCATTTGTAAAGAGGTTGCTAGCACCCCTGTGAAGCTAGAAGATAGTGAAAAATCTCAAGTGAAGCTTGAGGAGTGGATGTAGGCTTGGTTGAAGCCAAACCACTATAAATATGTTTGTCTCTGCTTCCCTAATCACTTTACTTTCATACTACTATTCATGTGTTAATCATTTGATTTACCCTGTATGTTAGTTATATTTCATTGTTATTTTGCTTGATCATTTACTGCTACGTTCATCATTGTGCTTGTTAATAATTTGTTGTACTAGTAGTTAACTTTATTAGGGTATTATTAATTTTAACTTGTAGAAATTTAATTCACCCCCCTCTTAGGTTACTTTTTGGGTAACAAAACAGATCTCACTTGAATTTCCGTTAACCTTTTCATTCTCATTACAATGCTGTAACATGTCCGCGAGGGAACTCACGGGTTTACAGTTCGGACTCGATTTTTGTGTCACGGTTCTAAATCTGAACCAAAGAGTCCAAATCCGGCAAATCGTTTTGAGAAACAGATTTTTGAAAAGAAGTGCCAAACATGGACTGCTTTGCCAGATACAGAGTCGCCACCTAAATATTTTTTAATGGGGAAATTTAGGAAACCCTGACTCGGTGCCAAAGGCCACGTGTCCGTCATCACCAAAGTTGTCTTGGCTCGGGAGCTTGGGTACGATCGGGGAAGGTCAGCTATGAGCACCCCCTTTTGCCCGGTCCGAAGACCAGCCTCTACTAACCGTGATATCTTGTTTTGAAAACGTTATGTGTTCTTGTTCTGGTTATTAGCCTAGATTTACTATGTTATGCGCACAACAAACAAGTATAGACTAGATCGCCTAATTTGGAAACAAGCATTGCATATCCGTCTGTTTTGAAAATGCTTTGGAATTTGCTACTCGCAAGTAGGCTAAAACACGGATTTCAATGAGTTTTTCCAACTCAAACAATCCAACCTTCACCCACAGGCAATCAGGCAGTTTATCTCATATAAGCATTTAGCCACATGGTAATCATGCTGTCATGTTAACATTCACACCATGCGAGATGCTAAAGCATAAATACTTACATTGTACTCCATGCCAAAACAATAAACTAGTTAGCAAATATGCATGTCCTAGTTCATGTTAAGTAGCTAATGCAACACATGTAAGGATGCAGTTAGAGTAGGCTCGGCTAACCCTAAAATGGCATATGAAATGCTACAATTATCACGTATTCAATTTGGAATTGAAGTACTAATGCAGTTTGTATGATGTACCGAGCCCGGTGCATGCAAGACAAATGCATGGATGCACGCATGCATAGCATAAGGTATGCTAATTTAGACGTGCCCTAATCTACCATCATAAACAGGTAAATAAAAGGGAAGAAAGAAGTGGGGATTGGAAGACATGCACACACACGCACCCACACTTATTACAGATTTGCCCTCGCTCGGAGGGACCAAAAGAATAATACAAATTAATTAACTACGCAAGCTAATTAAATATTACAAATTACCTAATTAGTTAACAACTAACTAAACTAGGAAAAACAGTAAACCGCCTCGGGAGGAGAGCCTGATGCGACGCGTGCTCGGGTCCCGCTCGGAATTGCACTGCCATGCATAGTCTGCCTCTGTTTTCCCTGCTCTGCCCCTCCAAAGACTGCCAAAGCCTCAGGGATGTCTCTCTGGACATTGGGAGACACCACCGGCTGAGTAGAATAGCCACCGGCAGCTAGATATGGCCATCGGCTGGAAATGAGGCTATCGGCCACCAATACATTGCCGGTCGGCACTAAATATTGCCGGCCGGCCAAGAATACCTGCAGAACCTGCAATTGACAGCAGCAGAGGGCAAGGCATAGCATGGCAATACAATTCAAGCAATGTATGCACCAATCATGCCCCTTATCATGTTTGTGACTCAAAGGGGCATGTGCCTCGATTCTCGGACCATCAATCACGCATTTCCATGCATGATGGCCCAAAGAACCAAGTTGTGCACATTGATTTCAAATGCAATGCAAACAACCAAACCAAGGGGCTTCCACCTCCATCACGACTTAGTCAAGAGGTAGAGCATGCATGCCAATGTAATGCAACCCTAAGCATGTTAACTAGGCATGCAACATGGCAATGCAAACAAGTATACAAGCTAGCAAGCATGCAAGGCAAATAAAGGGTGGACTTAAACATGACTTGGGCAGCCCTAACTAGGCCCAAAGTCAGTGGCCAAAGTGCTCAAATATGAGGGCTAAATACACATACACACATGCACATGTTATGGTCCAACACTTAAGCATATAAAGGCAACTTTTAAACACATTCAAAAGAGGCCTAACATGGACATATGGCATACAACATAAGCCCCGAAAATCATGTTATAAGAGGTGCCAAACCAATTTAAACAAGACAAATACTAGTGTGCAAATAGTCCAAATTCTTGAAGCAAGGTAATGAAGCTTGGAAACACACTTAGCATAACAACCATGGCATGCATTAAACAACTAAAAACAGATTTTTAGCATGTTAAAACAAGGCCAAAGGACTACTTAGATGGCATCTAAGTGGCTCAAATATGAAGGCATGCACAAATGCACTTTCAAGGAGCATATAACACATGCTCAAGAGGCAACAAAGAGACAACCAAGGCAAGCATACAAGCATGTCTTAGGGACTGAAATGATGTTACAAATGGTGCCAAACCACTTAAATGATGCAAGCAACACATGCTACACATTCTCATACTTGAAGCATACAAGCTCAAACACAAAGGAGCTATACTAAGCATGCCAAGATCGACCCAAGCAACTATGGACAGACCTAAAACATGGCAAAATAAGCACAAAACCTTCACAAGGCTAAGCCTAAAACATGCTAGAACAAAGGCTAACAACCTAAGGCATATTAAGGCAATAACAAGGCATTACATGGTAGGTATGCTAAGCATGCATGGTGTACCAAAACAACTTAATACAAAGTTAAATCATGACAATATAAGCATAAAATATAGCCATGGCATGATCAACAAACCTTTAAACATAATGCTCCCTTAAGAGGCCAAAATTGGTCCTTTTCAAGGACACAAGGAGAGGGGGTGGCCCTCCCCTTTTTGAGACTTTAAGGCACCATCTTTACCACTGAAATCCCTCAAGATTTCAGTGGTGAAGAGGCCCAAACACCAAAGTCCCGAAACTTGCACAAAATAGCACAAAAAGGAGCCTTACAAGGCCTAGGAGAGGTCAAACAAACCCAAACCACAAAATACTCTTAACAAACAATCAAGAGGGCTAAAAAACAGAACTTTTTTATGTTATACACTAAACACAAAAACAGTTCTAAGATAGGTAGAAAAGCAATGCAAAAATGGGGAATAAAAGGGAAGTTTCTTACCCTTGAAGCCTTTCTTCACAAGCAATGCTCCAACAACCTTCCTTGGCTTTAATCCAGCTCCAAGACACTAAAACAACCCTCCAAAGGTCTCAAGTCCAAGAGATGGTGTGTTGGTGTGTGTTTGTGAGCAAAAGTAGGACAAAACACACACTTATAGAGATAGAATATGTATCTAACCCTAACCCTAGAACTCAAGCTTTACAAAAGCTGTCTAAAAATGTCTAACAAATGTCTAACCAATGGCTAAAGAGAAGAAGCACTCCTATATAGGCAATTCCCTCTTGTAAGGCTTACAAAACAAGCCATCCAAGAGGGAAATCCCTCCATACACGTGTATGGAGGGGAATGGGGTGGGTGCCAGCTATCACAGCTGGCACAAAATATCTGCTAAAAGCAGATGAACAGTAGTCGGCTGGCCAAAATTGTCATTTTGACAAAATTGATGGCCGGTCGGCCAAAAAGAGTGCCGGCCGGCAATATACATTGCCGGTGGACACAAACAACAGCCGGTGGCCTCTAGCCATGGCCGGTGATGTGTGGGGATGCCTCACAAGGCATTCCCTGCCCCTCCAAGGCAAAACACAAGTGTTTGGTGCAAAACCAGACACAAAACGGTCGAGTTCGGAGATCCTGAGGCAAGGCGCGTAGCCGAGACCTCCGGGAACTCCAAACGAACACAAACATGGATAATCACCGAGTGTTCCAACGGTGACGTCCAAGTCTTGAGGACGGTCAAAAATGGGGTGTCTACAGTTGCCCCTCTTTGACAGAACTCGAAAGTCATAACAATGACGGGAGTGAATGTCAAAGCCCAGAGACGACCCATTTTTGACAAGGCCGAAGACTTGGACAAACATGCAAGACAAACAAGGTATGCGCCCGAAGGCAGGGGCAAAATGCAAGATAATGCAAGAAGCCGAGAATAACTTATGATCATGCAAAGAAAGCTGTAACGAAGCACGCATGCGACAGTTTTAAGCTAGCATACACCAAACTACACTACAATGCAGAAAGGATGTAAGAGAATTATGCAATTCTCAATACGTCTCACGCGGAGGATATAATACCTGCCCGGTTCGTCCGGTTGCACCGGCCTCAAATGAACCGTACATACAATATCGTGCCTGTAAAGAAAACAAACTTAACAGGTACAATATTGTTAGCAATATGCATGACAATGCAATGATGAATGCAAAATGATATGCACCATATACAAAACTACGTATAAACAATGCAAATGATATGCAATGCAATCGAATCATGATTCAATCATGAGCGGTTCGAAACCACACAAATGTCAAATAGATTGATGGAAGTAACAAGTCTGTCTACCATAGAAAAGGTGCCGCAACCCTCAAACCAACATACCAGCGTGGAATAGGCGCGCACACATGCAGAACTATGAGTAATGTAGACGGACACAAGAACGAGTATTGGATGGAATGACATAAGTGAGGTGACGACCCGCTGGGGAAAGAATAATGATCCTAACACCAGATGCAACAATTACACTACAATGTAATATCTACAATGGATATGGCGTGCAGCCAAAACCGTATCTTGCCTAGGAAAGGCATGTACACATACAAGCCATGTCTAACACAGAAAAGGTGCCGCCACCCTCAAACCAAGTTCATCAAGGAATAGGCGCGTACACATGCAGAACTGTGTTTTGACGTGAAAAGTAAGGGCACATACCAGACCAAGCTCAACAAGGAAAGGCGCAACCATAGATGGAGGGTGATACAGTAAATGCATGCAACTAAAATGCAATGGAGATGGATACAACGGATATGGCACGCGGGCCAAACCAAATCTTGCCTAGGAAAGGCATGTACACGTACAAGCCGCGTCTAACACTGAAAAGGTGCCGCAACCCTCAAACCAACATACCAGCGTGGAATAGGCGCGTACACATGCAGAACTGTGTTTTGACGTGAAAAGTATGAGCACATACCAGACCAAGCTCAACAAGGAAAGGCGCAAGCCATAAATGGAGGATGATGCAGTGAATACATGCAACTACAATGCAATATCTACAAATATGCAATGGAATGTAAATGCAATATTTACAATGATGCATGACATATGCAATATTTACAATGAAATGCATGACAATGCAGTATTTACAATGATGCATGACATATGCAATATTTACAATGAAATGCATGACAATGCAGTATTTGCAATGAAATGCATGACATATGCAATATCTACGATGATGCGTGACAATGCGGTAAAGGTTTCGCACCCTCCAAGGATTTAAGGTCTCCTAGACCGTGACAATGCAGTGCACAATGCAAGTGAGACACGCATGCCATGAAGGAATGTAAAATGATATGTAAATGAGACACGCATGCCTCAAAGGTGCAAGACAATGCACATGAGACACGCGTGCCTCAAAGGAATGTAAAATGATGCAAATGAGACATGCATGCCTCAAGGAATGTAAAATGATGCAAATGAGACACGCATGCCTCAAGAATTGTAAAATGAGATGCATGATAATGTGAATGAATTCGAATGCGTGACAACGCATGTTTTCCTTTTGAAATGCATGACAATGCAAATGGACTTAAATGCGTAACAACGCACGTGTTTTGGAAAGCGTGACAATGCATGGATTTGATGCGCGGTGACGCGCAGCTTAAGATGCATGACAATGCAAATGAATTTGGGATGCGGTGCACGAGACAGTGCGATGGAATGCATGCCAAATGCAATGAGGTGCGCAAAACAGCGCGGTGCATTTGACAATGCGAGTGAAGGTCTTGCACCTCCCAAGGATTTTAGGTCTCCTAGACCGTGCGTGTTTAAGGTCTCGCCAGACCAGGACGAACAAAACAATGCGATTGAGATGCGATGCACAAAACAGGTGAGACACGCATGCCAATGGAAATGTGACACGCATGCCAATGCAAATGAGACACGCATGCCTCATGGAATGGAAGATGATGCAAATGAGACACGCATGCCTCAAGGATGCGAAATGATGCAAATGAGACACGTATGCCTCATGGAATGGAAAATGAAATGCAAATGAGACACGTATGCCTCATAAGAAAGTAAAACAATGCAAATGAGACACGCATGCCTCAAAGGAATGTAAGATGATGCAAATGAGACACGCATGCCTCATAGGAACTGAGGCATGCATGCCTCAAGGCCTGAACTGAAATGTAGATCGAAAGATGCATGACAATGCGAATGAACTAAAGTGCGTGACAACGCACGTCTTTTGAAATGCATGACAATGCTCGTAATAAAATGCATGACAATTCATGAGAGATGTGCATGACAATGCAAGGGGTGCGTGTTACAACGCGTGTAGTACGTGCATAACAACGAAACTGTGAGGCGCATGACGGCTCGATGCAATGCGCCGAAATAGTGTGATGAACGCGTGCAACGCACACGGGGCAACTTTTGAATCTTGCAAAAGGCAAAAGGATACATCATTGCATGAATTTGAGTGCCACGCACAGAAGACGCGGTCCGAGGTCAAAACGGAGGCCGGTTGAGCGTCGGAGATACACTTTCTTGCAATTTCTTGAGCTATGAAGACCAAAAACTACTCATATGGCCTAAACAAGGCTCTAGGAACACCACCGGCTGGAAGGAGAAGCCACCGGCTGTCCACCGGCTGCAAAATAGTTTCATCGGCACAATATTCTGCCGGCCGGCACAAAATATTGCCGACCGGCCAAAAGTGCCTGAGTCGGGGTAGATTCGACATTTCACTATGGGTCTTTTAAAATAGGGTTCCAAACCCTATTTTGTCACTTCCCCTTCGCCGAAAAACACTCATCTCTCTCTCTAGAGCCTTTTCCCTCCTCATTTCCTCATTTTATTCGCGTTCCAAGCCCGTTTCGTCGTCGGATTCGCGATTTCCTTCGCGTTTCGGACGTTTTCATCCGAACAAATCTTTGTTTCGGTACCTCTTTTGCCGTTTCCACCTTTTTGGGGTTTGTTCCCCTCACTTTCCTCTTGATTTCCGTGCCTTTTTCACATCCCGACTTCCCCGGCCATTTTCCACCCTCCCGGGGGTTGACTTTTCGGTTGACTTTCCATATTCCAGCCCGATTTTCATTTTCCGGCTATTTCCCTCATCGTTTTGGTATGGCCGACGATATTCCACGCGGTGGGACTCCCTCGGATCACGAGATGGATCCCGGGGTCGAGCTACTACCTTTGAGCGAGCGCCCGTTTGACCCGGCGACCTACCGGCCGGCGATTCATGTTCTGCCCCCCGACGGACTGCGCCAGTTCAGGAGTTTTGACATGGTGCTGGATCCCGAGCTTCTCTTGCGCGAGCCTGCCTCTCACCTATCCTTCGGCGCTTCTGAGGTAACATTTTTTCTGTGTTTTACATTTCTGCAATGTAGAACTTTTAACTGTCAACTGCCATAGCTGATTACAGTCTTTAACTGCTTAGTTCAGATATACTGATACACTGTGCATTGTAGTTGATCGCAGACACACTTGCAACTGATATCTGTTTAAGACCGACACATGCACACACACTGCACTAGCCTTAATTACCCAAACACACGGCACACACCATATTTCACTGCAAACACCGGCACCCGATACCTGTTTGAATCTGAAAATACGCACGCATGCCACATTTGCACTGAACCACTCAAACACGCTGACGCATCACACATTGCAGTTCACTGTAAACACACCGATACCCGGTATCTGTTTGAATCTGAAAAACTGGCACGCATGCTAAATTTGTACTGATCCACGCAAACACGCTGACGCATCATACGTTATAGTTCACTATAAGCACACCGGCACCCGATATCTGTTTGAATCTGAAAAACTGGCACGCATGCTAGGTTTGCACTGATTTTGACTGTTTCTTCAAAACTGTACATTTTATATTGCTTCGCAACTACTTGTTTGAAAACAGGGAGATTCCCATACCATCCGCGAGTATGGGAATACTGCCGCTCGTGAGTGGTACGCCGAGCTTCCCGACGCAGTTCGACACATCGTGGACCAGGCCGGCTTTGGCGCATTCTGCAGGGGGCTATCCCGACTCACTACATGCAGACCTCTCCTTGCCGCTCTGGTGGAGAGGTGGTGGGACACCACCGATTCATTTCATTTTTCTGCGACGGGGGACATGACGATGACCCTTTATGATTTCTCGGTGCTCACAGGCATCGGGGTAGGGGGTGATCCGATCCCCTTTGACATTGATATGGACGAGTGGACCGCTGCTCAGGTCTATCTGCTTGGCGCGGCACCGCCCCTCGTCCGTCCAGGTTTCGTCCGATACTCCTGGTTTGAGGTGCAGTTCAGGGTCCAGCCCGCGTTAGGGGAGGAGGCTCCGATGACTTAGGAGGCTGTGGAGCAGTATGCGCGCGGCTTCCTGATGTTTCTGCTGGGGACTACCCTTTTCGCTGACCGGGCGAACACCGTGCCTCTCTGCTTGCTCAGCGCACTGGTGGACGTCAGGGATATCTTACATTACGACTGGGGTGGCACCGCTCTGGCCACTCTCTACGGATATATGAGCTCAGCTTCCCGCGGGAGCGGACAGTTGCTCGGAGGCTACTGGCGAGCTTGGGAGGTACGTCTTCTTCTCTACTTTACATTTCTGCTCTACATTTTCTGTACTCTGTACACTACACTCGCTGTAGTCTGCTTTATACTTGCTGTATATTGTACACACGGCACACACATACTCTGCTTTACACTGACTGTACACTGCTCACACTGTACACTCTGCACAATACACCGCACAACACACGGCTCTGCTATTTCTGCTTTTTATTCTATATTCTGCTTTATCTGATAAAATGCACTGGTATTTATCTTGCAGTTGTGGGTTTATGCCTACTTTCCTAGGCTTGCTCCCGTACCCGACACAGAGACCCCTCTCGTCGTCCCGTTCTCACGTCGCTTCGACGGGAGGTGCGTGCGGAGGCCTCGAGAGACCTTTAGCTTCTTCCGCCGCTACTTCGACACCATCACCCCCACCGAGGTATGTTTTACTTGCAGTTCATTTAAGCTTCGTCTGTCCACTGCATATTTCAATAACAGTAGATAACAAACTGTATTTCATTTTCAGATCACCTGGCAGCCTTGGGCTCCTTTGCCAGCCGTGGTGCGGGATCGGTTTGCCGGTGCCGATGAGACCTCGCGTTTTCGGATTCTGCTGGAGGGCCCAGTCTGTCGGGCTTGGTACCTGGGCGAGCGTTTCTTACGTCAGACCCTGGGTTTACCGGAGCAGATAGTCCCGGTGCACCCTCCTGAGCATATGAGGGATGCCGAGAGATTCACCGCCGAGCAGATGGCAGACTACACCATTGGCTGGGAGGCGAGCGATTTCAGGGGCGAGGGCGATTACTCGGAGTACGTCCGGACCTTCATCATGCGACCCCTGAGCAGCGGCCGCCGAGCTGAGAGAGAGAGGCCGCGGTGCCGGTGACTGGAGCGGGAGCAGGGGCTGGAGGGGGAGCGTCGAGGAGAGCTCGAGTCCGTGGCAGGGCGGAGTTCAGAGAGGACGGGGGACCGGTTGGCCTGCTCTGCCCGCTTCACTGACTTTCAGAGGGCAGGGTGGGGCGACCTACCAGATCCCCTTTGCTCCTCCGCCGGCTGATCACGAGTTTGTCGGTGTCCCCGACTTGCCTCCGGTATGTATTACTTCACTTCGCATCTTGTACTGTTATTTCATTTCAGTTTATTTAATATTCCGCAGAATACTGATGTATCTGATACTTTTGCAGGCTTCCTTCAAGTACACCCGGCAGTCATTGGAGATGAATGCCTCCATGATGGGGATGCTACAGTGGACCTTCGACCTCCTAGCCCTTTATAGCATTCCGGTATGTTCTTTCTGACCACAGCCTCAAACGATACACAAACTGCTTTGCATAATCTGATGCACGACACAACACTGATAAACTGCTCACGGCATTCACACACTATACTCATACACTGCATTCCGTACTGATTCACTGCTCACGGCATACATACACTGTACTCATACACTACATTCTATACTGATTCACTGCTCACGGCATCCTGTAGACACCCTATTTTTGACCGTCCTCAAGACTTGGACGTCACCGCTTGAACACCCGGTGATTATCCATGTTTGTGTTTGTTTTGAGTTCCCGGAGGCCCCGGCTGCGCGCCGTGCCTCAGGATCTCTCAACCGGCTTGTTTTGTGCTTGGTTGTGCACCAAGTACTTGTGTGTTTTTGCATTTGAGGGTAGGGGAAGGCTTGTTAGCCATCCCTAAAGCCCACCGGCTGCCCCACACCTCCACCGGCACTCCCTAGTGGCCATCGGCACTCTTTTATCCAAATCCTTGGCCGGTCGGCACTATATGTTGCCGACCGGCAGTGTTTTGTGCCGGTGACTGTTTTGGCTGGCCGGTTTGACCTTTTTGCACCCCTGGGTCATGGTGCATTCCAGCTGTGCCAGCTGGTGTGCACTATCACTCATCCCCGTGCATGGGATTGACCCCCTTGCCCTTTAAACCCCCTCAAGCTTCTAGAAGCTTGACCCCTTTTGGCCAAGCTTCTTGGAGAAGCTTGGCCAGCTGTTTTGGCTTCTCCAAGAAGCCTTGTACCCCCTTGGTCCCTTGACCCCTTTCCTCTTGCTTAGCCATTAAGCTTAGAGCCTTTTGTTGCCTATATAAGCAAGCCTTCTCTCCCTTTGATTGAGGTTAGACATTTAAGGGCAAAACCAGAGCTTATACATATATTTCTCTGATATACATCCATATATATCTATATCTCCCTCTCTCTCCTCTTGTGTGTGTGTTTTTGGACCAAAAAGTGTGATTTCACCTTACTTTTGCACCATTACACACACTACTACACCTTAATCCGAGATTGGGAGGCTTGGAGGTTTGTTTTGTGTGATCTTGGACTGGTTTTGATCACTAGAGGAGGGCTGCTCCACCTGTTCTTCATTGGATCTTCAAGGGTAAACTTTTTGCTTTAGTTTCCCCATTCTTGCAACTAGTTTCTACCCCTCTTGTCTTGTGTTTTGAGCTTTGTGTTTAACATAAAAAAACCTTGTTTTTACTTGCTCAAGAACATTCATTAAGGTCACTTTTGTATTTGAGTGAAGCCTCACTCTTTTAGGCCTTGTTTTGGTCCTTTTGTGCCTTTTTTTGGAGCATTGTCTAACTTCAGTGTTTTTGGTCTTCTCACCACTGAAAACCAGTGGGTTTTCAGTGGTGAGGGAGGTGTTTTGAAGTCTCATGTAGGGGAGGGACACCCCTCTCCCCTTTGTCCATCTTTGGCTTTCATTCTTGGCTCATGAGGTAGCATGTGTGCATGCTTGCATTTGGCTTCATTTCAGAACTTTTTGGGGTGTTTTAAGTCATGTTATACCTCTGTCTAAGGTTGGTTTCGTGGCCCTTAACATGCTTCCCATACTTGCTTTGTAATGTTCCATTTTGCTTAGAGACATGCCATGTGTTTAGCCTCATGTATCTCCATGTTTTTAGCTTAGCATCTTGAAGATGTTGGTCTTGATTTGCCATGTTTTAGGGCTGTGAGCCACTGATTTTGCCATGTATAGTGTGCTTGACATGGTTGTTTTGTATTCTAGGCTTGTAAGCCTCATGCATTTTGGTTCCTAGCATGTTCAACATTGATCATCCTCATGATTTGGCATCATTTGTGACCCTATTTCAGTCCATAAATCATGTGTGTATGTTTACATATGTGACCATTTTCATGCTTCAAGGGTGTCCCCTTTTATGTCTAGGAATTGGCATTGTGTATGCTTGCATGATTAATACATTTTGGGGCTGCCATATGTGGGTTTTGGGTGTCATTTTGCATGATAGAAGTCTGTTTTTGGTTGTTAGATGCATGCCATGAGTGGCCTTGATAATGGTAGTAAGGTACTCTCTTTGGTGCCCTTGGTTTTGGGCCTATTGCCTTGCATGCTTGCATGAGTTTTGGTCATCATTTTGGGCATGTTTTGCCACTGTTTTAGGGAGGTTTGAGGGCTGTCCCATTGTAGCTTAGTCTACCATTGCATGTTTAGTATATGTGTGTTGCATGCTTAGTCAACATGGTCTTGACATAAGACAATCCTATTGCCTTAGGTGTTCATGTTTGTATCACACTTTGCATTGTGCATGCTTAGTATTGTATACTTCCCATGATGTGTTACATAGCATTTGGCATGCCTTACACTTTTGTGTCATGTTGCATTGTTGATGCATGTTTGCATGGATTGCATTTCATTACTTGGTTTGGGGTGTCAAACCAAGTGTGGGAAATGAGGGGTGTTTGTACTCCAAGTGACAAAACACACCTCAATTCCCATGTCACTAAGGCCCTTGACTTTGGCATGATAGGGACTTAGTTATCATTGTTGTGTTGCATGCATTTTTACATTGAAATGCAACCTTGGTATCTTAGGCTATCATGCACCAAGGTGCACAATTGATAGCCCTAGAACCAAGAGCCATGTTTCCTTGAGTCCCATTCATGATAGGAAGCATTGGCCATGCATAAATATGCTCAAAAATCCAATACCATGCACTGCTGCCTGCTGTTGCTGTCAAACTGTCTTCTGCAGGAATTTTGTGCCGACCGGCAGGAAAGAGTGCCGACCGGCACTGTATTGCTGGCCGATAGACTATTTTGCAGCCGGTGGCCACCACAAGCAGCCGGTGGTAGTTTCCTCCAGCCGGTGGCACTCAGCAGAACACAAGGAAGGTTTCCTGGGACTTTGGTATTTTTTGGAGAGACGGGGCAGTAAAAACAGAGGTGGCAGTGGCACGGTGTAGGCTTTTCCGGGCAAGTTGGATCGAGCATGCATCATTCGCGCATCCCGAGGCGGGGCTGCGGCCTTTCCTATTCTGCATTTAATTTATTTAATAATTAGAATTTTGTAATAATTTATTCATTTATTCTTTGGACTGTATTATTATTCGGTCCCTCCGAGTGAGGGCAAATTTGTAATAAGTGTGAGTGAGTGGGTGTATGTCTTCCAATCCCCATTTCTTTCTCCCTTTTATTTACCTGCTTATGATGGTAGATTAGGACACGTCTATTAGCATACCTTATGCAATGCATGCGTGCATTCATGCATTTGTTTACATACACCGGGCTCGGTACATCATACAAACTGCATCGTACTTTCGATTTCCAAATTGAATACGTGCTACTCGCGCATTTCATATGCCATGTTTAGGGTTAGCCGAGCCTACTCTAGATTGCATCTATGTCTGTGTTGCATTAGCCACTTAACATGAACTAGGTCATGCATGTTTGCTAACTAGTTTACTGTTTTGGAGCGGAGTACGATGTAAGTATTTACGCTTTAGCATACCACATGCGTGTGAATGTTGCCATGACAGTATGCTTACCATGCGGCTAAGTGCTTATGTGAGTTAAACTGTTTGAATGCCTGTGGGTGGAGGTTGGATTGCTTGAGTTGGAATAACTCATTGAAATCCGTATTTTAGCCTACTTGCGAGTAGCAAAATCTAACACGTTTTTCGAGACAAAACGGATATGCAATGTTTATTTCCAGGTTAGGCAATCTAGTCTATACTTTTGTGTTGTGCGCATCACGTAGTAAATCTAGGCTAATAACCGGAATAAGAGCATGTAATGTTTTCAAAATCGGATATCACGGTTAGTAGAGGCCGGTCTTCGGACCGGGCGAAAGGGGGTGCTCATAGCTGACCTTCCCCGATCGTACCCAAGCTCCCGAGCCAAGACATTTGGTGATGACGGACACGTGGCCTTCGGCACCGAGTCAGGGTTTCCTAAATTCCCCCATTAAAAAATATTTAGGTGGCGACTCTGTAATCTGGCAAAGCAGTCCATGTTTGGCACTACTTTTCAAAAAATCTGTTTTTCTTCAAAACGATTTGCCAGAGTTGGACTCTTTGGTTCAGATTTAGAACCGCAGCAACACAAAAAGGAGAGTCCGAGCTGTAGCGAGGCCCCCCCCGCGGGCGCTGTTACAGTTTCTGGCGACTCTGCTGGGGATCTTTAGAGAGCTTGACTCAAACTCGTGATATCCTGTTTTGACTACGTTTATGTGTCTCTTTGCATTGCATTTGCATTTGGTGCGCCTAGGACACCGTGTTGGCCATTTGCTATTCCTGAGCGGTTTGCCGGAGGCTTGTCTTGTCAAGGCATGTCCATAAGGCTGATCGGTTGCGGGCTCTGCCAGTATGGGAACACAAACCCCGGTTTTACCGGGGCACCCTTCTGACCATTCGACCTAGTGCATATCGAAATCCATAGTGACCATTCCAAACTAGGACAGGTTGCTTACCCGATATAGGTTGTTTGAAACCGCTGTGTGCGTAGTGAAACCCTAGCTCCTGACAAAATAGGACAGGGAAACCCTACCCCAACATAGGGGTGTATTGGCTCTCATTTACTTGCTATGTGCTTTTAGAGTGTATCTCTACAGGGAATGCGCATGTCAGTTTGCAAGTTTTATCCGGCCTAAGGGCACCAGTAACAGTATTTTGAAGGAATCAGGTTATCTGTGGGTACAGGATTCAGACTTTGGGGCAATGATTCAGAAATAGTGATCAGTATGGGAGGGACAGTGAATCGAGTTCAGCGTGTTATCCAACCGTGTGGTGTTTATTTTATGCCGTTATGCTGTCCGATTTTCTGTTATTTATACGCTTTATTTATCTTTTTTTTACTAGGTAGTTGAGCACGATTGCTTCTAACCCAGTAGATACTCCCCGAGCACTCTGGACTAGAGGTCGTCGACTCCATCGATCTGAGGATCTGGTAGACGGACAACCAGTGTACTGTTCACTACCCCCGGTTACTAAGCAGAGGTCAGTCAGACAGAGGACATTAGCACAGCAGTCAGTTCAGAGGGCCTTATCTACCCCACCTGTGTTCAGTAGGGATCAGGGTTCCGTGTCACCAACAGAGAGAGAATATATACCGGTATTTCAACCAGAGCAGAATAGCATGGCTAGTTTAGAAGAGATGGTGCGCCACCTCCAAGAAAGCATGAAAATGATGCAGCAAGATGCTGTCCGACAGGCAGAATTCGCCAGGCAACAGGCCACACTGGTAAAGGAACAGGCAGAGACAATAGCCAGGCTAGAGCAGCAAACCGGAGCATCTGCTTCGCATCAAGCTCCTCCCTCGCCAGGAGTTCCTAATGTCGGGGAGACAGCCAATGTTCAGACTGATACAGAACTGCCCACAGGACCACCCCCACCTCCAACCCTACCTCAAATCCAACCTCAGCTATCAAAAACGCCCACCAACCTACCGGACTCTCCCTTTGAGTTCGAGTCTGATCCCACAGCACTGAAGTTGAGCAAACTTGAAAAGTTGTTCAAAAGATCCCAAGGGGTCAAGACTATCCCCGATATCGAAGATGGATACACGGACGCAGCTGTGACGTTGCCCGACAGATTCAAAATGCCTCATATTGATCGATTTGACGGGTCCGGGGACCCCATGGTGCATTTAAGACTGTTTTCAGATGTTCTAAGGCCGATGGGCCTCAGTAGGCTTCAGAAGTTGTCTTTGTTTGGCCGGACCCTGTCGGGTGTGGCGGCCATATGGTATGCCAAGCTAGAAGATGATGTCAAGAGGAATTGGGACGAAATGGCTGAGGCCTTCATCGCACAGTATTCGTATAATACACAGATTGAGATTACGACCCGTGATCTCGAGACGACTAGGCAAGAGCCTAAGGAGAGTTTTTCAGAGTTTGTAACCAGATGGAGGGCCAAGGCTTCGATGATGACCCTGAGGCCTACGGACAAAGACCAGATTCGGATGATTGTGCGCAATCTTCAGCCGAAGTTGATGCAAAAGATGATAGTTCTCCCCTTTCCTACTTTTTCTGACCTACATGAAATGGGGGTGCAGATTGAAGATGCCTTGAAGCAAGGCTTGATTGATAATGACCGGGAGCAACCCCGACGAACTTTCAACCGTGGTAGCAATGCGGGCCCGAGTGGCGCTACTACTACGAGAGCCACCGAAGTAAGCATGGTCACCGCCAACCCCCCTCCAAGAAATACGGCAGCTGCACCATTCTCCGGCGCGTCCGGAAGCAACCCACAAACAACCAAATACCCACCCAGAAACACCAGAACCTTCGCCCCACTATATATGCCCCTATCCAAAGCTCTGGGGGTTTGATCAAAAAAGGGCACCTGAAGCCCCTGGAGCCGCGGCCCTTACCAGAAAAACTCCCTCCTACCCATAACCCGGCCAAATATTGCGCCTTTCACCAACAGCACGGTCACGACACCGATCTGTGCTTCCGGTTGCGTCATGAGATCCAAGATCTCATCGACAATGGGGTGATTTTGCCTCCCGAAAAACCCAATGTTACTACAAATCCCCTCCCCGCACATAACCAAGCTCCACCACCCAAAAGACTCAATTTCATCTACTGGGACCGTGTCCTACGACCCTAGTATCTATATCACACCTACCCACCTGCCTAAACCAGAGGTGTTCCTCCCCGATTGCACCGACTTGTGCATGATGGACATCTCCATGACCCAACCCAAGCCAGCGGCGGTGACCACCAAGAACAGGAAAGAGGAAATCCCAAAGGAGAGACAGGTTGTTGAGCCAGAATCTGCGGAATCTGGGAGTTACGTTGGGAAAGACATTAGTCCGAGTGACTACATTTCATCAAAAGGCCAAGATGGGCCGAGTAGAATTGCCAACAGGGGGAGAGTTGTGTA
>JAPPVO010000003.1:37712532-37893994 GCA_030407325.1 Camellia japonica | reverse complement strand
TATGAACTGCAAATGAAATTAAAGGAAAATAGAATAAGGTTGGTCTTAGTGGCATATGGATAAGCAGGTCTTGTGGATGTTTCAGGATCAGTATTGTTTATGTACATGGTATTTATACCTTTGCTAAACCTCATAAATTGTGTTAGATTATTTCCACTGGGCTGTTGGCTCACCCTATATGGGAATTTCATATTCAGGTACAGGTGAGATGCTTCCTCCAAGGCAATAGCGTGGATGGAGTTTTGGGAAGCAAGAGCTTCTTAATTATGCCTTATGTGTATATATTTGTTATTTGTAAAGCCATGGGCTTAAGATGTAATGAGCGAGATTCAATTTGTGTAATCAAGCAATGACTTGGAAATATGTAAGCCTACATGGCATTTAACTGGTTGTTAAACAGTGAACTCTAATATATGAAAGTATGTTCTTTCTCATATTTATTCCGCATATGAGTTATCTTTATTGTATTATTTTGGGGGTGTGACAACTTGGTATCAGAGCGTACTGGGTTTGAATACTTTGGATACTTGGGAAGTGGTTAGTACCACAATGAGTTTGTCTCGCTTGTTAGAGACTTATGTATGATGTTATGTGCTTATATGATAACATGCTTATGTGACTATATGGGTATGTAATTTAGTTTCTAGGATGTTGATCGAATCTATGGGTTTTTGGGAGTCCTATTGGAAAAGCACTTGATCACTGCCGTTTCTAACTGGAACTCTAGCAACGCCACGGGACGGCCATTATCCGGAAATGAAATTCGTAAGTGCTTATGTGATTATGTGCTTATGTGCTTATATGGAGTGAATTACAGTTGTCCAATGTATTAGGACGCGAGTGAAATAGCTTCGACACATTTGTGAATGTGCTAATTCTTTGTTACCTTTATTAGGATGTCAGGACGAGGACATGGTGGTAGGCGTGGTAGGCCTAGGAGGTAGGAGATGCATATACCAGATGAAATTCCGGCGCAGGAGGAGGGAGTTGGTCACGCCAACGTGGCCGAGCCAGTAGGTCAGCAGGCTATGGGCACCTTAGCCCGCGAGATGGTAGGAGCATTGAGGGAATCCATGGACATTCTCAGGGCTGAGAATCAAGTCTAGGCCCATGTAGCTGAAGCAGGGCCGTCTTTTATGAAGAGAGAGTTCTTCCGGTCGAATCCGGATGAGTTTTTGGGTGACCCTAAGGAGCCACTAAAGGCTGATGAGTGGCTTGAATAGTTAGCGAAGACATTTGAGATGCTTGGCATCGAAGATGATCAGTTGAAAGTGACCTTGGCGTCTTTCCAGTTAAAGGGGGATGCAGGGCAATGGTGGAAGTATGCGCGGGGGCGCATTAAAAGGACTTGGGAGGCTTTTGTTGACGCATTTCAAGAGAAGTTTTTGCCTCCCACTGTTAGGGAGAAGGTAAGCGATCAGTTCTGTCAGCTCAAGCAGCTGAATACACCAGTGGCTGAGTTTGAGGCCACCTTTACTAGTTTATCCAGGTGTGCACCTGAGTTAGTGGCGACTGAGAAACGCCGTTGTCTGGAGTTTAAGAAGAAATTGAGGACCAAACTCATGTTTCAAGTGGCCAGTTCCATGATTAGAGATTATGGGCGCCTTGTGCAGTCTACAGCTCACCTTGAAACTATTATGCAAGCAGAAGATGAAAGGATGAGGGGCTCTAGGAGGAGTCTGGATAGTCAGGGAGACAGTAAGAGGTAGAGGGGTTCCTACTCTCAGCAGTCCCAGGGAACTTAGTCGAGGTCCACTTTTCCAATACCGAGTTCAGGTTCTGGGAGAGGTGGGCAGGGAGATTTTACTTACTTTGAGTGTGGTCAGTTGGGCCATAAGTCTCCAGCTTGTCCTCAAAAAGGAGGCAGACAGCGAACAACATCATCTTCGGCTCGTTTTCAGAGCCAGAGTTAGGGAAGAGGCCAGCCGCTCACTTGTTATCAGTACGGGCAGGCGGGGCACCTGAAGAGGTTTTGCCCACAGTTGGGTGGTACACCTGGTGCGTCTGGTTTGAGACAGACACAGAGTCACCAGCCAACACAGTCAGCATAGGCCTCAAGGGCCAATCAAAGAGTCTCTTCAGCTCAGTTTGTGCATCAGGCTTATACTCCGGGGGGTGAGCAGGTTGAGTAGAGGCCTACTGGACGTATGAATACAGTTGTAGGGCCAGATCTTGTACCTAATCCTTCTGTAGTGAGAGGTACCTTTTTGTTTTGCAATTCAGTTGCTAATGTGTTGATTGATACGGGTGCATCCCATTCTTTTATTTCGTATGCGTTTGCATCAGTTTTAGGTTTGGAGTTGACACAGTTAGCATCTCCTATTTGTGTAGAGTCACCTGTTGGTGGTCAAATTGTTTTGAGACAGGGATGTCGGGGTTATGACATCGAGGTTGCTGGTCGTCGATTACCTTTTGCATTTGTATTGATTGACATGCTTAGTTTTGATGTCATATTGGGTATGGATTGGTTATCGTCATACCGGGCTGTTATAGATTACTACCGTCAGAAAGTTACTGTATGTACCTTGAGTGGCAATTGCTTTATTTCTTAGGGGATCGGGTGGATAGAGTCTTATCACCAGTATATGATGCGCATGGGCGGAGTGAACTTAGTTGTCTCCTTGCTAGCTTTTTTAGTAGTGAGTGTGATGAAATTCGGGTTGAATTACCGAGGGTAGTTTGTGAATACTCGGATGTTTTTCCCGAGGATCTTGTCAGTTTACCGTCTTACCGAGAGATCGAGTTCTCTATTGATTTAGTGCCTAGCATGGCACCAGTTTCTATGGCTCCATATAGATTTGCACCTGCTGAATTGAGTGAGTTGAAGATTCAACTCCAGGAATTGTTAGATAAGGGTTTTATTCGCCCTAGTACTTCACCTTGGGGAGCGCCGGCTCGCTTTGTTAAAAAGAAAGATGGAGTATTACGGCTTTGTATTGATTATCGAAAGTTGAACCGGGTTACTATTAAGAATAAGTACCCAATGCCTCGTATAGATGATATGTTTGATCAGTTGAAGGGGTCTTGTTGTTTCTCTAAGATAAACCTGAGATCGGGTTATCATCAGTTGAGAGTAAGGGAGGAGGATATCCCGAAGACAGCATTCCGTACGCGGTATGGCCATTATGAATTTCTTGTAATGCCTTTTGGGCTAACTAATGCTCCAGCTGTGTTTATGGATTTAATGAATCGGATCTTCCGTGAATTCTTAGATTGTTTTGTGGTTGTCTTTGTGGACGACATTTTGATTTATTCACCTTCTGAGGAGGAGCATGAGGAACATTTACGAGTAGTACTTGAGTTACTTAGAGCCCATAAGCTGTATGCTAAGTTTGGGAAATATGACTTTTGACTGGAAGAGTTTAAATTCCTAAGGCATGTAGTATCAAGGGAAGGGGTGACTATAGATTCATCCAAGATAGAGGCAGTGCAAGATTGGGCACAACCTAAGAATGCTTTCTAGATTCGTTGTTTCTTGGGGTTGGCCGGGTATTACCATTGGTTTGTGAAAGATTTATATAGACTAGCTTCACCTTTGACTAAGTTGACGAGGAAAGAAATCAAATTCGTGTGGAGTGAGACTTGTGAAAAGTCGTTCCAAGAGCTTAAGATTAGACTCACCACTGCTCCAGTATTGATTATACCGGAGAGGGTGTAGACCGCCCCAAACTCTCTCCTTGCGTGAGGGCGCGAATTGGGTTCTAGCTACTATAGTTCGGACTCCTATCACGGTTCTGAATCTAATCTCACAAAGTGCAATGTAAGACTGATAAATCACCAAAGAGTCCAAATCCGGCAAATCGTTTTGGAAAATCGATTTTAATCAAAAAAGCGCCAAACATGGACTACTTTGCCAGATTTCAGAGTCACCACCTAAATATTTTATTTTAGGAAGTTTAGGAAACCCTGACTCGTGCCTAAGGCCACGTGTTCGTCATCACCAAAGTTGTCTCAGCTCGGGAACTTGGGTACGGGAGGGGAAGGTCTTGAAATGAGCACCTCCGCTCGCCCGATCAAAGGATCGGTCTCTACTAACATGATATGTTGTTTTTATAAACACATGCGTTCTTATTCCGGTTATAGCTAACTTTACTATGTGATGCGCACAACACACAAGTATAGACTAAATCACTCAATTTGGAACAAAACATTTCATGTTTGTTTTTCGAAAATGGTTTGAAGTTGCTACTCGCAAGTAGGCTAAAGCGCGGATTTTCCGCCAAACAAAGTGGGCTTCAAACATGATGATTTGCCACCTCAAGTGGGCTTAAAACTCACATTTTAATGAATTGTTCCAATTCAAGCAATGAAGCCTTCATCCACAGGCATTCAAGCAGTTATAGCAGTTAAGCAAATAGCCTCATGGCAAGCATGCTGTCATGGCAACACTTACACTCATGCAAGGATGCTAAAGCATAAACACTTATAGTGTACTCCGAGACAAAAAAGAAGCTAGTTTGAAATCAATGCATGATCCTAGCTATGTTAAGATACTTAATGCAACACATGCAAAAATGCGGCTAAGTGGGCTCGGCTATCTAAGATGGCATATGAATGCAACACTTGATAACATGTATTCAAATAGGTATTGAAATACGATACAGTTTGAATGATGCGCCGAGCCCGGTGCATGCAAGACAAATGAATGATGCACGCATGCAAGCATAAGGTATGCTAATCAAAACGTGCCCTAAACTAACCATTGAAAGCGGTTAAGTAGAAGGGAGAAAGAAATGGGGGTTAGAAGACATGCACACACGCACGCACCCTTATTACAACAATACGCCGTCTCGCAGGAGGGTCCGAATGAACTAAAAGCTAACTAGCTACGCTAATTAAGCTAACTATTACAAATTACTACATAGATCTATTAGCTAAGCACGTTAACTAATTAAGTACAGAACCAATGAATTAACTAGCTAAGCAAAGCAGTTAAAAGGCCTCGAGGGCGAGGGATGCATGTATGCTCGGTCGCGTCCTCCCAGAAATCCACCGCCTTGCCTCAAGATGCCTCTTTTTGCGCACCTTTAGACCTCTGAAAATTGTGCCAACTTCTAGGTTGATTCTAACCCATCTCAGGAACATGTTGAGGGATGATCGGCTAGAGATGGTGGCCATCGGCCAGTAATGATGGCCAATCGACAGGCTTTGATGGCCGGTCGGCTTCTCTGGTGGCTGGTCGGCCACTGATTCCCTGAATTTCCTCTTTTTGCTGCAGCAGAGCACAAACAGAGGCATGGGAGTGTATTTGCAAGGAAATGTGTGTACCACCACACTCCTTATCATTTCTCAAGCTCAAAGGAGTGCGGTACTCGACTCTCGGGCCACCAACCGAGCATCGCAATGCACGATGGCCGAGAAGCCGAGTTTGTACAAGTCAATGAATGCACAAATAACACAAGACTCAAGAGGCCTTTACCCTATCATGCACAATCAAGGGGGACGGCGACCAAGAAAGGTGACACGTTTCATCACTTCAAGTATGAAACGTCTCATATTTCTTGTGTTTGAATTAACGTCCGATTCAAACACATGCAATGCAACTCAAACATGTTATCTTGGCATGTTTTACTTGGTTCAATTTTGTTTACTCATTTTAACTTACCAATTAATCCTTTAATTGATTTGTCCAAATGTGATTGTCCTCTAATGGGAAAGATGGTCTAAATCACAAGTACCTTAAGCATGAAAGAAGCCTCATGCTTTTGGTTAGTAGAAGCCCTCAAGAGAAGGCTAAAACCATTAGGCATGAGAGCCTCAATTCCATGCTCAAGCCAACAAGGGGCTCAAGACCTCTTTCAAAGGAGTGAAGCATGGAGTGCAATGGCATAATTTTCAGCACTGAAATAACATGCTAAATGACTTAAAATCATGGAAATGATGCATACAAAACATGCTTGAAGTCAAAGGCATTGAAACTAGCAAAGAGCATAGCACTATAGGCATACAATACTAAGCCTAACTGACCAAACCAACCCTGGACAGAGGTTAAATATGCCAAAACAGTGGTTGAAATATACTAAGATCAAGGCATATAACACAAGGAAAATATGCACATTTGATGGCTCGCAAACAAGGCATGAAGACACAACTCTCAAACACATTGAAGGAGTGGAAAATGTGAGAGTGTGGCAATGACATGTGCTTTGAAATTACATACCAAATGAAGCCATATCATGCACACATCACAAATATAGCATGCTAGTGGTCTCAAAACTCAAGACTAGTGAAGCCACTTGCACTATAGCTATATAAAGCATGGCTCATATGACCAAGACCACTCGAAACAGTCCTAAAGCATGTCAAAATATTATCAAAAATGTGCTGGAATGGAGCCAATACATGCTAAAATAATAGGCTACAACATCAAGCGTGTTAAGCTAGTAAGCATGATTTGCACTACAAGTACAAAATGCAAGCAAGAAGTGACCAAACTAGCCAAAATCAGAGTTAAAGCATGCCCAAAAAGTCACAAAAACATGCTCAAACTAAGCCTCAAGAAGGGAGAAATACATGCTCATTTGATAGGCCAACAACACATGCTAACAAGACAAG
Source organism: Camellia japonica (assembly GCA_030407325.1). Lineage (NCBI taxonomy): Eukaryota > Viridiplantae > Streptophyta > Magnoliopsida > Ericales > Theaceae > Camellia > Camellia japonica. The sequence continues at coordinate 37,887,439 of JAPPVO010000003.1, read as the reverse complement.
AGAATGGGGGAACCACCCCCTCCTATTTTGAGCCTCAAAACAAGTTTTCTACCACTGAAATTCCTCTAGAATTCGGTGGTTTTAAGGCCAAAAAGGAGTTGTTTGAAAACCTTGAAAGATAGCTCAAAAGGCCTTACAAGCCAAGGAGCAAAAGGAAGGAAACACCCCCAAGCCAAACAAGGCTTAAACCAACATTTTTGGGATTGAAAATCAGACCTTTTTGTAGTTCAACACCACCCCAAAAAACAGCCCAAAACAATGGAAAAAGGATGGTGAAGCAAGTGTGCAAAACAAGCTTGAAAGGGAGAAGTGCTTACCCTTGAAGCACAGCAGCAAAATGGCCAAAATTCTAAGCTTAAGCCAGCTTTGAGAGCTCAAAATAGGCTCCAAGGGATCCCAGCCCAATGGTGATCAAGTTTGATCAAGAATGCCTAGGCCAAGGAAAGGTGTATCTCCAAGTGTATCTCTTGTATGTACACAAGGGCAAGAGAGAGAGCAAACTAGAGAGAAAGGTTGAAATTTAGCTCTGAAATTTCTAGAGAGAGAGGACTTTTTTTTAGAGAGAGAGGCTCCCAAAATTGCTTCAATGTTCTAAGCCTTCAAAAAATGTTCTAACCCTCCAAAACAATAGATATGGTATCCATATATAGCAAAATGAAAGCTTCAGGTCGAAAATATCTGAATATGAGACAGCTAGAGGGAAAAGATCTTCAAATTCTGAGTTTTCTGGACATTTCTGGCCGACCGGCCATCTTTTTGGCCGACCTGCTACTAATGATGGCCGACCAGCCACTTCTGTGGCCGACTGCAAGTTCTACTCTGCAAGTCCAACTTCAAATGGGCATATCTCCTTCACCTGGACCCCTTTTCAGGTCATTCTTGTGTCCAAATTGAAGCCCCGAAAGTAAGATTTCCAATGGTGGAAACCTTACATCAAAATTCTAACTGTGAAAAAAGTTATGCCTCTTTTAGTGAAGACTGCTCAGTTTTGATCATAACAGATTGATGCCCAACTTCTAACAACTATATCTCCCTCATCCGGACTCGGCTTTAGGAGATTCTTGAGTGAAAAATGAAGCCCCGGAAGTCTTCTTTCCAACGGTGGTGGCCTTATAGCTTAAATCCAAGTGTATAGACAGATAGGCTCGATTTAGCGAGGGCTACAAGGGCTGCTTGACTCTCTCTCAACGATTCATGCCCATCTTTTCCCCCAACTTGGTTTCTTCCCTCTCCTCTTCTTTTCTTCAACTCCAAACCCCTAAACAAGATGTTTTAAAGATTTTTCAAAGAGTTCACCTCTCTTTTATTCATTTCCACTTTGTCCTTACTCAGTTTGCCGGAAAGCGCAACATTTAACAAAATGCGAGCGTCGGAACATCGCAAAAACTTTGTTTCAAAAATGTTTTGAAAGAGAGGGTTTTAAGGTCTAAATCTTTGGTCAAAATTGTTTTAGTCCAAAAATGGGGTGTAAGGTTGGGATTTGACTCTCTCCTTGCCGAAGAAATTGAACCTTTGCACTGCATACCTCATCAACAAGTAAACAATCAATGGCGCCCAAGTCTTAAGGGCAGTCAAAAATGGGGTGTCTACAAAGGGGTTTGGGTTATTCAGTTTATTGCGATGCTTCACGAGAAGGTCTAGGTTGTGTATTGATGCAAGAGGGTAAAGTAGTAGCCTATGGTTCACGGCAGTTAAAAACACATGAGAGAAATTATCCCACCCATGACTTAGAGTTAACAGCAGTGATATTTGCCTTGAAGATCTGGAGGCACTATTTGTATGGTGAGAAATTTGAAGTGTTCTTTGATCACAAGAGTCTGAAATATCTGTTTACACAGAAAGACTTGAATTTGAGACAGATGAGGTGGATGGAATTCATAGAGGATTATGATTTTGAGTTGCATTATCATCCCGAGAAGGCCAATGTTGTGGCCGATGCTTTGAGTAGAAAGTCAGTTAGCAGTGTAGCTTCTATCGCCATCCGAGAATGGGAAATGTTGGGTACTCTTAATGAGTTTGACTTGCATCTGGGCAAGTCTGTTGAGTCTGCAGCTTTGTTTTCAGCAGTTGCACAACCTACACTTGTGAACCGAGTGTTGGAAGCGCAAAAGGGTAACCTTGAGGTGGAGTCATTCCGAGAAAAGATTTCCAATGGGAAGGTAGAAAGAGGTTTGACTGTGTATCCCGACCAAAGTGTGAGATACCATGACCATTTGTTTGTACCGGAGTCTTGCCGAAAGGAAGTACTCCGAGAGTTTCATCATTCGCGCCTTGCGGTGCATTCGGAAGGCACAAAGATGTATCATGATCTTAGTCGCCAGTTTTGGTGGAGAGGTATGAAAAAGGATGTAGCTGTGTTTGTATCAAAGTGCCTTATTTGTCAACAAGTGAAGGCCGAATATCAGAGACCAGCGGGTTTGTTACAACCTTTACCTATAGCCGAGTGGAAATGGGAGCGTGTTACCATGGATTTTGTAGTTGGGCTTCCTAGAACACAACGAGGCAATGACGCCGTTTGGGTGATTGTTGATAGGTTGACTAAGTTTAGCTATTTCATTCTGTTGTGCACCAGCGACTCGGTTAAATGCTTGGCAGAGTTGTACATTAGAGAGATAGTTCGACTTCATGGAGTCCCTGTGACTATTTTATCGAATAGAGATCCTCGTTTTACTGCCTAGTTATGGCAAAGCCTTCAAGAGGTGTTGGGAACTAAGTTGACTCTTAGCACCGCTTATCATCCTCAAACCGATGGACAATCGGAACGTACCATTCAGATTTTGGAGGACATGCTTAGAGCTTGTGTCCTTGATTTTAAGGGGCCTTGGGAGAAACACTTACTGTTGGTTGAGTTCGCCTATAACAATAGTTATCAATCTAGTATTGGGATGGCACCATTTGAGGCCTTGTATGGCCGACCTTGTAGATCACCAGTTTGTTGGGTTGAAGTGGGTGACGCACCATTACTGGGTCCGGAAATTGTTAGAGAGACAACCGAGAAAGTGGTTCTCATTCGGAAGAGGTTAGCTATGGCCCAAAGTCGACAAAAGAGTTATGCCGGTAAGAGGAGACGACTTTATCTTTTGAAGTTAGTGACCATGTGTTTCTAAAAATCTCACCATGGTGGGGTTTGATGAGATTTGGTAAGAGTGGTAAATTATCTCCAAGGTTCATTGGGCCTTTTGAGATCTTAGAGCGAATTGGGGAAGTGGCATACCGGTTTGCTTTACCGCCGCAACTTTCGGGAGTTCACAACGTATTTCATGTAGCTATGCTTAGGAAGTATGAACCTGACCCTTCTCATGTGCTTGATTGGGTTGACTTGGAGGTAGATGAGGATGCCTCTTACGAAGAACGACCAATTCAAATATTAGATACCCGGGAGCAAGTGCTACGGGGAAAAACTATACTGTTGGTAAAGGTGTTATGGAGACACCATGGGGTTGAACAAGCGACGTGGGAACGGGAGGCGGAAGTCCGCTCCAAGTATCTAGATTTGTTTGAAAATGCTTAAGTTGTTTTCCTTGTAATATTCCCTAGTGTTTGAAAGAAATGTGTTAAAATTGTTGACCACATGTTGTTATGTATGTTGTTATGTTAAGCATGAAGTAGTTACGGATTGTCATTTCTTTGCTTCATGTTTAGGTTGATGTGGATGGTTGTTGTTGATGAGATAACCATGGTGGAAATGGCCCAAAAAAAAAAAATTTGGTTGGGAGTTAATATTGTGATTTAAAAATGAAATAGCGTGGTTTTGATCGCTAGAAACCCCTTTGTTTGGGTAGTTTGATTTGAAATTTCGAGGACGAAATTCTTTAAGGGGGAGAGGTTGTAGCGATCCCGATTTTGACCCGGTCAACTTCGCGGGTCGAGCTCGCCGAAAGCAAAAATGCAAAATGTATTCGAAATTGCTTACGGGAAAGTGTATTTCACGCTCGAGTGACCTTATTATATCAGTCCGTAAATTAGGGTTTCAGATCACTTTTTGCAGCCCCTTCTCTCTCTCTAAAACTCTCCAAATTTCCAAGTCTAGAGCTTCTATCTCTAGAAGTCATCTTCTCTCTCTGATTTCTCCAAATCCATTGGGATTTAGGCCTAAGTTCTTCACCAAAGTTGGTTATCACCTCGAGAGCTTCATTGTGTGCGGTGGAGATCGAGTTTCGACACCGTAGATTTTGGGATTTCATCTCAGATGCTCTTCAAAACTTGAGATACGGATTTTCTACACTCTAATATGGTTTTTAGCTTAGTTGTTTGCTATTGTGTATAGATGATGAGATTTGGTTGTGGTTTGGACAAATCTAGGATTTGGGTGTGAAATGAAAAGAGGGGTTTTGATGAATATGACGTAAACGAGTATGAGGCTTGAATATAAGATTATGTTGTGCCAAAATGGTTGATTTTGGTGTTTGGGTTGATATTTGGTGAAAGGGGGATTCTACCCTAATTTTGATTAAATTATTATTTTGCATAAATAATTAGGATTAACATTGAAAACATGAAATTGGAAAATTGTGATTATAAATGGTGATATTGGATATGTATTATCTCACCTATGGAAGTTTTGAATAAACTATTTATTTTGATATTGAACATCTCTTTAGAAATAATTGCATTGGGCTATCAGTGGAAGATAGCTATGATTGTTGTAGAAATTACATGAAGATTAGGCGATTCAATGCTAATCCATTATTGGTGTCATTGAATATGACCATGTTATAGATATACTGTATATGTATGTTTATTGGGAGGAGAAATGAGATGTACTCCATATGTGATTATGTTTATAAATACATTGCATATATATATTTGTTTGGGAGGAGAAAGGGGATGGACTCTATTTAAAGCAAGTTGGCCGGAGTGTCCTGGGTGAAAGACTCGAAATTTTATATATAAATGGGTGCTGATTCCTTCGGACGAAATATCCATAAAATGGAAGGTTTAAAGTGTTTATGTGAGTTTTGCATAATTGGAAAATCATTGAGTTGTAGTCTCATTTTGATTGTTGAAAGATAACGAATTTAACTCATGAATTGAGTAGCACATATGAACTGGAAATGAAATTAAAGGAAAATGGAATAAGGTTGGTCTTAGTGGCATATGGATAAGCAGGTCTTGTGGATGTTTCAAGATTGGTATTGTTTATGTACGTGGTATTTATACCTTTACTAAATCTCATAAATTGTGTTAGATTATTTCCACTGAGCTGTTGGCTCACCCTATATGGGAATACCATTTTCAGGTACAGGTGAGATGCTTCCTCCAAGGCAACAACGTGGATGGAGTTTTGGGAAGCAAGAGCTTCTTAATTATGCCTTATGTGTGTATGGTTGTTATTTGTAAAGCTACAAGCTTAAGATGTAATGAGCGAGACTCAATTTGTGTAATCAAGCAATGACTTGGAAACATGTAAGCCTACATGGCATTTAACTAGTTGTTAAACAGTGAACTCTGATATATGAAAGTATGTTGTTTCTCATATTTATTCTGTATATGAGTTATCTTTATTGTATTATTTTGGGGGCGTGACATTGGGTGATTTCTATTTCTATTTGCTTGTGATTTTTAAGGTAGGATTTTTTTTTTTTTTTTTTGATATGCAAAGAAAATCTTATTGATGACGAAACCATACAATACATATGGGAATACATCAATAAGGATGAGAAAGAAAAAGGATAAAAAGGGAAACCAAGCATAGTGTTGGTGAGAAACCAACACTAGCAAACAGGACCAGAAAAAACCACAACCAGAAAAACCAGTTCCTTGCACAAACAGATCAGTAGCCTCCATAACCAGCATAGCATTAACAGCAGATCAATAGCAGATCAACAGCCTCCACAAAATGTAACCATAACCAGAACATTGATAGGAGAAGAAATCTGACCAAGAGCAACCTAGCAGACAGATGAAAACAGGACATAAGAGCATTACAGAGGCAACTATACAGCAATACACCATACACAAGTCCAATGTAGCAGGCCACTGCTCTCCCTTATGTAGACCTTAGAAACTAGGCCTTCCACAGGCTTAATCACCATTGCTGCTGCAGAACCAGACCTTACACACTTCAACCACCAGGCCTGAGACAGAACTAAACTTGCTGCAAATTATAAGTCAAATCCTTCACAGAAGCTGCCAGGGCTGAGACAGACCTTTACCTACAAAGTTATTCTTACTTTTACAAGGTCACATAGAGCTTCAAAGACTGGTTGAGACCCATTGAACACACATTCGTATCTATGCCGCCATGTAGATCAAAGAGCTGCCAATTTTGCCAATTTTGACCATCCATATCTTCTTAGTGGCAAACCAAATAGCAGCAGCCCAAAATGCCACCCACTATACCAGAAACAAACTCCACAACAAACACGAAAACAGTAGATGACAGCTGAACATACCAAAAATAGACCAAATAGCAGACCAAATAGCAACATAACAGAAAACAAACCAAATTGCAGCAAGTATCCCTCAATAGCAGTCCTTTATCTGATCCAGATTATTGATTAAATCCAAGACAGAGTACATGAATCCCTTTGCAGAAGCTTTTACCCATAGAGCAAATCTCAACTTAATAAGCTCACATAACTCAGACCCACTAGGGTGCACTCCATTAAATAGACAATCATTTCTTAACTTCCAGATGGACCAGAGAATAATAGAAGGTAAGGCCCTCCATAAACTCCTAACCAATTTCTTATGATTCCAACCTAACCACCAATGAAATAAACAAACAATAGACCTTGGCACCACCCAAAAACACCCCCACCAGAGCAGCAAATCTGACCATACTTTCCATGAAAATAGACAATATAAGAGGACATAAGGGGCAAATTCATTTTCAGTTTTGCAGAAGACACATAAGATAGAAGCACTGTTATGAAAGACACCAATATGTTGTAGGAGATCCTCTATTTTAACTCTATTTCTCCATGCCAACCAACCAAAGAATTGAACTTTGGGGGGAATGCTCTTATTCCAAACAAACTTGCAAATTTTGAGAGGAGGGCCCAAAAGAGAATCAATGAACCTATAAATATCAGAAACCTTAAAGCTGTCATCAATAGAACCCTTCTACATAGCACAGTCTTCAACATCAATACTAAGTGAAGGGGCCTCCCTCAACCCTGCAGCCAAACTAGTGACCTCTACCTTCTCCAAATCATATAAATCCCTTCTGAAAGAGATTAGAAAGCATGTTTTGGGATTTATAACTCGTGATTCAATATATTAGAAAGCATGTTTTGGGTGTTCGTAGTCTCAAGAGTATGCTTTGAATTTCTAAGAGCATGTTGAGGAATTTTTATTAAGAAAGCATGTTGGAGGGATTTCTATTATAAAGTATGTCGGGGGATTTTAATTATGAAAGCATGTTTGAAGTTTCCATTTACAAAGATCTTATCGTAATAAATAATTGCTTCAATGATTTGAATCGTGAATGTTTAATGGGATTAAATTGTGATTAGATGCCATGTTAGGGGAATTTGTTGACTCACTATTAAAAAAAATAAAAATAAAAAGGGGGGGGGGGAATTTTGTAGTTTTTGAGTTTTACTTTATGTTATCATGGTGTTGAATTCTAAGCAAATTTGGGGTTTATTTTCCAAGTTCATTAGATTGGGACCTTTGGAGTCATATTCTAGGTAAATTTGATAAAGTTGTAATTTATACTTGATAAATTTTATGTGCTTAACATGATTTGATAACATTTGAATGTTATAAAAAAAATTAGTTATAATTACATGCCTTAATAATGTCTTGAGGTTTAGAAGTTGCTTAGCATGATTGATAACATTTGGGTGTTGTAAAAAATTAGTATTTGAGCATCAAGTGTATGATTCGAAACGTGTCTACATATTTACATGCCTTAAGAATGTCTTATTTGAGGTTTAGAAGTTGGTATGCTACCTCTTGAATGGATGATTTGATTTAAATGTCATGCTTAGGTTAGATTTATCAACAAACAAAAAAAAAAATTGTCATGCTTAGGTTAGAGCTCTTCTTGCTAAGAATCTAAATTTTAAAAAAAGGGCGAAAGTTTTGAGTCCTTGAAAAGAGTATGAATCTTGAGGCTTAGGGTTAAGCTTTGACTGGACGTTAATTGTTTTGTGATTTTAAAGTAGTGTAAGAAACTTGGGCATGTGAAACTTGAAGCACATGATGAGTTTAGATATCTCTTGACAAAAATGGGAAATTTATTTTTAAAGTACATGTCATGTTATAAGAGTATGAGCTTTAATCATCAAGGCTAAATTTTCTATAAATTATATTACAAATTCACCTTTCGAAGTTTATTAAAATACAAATTTTCCTGTCATGTTTGAGAAATTAGTTCCCACCCCTTGAGGTTTCCAATCACATAACAAAGGGCCCCCTCCATTAATCAACCGTAAGTCAAACTAATAGAGTGTATGTGGGCAACACACCCGTTTTCACGGGGCCCACTATCCCACACATCGAATTTGACTTTCCATTTTTTTCTTTTTGAAATTGAGTCTGAACCGTTGAGGTTTAAATATAGCAATACATCATTTTTCTCCCAAGTCATTGGATTCCACCTCATATTTCGGAGGGACTATGAAATCCAAATAACGAAATCTCTATAACCCACAATTGGTAAATATAGATTGATTTACAAAGATTGAAGCTACCGCCTACTTTTATGGGGAAACTAGGAAACCCTAACTTGATGTTAATTTAGGCAATTGATTTGCCGTTATCAAAAACCTTGGTTTGGGTCATTGATTGAGCACTCCTTTTGCCCAATTTAAAAGATTGGCCTCTACTAATTTCTTTTTTAGAGATTTATTTCCGCATTTAATTTATAAACTGATTTTAGTCGCCCATGCCCTTAGACTAACCTGTCAACTATGTTCTTTCTTTTTTTTCCCCAAAATTCGTTTTACGAAGGTTTCTAAAAATGAAATTTTCTGAAAATGGAAACCTACCAAAACCAAGATTTTCTAAAAACAAATACTTTATGACAATGAGATGGAACAGAGGCAATACAAACTTGCTCAAACATGCAAATAACACAGATAAGCAAGTTTAACAAATAGAACAAGAGAAAAACATGCAGTTCATCGAAAGCGATGCAATCACACACAATAGATGAAAAATAAGGGAGCGAGACTTTACTGAAATTCTCAGCACCAAAGCAATGAAATAAAATTAATATTGTGTACATATGACCCTAGATACAAAAGTGATGCAAAAGCTCACAATATACGACTCTAGTGACTTGGTAGGTACATAAGCATAATGAATATGCATTATAAGCAACAACTAGCATGTAAAAATGGTGGGTTACCCGGACCTATATGCATGATGTGCATGTTATGAATCTTTAAACAACTATAGAAAATGCAAAATAGTGCAAAAGTAGCGAAAAGAAATGATAAACATCTACTCTAGCATCATGAAACATGCATGACTTCTATCTAACCATTTTCCGAAATGAGAATCATGATGAAAGGACATGGAAAACAGTGAGTAAACAGAAGTTTAGCTCTGGTTTGTTGAACAAATCGAAGGATGCATCGTAAACTAGCAAGAGGTGGGCTTACGAATGCTCCCCTCAAGCTTAAGGTTCTTGGTACCACATGCCTATATTTTTTGGTAGTTGAACACCTTTAGGTTGCTGGAATTAGGGTTGGATTTTCGGAGTTTGTGTGTATAGATGAAGTTAGATTAGGATATGGTGTTTTGCCCCAATCATTTATTTAGAGGAATTGGGGGAAAATCATTTACATATTAGGTTAACATCCTAATGCTGTATATACATAATTGCACAGTGTGCCACTTTGCCATAAACATAATGGAAAACAAAATCTTGCAAAACTTGATCTACATGCTTTTAGGTCAAATCGTGTGGCCGCACATCGTGAATGCAACCACATGTTTCTTCTAATGCCTGAACCTGTTTTTTCAACCACAGGTGTTGACTAGCGGTTTGACCATGGAATGTGCGGCCTCACCTTTTATCAACGGGCCCCACTTTGCTTCGTGTTGTAGTTCAATTTTTGAGTGTTTTGTCTACCCCTTATGTATTTAATCAATTCCCAATTGACTTTTTAGAGAAAAACTTGATTTTGGATGTTTTAATTGAAGAACGGGCAATTTGGAATTGGTTAGCACGTGATCACACACCTCTTTTACCTTTCTAGAAACATTTTGAGAACACTTTTTGGCCAATGTTGAAAACATTTTTGAAAGTTGGGCTTAATTAGAGGAATGCCAATCCAACAAGCCTAGTGGTAGTCCAAGAATGCCATCGCATTGGAAATGTAACGATATTGGGGAGCATATCCGATGCTAACGGTTGTCTACAGTAGGCAACTATTTTTTTTCCTTCAAGAAAAACCTATATTAATATTGATGAAGTTAAACACTTTATTTTTTTATTTTTTTTCCTATCTCACATTCCTTATTTCCTATTTTCTCTCAACTAGTAACACTACTTTGCCCAACTATCCCACTCTCGATCAGCACCACTGTCATTATTGTCTACAAGCATTTAGTGTGTCATTGAGGAGGGTTAGAGAATATTGTGATGGAAAGAGAAGCATTTGGTGGTTGGTGGATGACAATGAGAATAGTATGATTGATTTTAGTATTAGAGGGTATTTGTGTATTTATACTTTCCAAAACGTAAGGGGGAAATTTGTAATTTTGACAGACCTTGGGTATATTTGTAATTTACCCAATTATTATTTGGATCACATCTAGGAGAACTAGGAGTATTTGCAAAAGATAGAAGTTTGTAGCTTGATTGGGAACAAGATTAATTTCTAAGTATAGTGTTAGTTCTTGATTTAAAATTGGATAAAAAGTTAAGTTTAAGTGAACTGTATGATTTTAAGTGTATGTATTGGATTTGGATCTTGATGGATTATGAATTTGGCGAATATTAGCTTCTTGGTGACATTTTGACATAGTAACTCATACCTTATATTTCCTTGTAAATTTGTGAGATTTATGTCAAGTTTTTTGGCCGATTGAATTTGAGTTAGTTGACTAAATAATAAGAATTGGTATTTTGGGTAAAACTTGGACTGTGAAACATTTTCAAAAAGGTTGGATTAAGATTATGTGACTTGAGGCATTGTAATGAGAATGAAAAGGTTAACGGAAATTCAAGTGAGATCTGTTTGACAGTAAACGGTGCCTGGTATGACTTTTGAAAAGGAAAAAAAATGGAAATATGCCTGGTGTGGCTTTTGAAAAGGAAAAAAATGGAAATGTTTGTTATCGTAAAAGTTTCAAATTGTTTAAACTTACTAAATCTATGCACTATAAGAGTTGAAGTTAAGCCTATAAACCTGTGTGGGGTTGGTATTTTTGTCCATTGGATTAGTAGTGTATAAAGCTGGGTTTGATGTGATGGCTTGAGTAATCAGTCATTACTAGTGCATAACATTATGAGATTTGAGTACTTTGTAATATATATATATATATATATGCATTTTACCTATATTGATGATGTGGTAAGGAGAAGGGTAGGCAACTGCTCAACCAATGTATATTTTGTCTTAGGCCACACCTATGTTCCCCAATTTTTTTTTTTTTTTTTTTTTTTTTTTTTTTGAGAGTTAACAATCGTTTCAGGTGGAAGGCCAAGATGATTACTTCTTGGCTTTCGAGAAGCTGGGGATGAGTTTGGAGAATTTTGTCAAACAACACAAAAATTTGTTTTGTATTCCAGTCTATATCAAAATATTCTTATGTCTTATACATCAGAGCTATGCACACATCAATCAGAGGAAGAAGTATCTTCGGGTCCCGGTAAAACAAATTTGAATATTCACTTTATGACTTAATATTTCTTTCTTGCTTTGAATGTTTTTAATTGTGCAGGATCTCCAGTGTGAGGAACAGTTGCAAATTCTGTTCGAGTATGCTTTCCCATGCCACATATTGGAACTGAGGAACAATGTTATTACAATTGAAGGTACTTTACATGAGAACTGATACCGTGCTCGCCTAAGTTGATGTATAAGAAACACCAACCCCAGACAGTTGATAAGAGTCAATGATAAGGTGATCTTGTAGTGACTTTCACAACACTTGTTTAATCGATGAGATGTGCCAACTGGGCCATAGATTAAGCAATAAATGTGTGTATGGTTATTAGGGTGTTTCCACGTCTAGATGGATCAGAAGTATCTTCTTGCTCTTTCATCTAATTAAGGGCAGCACTTAATTATTTCGTCATACATGAAGTCAAATCTAATGACGTTTTTCTTTTTTTTTTTTTTTTGAGAAACGATGAGGTAAATTAAGTTCTGCCATTTAAATGCCTTGTTGGAGTTTTGCAATTGTTCTCTATAACAATTTGTAAACTATTTCTTAAAATATGATCCGTGCAGCTTGTGTTGTAACATTAAAACTCCTTTTGGTTAAATTCCAAATTGAAAAAAAATTAGATCTACGTTAACATGTGTGAAAAATTGATTTTCTAGTTAAAAGTTAAAATTATTAAAATTATAAAAATGACATTTAAGCCTTTAAATTTTATTAATCACTTCCATTATTTCGTCCTCACTCTGCTCCCAAATTCTTCTCTCCACATCGTTAGAGAAGGGGGTTGGGAGGATGGAAAATGGGGTTTGTCAATGGCGCAAGGTTAGGAGAAGGGAAGATGGGTGGGTTCATAGTGTTGGGGGAGAAGAGGAGGAGGGTGGATGGTGCTGTGATGGGCAGAGGAGGGAAGGCTTACGACAAAGGTGGTGGAAGGGAGGAAATGGTGAGGACAAAATAAACTTTACCCTTCATCTCTCTATTCATATTGACCAGGGGTCACAATAATACAAGTTTTGGTGAAAGCTAGTGTGCTTAATCAACTATGCCCATTTGCCTTTCTGCAAAGGTAATTTTTGAGAATGGATCATGAAAATTACGCTAGCTTCGATAGTCAATCTAGTGTTTAGATAACGTTGTCCAAAGTGCAATTAGTTATCAAAAGTGATTATCAACTTAGATGGGTGTGCTGCAGACTGCAGTGAAAGTAATAATAATTGAATTACTTTATGACAATACATACATACACGCCAAGGGACATCATGATTTAGCATTTCGTAATGTCAAGATGAAAAAAAGAGTAAGAAATGAAACCATAATATTCTCCATGATCATACATTAAACAGAAAATAAGTTAATATTTCATAATATGCCCCCATAATCACACTATCACTAGACAATGAAGTTTCTTATCAAAATAAAATTTAAAGAAAAAAGAATTAGTTTCATGTTCCTTGAATACTATAGAATTCAAAAAAAATTCCATTACTATCTCTGTCTCTCAACCTACGTTACTTGGATCATTATGCCACATACAATGGGAACTAAAACAAGAACATAATACACCACATGCACTAAAATGTGATACAATAGGTGTAGACTTGTATAAATTACAATATTAGAAGTTAAGGTACTTCCAGAACAATTTACTTTCAACAATTAAGGATGGCAAAATTACCTGACCAGATTATATTTGTTACAGCCCGATTTTAATTTTAAAAAATTGAGAGAGCATTGGTAGGGTGAAGTATAGAGGTAGGTAGACAAAGATTGTCAAAGTTCGGGTAAAGTATTAAATCATATCATTAAAATAGTTGAGTTTAAAATCAAGAATTCGAGCACAAAACCCCAAAAATCCTGACCAGTTTCCATCCCTATCAATGATTAGATATACAATAAAAAATATTATATATTTTTCAATTGATCATGAAAAAACCCCTTTTTATTAGCATTGCCAGCATTTTTTTCTTCAAAAACTTCAACACTTCTTAGATTTTTGGTTCATTATATTTATATTTTCCACTAAGGAAACCGCAGGAAAAAATTTTGGACTCACTTTGGATCGATAATTTATTGCATTGAAACAAAAGTGTACCATATTTCAAAACGTGCATCCAAAATGTATTACCGTTTCTCGAAACCCTTGGCAATGCTTTAGTAGTAATTAGAAAAGTCAGAAACTCCTTGAATAAAAAAGCTAAAAAAATTAAGAACACACACTGATGAAATAAACAACTAATTTACAGACCAACTCCAACAAATGGTTGTCTTCTTCCTTTACCCGATTAGTATGAAACAAGCAAGAAACCTTTCTGGTGGCTTTGCCTCTTCCTTCATGCTCCAATGTGTGCCTAGCCTTCCTTTTTCCAAGATGGGTCTCATATTCTTCAAGTGTCATCACCTAAAAAAGAGATGGCAAGAGACAGAACGGAGGGGATTTAAGATCAAATTCTCACACAGGCAAGTACATTCAGCATTCTACAATGAGTGAGCCAATACCATTATGTTGTATTCTTTTTTTGGAACTCTTACAGCATAATAATCTCGAGTATCTACTTCGCAAGCCATATCTCGTTTAGATACATTTAGAGCAGCTTCCCTATTTAAGAATGAGTAATCAAATACAGGTGAAGAAAAATGATAAGTTGCTATCTAAAAAGAAAAAAAAAGGCATTGAGGCGCTTACAAAAAGATGCACCACAAATATAAACAAGATTTTAGGTGCATCTACATTACTGAGGAGTAAGGACTCTCAAGAAGTCAATTCCCTTGGTCTGAATCATGATGGACCCATTTTGTTGGTTTGAAGCTATATATGTACATTACTTTATCGACAAAACAAATTGAAAAACCAACACATCCATGAACGAGAAAGGATGAAGTTAAACTTTCAAGGTACTAGTTCAGTAGGAAGTTGTTTCCCTAAGAACTACTAAAGCACTAATTATGAGCATATATAGGAAACCGGTTAGGTATAATAACTTGGGAAAACTGGGAACGTAAACAAATATTGTCTCAAGACATGAAGCAACAAGGTAGGGACTACAAAGACAAACCATCCAACTTAATTTCCCATCATTCACATATACCACACTACACTTATCAAAATAAAATATGGTATACAATACATTAGACTAAAAAAGACGTACAATTAATTGTAGCTAAATAGCCTAAACATCTTAAAGATAAGGTAGTAACAATTATGAGAATTGGAGGCAGAACATAATCATGTTAATTAAACTTGTAATTGGAGAAAGTATAATTACTATGATTAGCACCTATGAATGCCAAATAGGATTAGAGGAACATATTAAAAACACAATTTTGGTATTAACTAGATGAGTTAATGCAACAAATATCTATTTTATAAAAAATAGAAATAATTATGTGAATATTTCGACCAGTATGTAAAAAAGATAAGCAAGTGTACAAGAGAGTACATAATGGAAATGGTTTTGGGAACCGAAAACAAGGCCATAAACTTACATTTCTCACTAACATTTTTTTCTTATAGTAAACAATACCTTCTTGAGAGAGAGAGAGAGAGAGAGAGAGAGAGTAAAAATACACTTCAATCACTTTTTAAAATGTGTTAAATAAGAGTCAAATAGATTGTTTTCTTGCAAGAAAAACATGTTGCTTAATACGTATAGGTTGCAAGTTTATACCCAGAGAGAGTTCAACGTCACAATGCAAGCTAACAATACTAGATATATAAAGCAACTATCAAACCAGGAAAGAAAAAAAAAACTCCATTCATACACAACAGTGATATGATCATTGTAAATAGAAATGTCTTAAGGAAGGAGAAGACCTAAATTGACATGGATTGTAATTTGTGGTAGTAAAAAATTATATGAATTATTTAATTTAACTGAACACAACATTTGATAGAGCAAAATGGCTGAAAGACTATTTAATTTAACTGAACACAACTCCTGACAGAGCAAAATGGCCATAAGAATCATATGGCGAACCCTATTTGATGAAAACACAAGGCTTATTTTGGTTAGGTTCGATCATCCATAGTGGGTGCATCCAGTCAAATTGACTCCCCTACTACTAGTATATTTATATTTAGATACAACAAATTAAGTGACGCCCATAGACCGAAAATCCCTTAGCCATTGAATGAATTATTGTTAGAAATGGTTTGGAAATTCTAGAAATAACAGAATTTTTTCCTAAACTTTGGTCGAATTTATAAGTGGGACCCATGCGTCGAATTTCACAGATCAAAGTGGTAACGCGTTTTATGCCACATTATGATTCTCGTGGTATATTTGGTTGCTCAAAACCATTATCGGGTGAATGGGAAAATGAAGCCAAAGTGAGCTCCATGGAAATGGAATTTTTGGTGAAAAATTCCTTAAGATTTGGAAAATGGCTTGTCCCACATTGATTTGGTGGGAAACTTTGAATGGGTTTATAAGGCTTGGAGTTGGAACTTGGGGTAGGCCCCAAGGGGCACCCAAGTTTTGTAGAGAGAGAGGTTATGGGCAAAATGGGCTAGACCCATTGGACCCAAAAAAATCACCACACGCGTGCGCGCCACCGCCGCCCGTTCGATCGGGCTAGCCTGGGCTTAAGCGCGGGTGCGTGGTGTGAAGTTGGGTTGGGTTTGTTCAGCCCAATACTAATCTTTTTGGGCCAAAAACATTTGAATTCAATTTTATTTTTTGATAAAATAAATTTGTCCAATTTAAATTTAAATTTTTTGAATTCAAAATTGTTGCTCCTCTTCAGAATTTTCTGTACAGGTACACTGCCCGGACAGATTCAAATCTGTTCCACCCGAACAGATTTCAAATCTGTTTAAATTTCAAACCCAATCTGTGTATCTGTTAAAAACAGTGTTGCACCTGTTCAAACAGGTTTGGTACCTGTTTAATTCAAATTGAAAAGCCACCACTACATCTATAAATAGGCAGCCATCATTTGATGTTTTCATTCACTATTTTCGTCCAAAATAATTCTGCAACTATTCTCTACATATTGCTGCATTATTTTCTTGTGAGAAAGAGTATAAACATTTAGTGTGTTCGTTGTACGAAAAATTTATAGTGCTGCTGTCATGACCCAAACCCGCCCTTATGGATTAAGGTCATAACCGGCCAGTAATCAAGAGACTACCTACGGCCTCAAACCACATTAGATATATTTCAACAGAGTTAATGGGCCAAAACGGAAGCAAACTTAAAACTTTTGTCCATAGAGCTGTGCTTACATGGCACGTCATAACATTTCATATATATATTCGTTAATAACCCACATCAAAGGAAGTTAACATATAAGCTTTACACAACAGGATCATTCAAGTCATAGTCAGCCAAATCAAAAGCATATATATACAAAGGTGATCCAAAGTTTTCACCAATATAGCAAAAATTTAACAAAGGAACAAAAAGGCGAAAACTAGTCTCGTGCGTGAGACATATGGGCTGACTCCTCAAAACTTTGACTGTTCCTCACATACTTCACTGGGGCTGGGTTGTGCATCTCTTGGCTCACCTACAGACACATGAATGAGAGTGAGCGAAAGCCCAGTGAATAATATCAAATCAAGAAGATACCTGAGTGCAATTTAAAACAGATACATCAGACGGCCTTAGGCTCAATTCCTGTTTCTAGCTCGTACATCAGGCGACTACAGATCTAGACATATCAAACGGCCTCGGGCCCAATTCATTACAGCCTTTGGCCCAATCATTCATGTCTAACGGCCTTTGGCCCAATCATTCGTGTCAAACGGCCTTTGGCCCAGTCATCCATGTCAAACGGCCTTTGGCCCAATCATTCGTGTCAAACGGCCTTTGGCCCAATCATCCATGTCAAACGGCCTTTAGCCCAATCATTCATGTCAAACGTATGTTTGTCCACAATTCAAACTAACAAACTTATAAATTCAAATAAGAGTAAGCAATTAGACAAATAGCATACTTGAAAATATCTTTACTATGATATTACTTACAGTGTTCTGCCGGTGGATTCGTCCTTGTGCTCGACCCTACATAAACCATAGCACATAATGGGTCATAAGCAATTCAATCCGTTCTTAATTTATTCTCTCCTCTTAGGCCTCTTTCTTATCTTTTTAATCCATTCACAAGGCTCAAAGCATGCCTAAGAGTGCTTAGAAATGAAAGAGAATGGAAAATGAGACACCAAACGCCTTTCAAAATTTCAGGAACAGGGCTCCCCGCTCAAGTGTAGCTTTGGCCGCTCGAGCAGACCCCCTTTACCTGCAAAAGTACTGATTACTTTATTTCCACACTTGAGCGTGACTTCGGACGCTCGAGCTTGAAAATCAAAACATGTGCTCGTACGCTCGAGCGTAGCCATTCCCGCTCGAGCGGACATCAATGTCTGTAAAAGTACTGGTTGCCCTATATTCACATACAAGCACGACTTTGGACGCTCAAGCTGAAGATCAAACATGTGACTGGACGCTCGAACGTGATTCTCCCCGCTCAAGCGGACGTCCATGTCTGCAAAACTGCTGGGAACTCACATTTCACGCTCGAGCAGCCATTACCCCGCTCGAGCGGACATGCCGGATTCTGGGTTTTCCAGCAGCCATTTTGAGCTTGAAACTTGCATTCAAACTAATGTAACTTGCATATTATGACTCATACTTCACATGCAAACCTTCTAACATGATACAAATGCTAAATTACAACATTTTGAAGTTCAATTCCTATGGATCAATTTCATACTCATACAATTCTTGCCAAATTCATCTCCAAAACATGTAGTTGAGTCCATAGCCTCATTTTCATGGGTGTATGTCTTAAATGACTTCCAATTCAACCCAATCAACATGTCTTATACACAAACATGAGGACTCATAACAAATTGCTACATGCATGCAAACATTGATCTCAATTTCATCATGATTAACATGTTTTACCTTCAAATATGCAACTATATGGCAATTCATGGTAATTATACACATGCATGTACATACAAGCTCCATATTCATCAATTACATCTCAAATTATGGTCTCAATTGCCATCTAACTTTGGATTCACAAAACTACAAACTTAAACTCATAAGTTTTTGCTCAATTACTCACCTAAGAGCTTCAATCCTCACAATTGTAGTTAGATCTTGGAGTTAAGCTTCCAAATTCACAAACCTTGAGCCAAAATGCAAAATTCTCCCTCTTTCTCTCTCTAGAATCGGCTCCCCTCTCCCTCTCTAGAGTGATTTCAGATTTTGAGCTCACCAAAATGAAGAGTTGAGCGTAATAAGGCCCTCATATAGTCCTTCTCTTAATCAAATTGATTAAGGTCAATAATAGAGCTTAATTCAATCAGTTTACTCAAATTATTTTGATCCGAATCAATTTCTAATTAAATTTCACCATAGGCTCTAAAAATTACGCTAATCACGATGGCGTAATCAATTTCGGCTTCTGCGGCCGATAAGGTCTTCAATTTTCAGTTTCTAACAGTAAGTTGAACATATTTTCCTACGGTGAACAGATAGAAATTTAAAATCACATATAATCATATAATTGACACTCAAAATCATATTAAACACATAATCACAATCATAATTAAGACCAATTAGCATAATACAGAACAGGGTTATCACAGCTGCTATTTTTCGTTGATTGATCATTTTATCCTGGGAGATAGACGTCCATATTCTGAAAGCACCGTGGAGAGGACAAATCTGTCTTAAGATTGTTGATTTTCAACTACTTCACTGTATTTAATAAATAAATTTTGTTTGTGTACTAAACAACAAACAGAATATAAAAGAAAATATAGGAAAAGAGAGAGATTGTTTGATTACAAAAATCAAACCAAAAAATAAAATAAAATAAAAAATAAAAACAGATTTTATTTTGTTACAAAAACAAAATCAAAATCTGATTTAAATAAATAATAATAAAACAGAAAATAAATTAACTACTTACTCGATTAATTTCTTGAACAATATTCTGATCAAGTCCAGTGTTCGACACTGAGAATAGGGTGCTGTAGTTTGGTGAATAATGTCATGTTACTAAATTTAAGTTTACCGCAGAACTTGTGGGGAAAGCAATATTGTCTGCTAATTAGGTTCTTAACAGAATACCCCCACAAGAAAACCAAGAGCACTCCTTATGAATTATGGAAAGGTTGACCACCTTCCTACAAATACTTAAAAGTGTGGGGGTGTTTGGCAAAAGTTGAAGTTCATATTCCTAAAAAGACTAAGATTGGACAAAAAACAGTGGATTGTGTGTTTATTGGTTATGCTCAAAATAGTAGTGCATATCGATTTCTGACTTATAAATTAGAAATACCTGATATAAATGTGAACACTATTATAGAGTCAAGGAATGCTGTGTTTTTTGAACATATCTTTCCTTACAAGAAAGGATAGGAATTAAGTTCACAAAAAAGAACTTATGATTGTACACAAAGTCAAGAGACTAATGACAATCCAACACAAGAGACTAGTAATGGTCTCAACCAACAGGATTTAACTGATGATAAACTAAGACGAAGTAAGAGAGTAAGAATATCAAAATCCTTTGGTCCAAATTTTCTAACATACCTGTTAGAAAATGAACCTCAAAGCTTTAAGGAAGCAATGACAGGTCCTGAAGCACCTTTGTGGAAAGAGCTTGTTAATAATGAAATTGAATCCATTATGCAAAATCATACTTGGGAATTGGTGGATCTTCCACCTAGTTCTAAACCTCTTTGATATAAGTGGATATTCAAGAGAAAAATGAAAGCAGATGGTTCAATAGACAAGTATAAAGCAAGACTTATAGTAAAAGGTTACAGACAAAAGAAAGGTCTGGACTATTTTGACACATATCCTCCTATGACAAGAATAACATCTATTCGCATGCTTATTGCTATAGCAGCGTTGTTTAATTTAGAAATACATCAAATGGATGTTAAGACAGCTTTCTTAAACGGTGATCTAAATGAAGAGATCTATATGGAACAACCCGAAGGGTTTGTAGTGCCAGGGCAAGAAAAGAAAGTTTATCGGCTTGTAAAATCACTTTATGGATTAAAACAAGCACCTAAGCAATGGCATGAAAAATTTGATCATGCTATGCTTACTAATGGATTTAAGATAAACGAATGTGACAAATGCGTCTATGTTAAAAACACTGACCAATGATATGTCATAGTTTGTCTTTATGTTGATAACATGCTTATCATTGGAAGCAGTCAAAACATGATCAAATCAACTAAGCAAATGCTTAACAAAAGATTTGATATGAAAAATATGGGAGTCGTAGATGTTATATTAGGAATGAAAATTACTAAAACATCTGGCGAATATACATTATTCTCAATCACATTATATTAAGAAAATTTTTGGTAAATTTATCAAGGATGATATGAATTTAGTTAGAACACCTGTAGACATCAGTCTTTATTTATCGAAAAATAAAAGTGATGCGGTGTCTCAGTTAAAATAATCCCAAATCATTAGAAGCCTAATGTACCTAATAAATTGTACTCGTTCTAATATAGCTTATGTTGTCAGTAAATTGAGTAGGTACACTAGTAACCCCGGAGACGACCATTGGAAAGCGATCATTCGGGTTCTTAGATATCTAAGATTTACCCATGATCATGGTTTGAACTTTACTCGATATCCAGCAGTACTCGAAGGTTATTGTGATGCCAATTGGATATCGGATACTAAAAATTCAAAATCTACTAGTGGATATGTCTTTACTCTTGGAGGCGCTCCACGAAACAAACATGCATCGAACGATTCACAATGGAATCTGAGTTCATTGCTTTAAACAAAGTAGGAGAAGAAGCAAAATGGCTTCGTCACTTCTTAGAAGACATTCCAATGTGGCCAAAACTTGTGCTAGCTATTTGCATTTATTGTGAGAGTCAATCTGCAATAGGCAAGGCACAGAATCATATGTATAACGGTAAGTCACGACATATTCGTCGTCGACATAATACCGTAAGGCAATTGCTGTCAAATGGAATAATCTCAATAGATTATATAAAATCTAAAGAGAATATTGCGGATCTGTTAACAAAAAGTTTGACAAAAGAGCAAATGTATAGTTCATCGAAGGGGATAGGATTAAAGCCTATTACATAAGAGTCATTATAATGGTAACCCTACTTATATGACTGGAGATCCCTAGAACTAAGTTCAAAGGGACAACTAAGTTATGTGTGGCTCACCAGAAATCACCAAGGGATTAAAATTCCTTACCCATTCCTATGGTAAGAGTGATATCTGCAACATGTGTTATCTGCAGGGGTATAAGGATAAGCTTTGCTTTTAATGATTACTTATATCTTGATTTAGGCATAAAATCAAGACGAGTATAAAGAGATACTCATAATAAGAATCACCTATATGAGTGTCGAACTGGGGCCAGCTCTATGAGAATGAAGAGGCTAAATTCTCTAGAAGCACTCATGAAAATCAGGAGCGTTTAAGGCCAAAATGAACACAACAGTGAGAACCACGATGTGTTAGAAGATATTTTGTATAAAATCTATTATCTTGGCTTACACAAACGGCTGAACAATTCAAGGCATCGCGTCCATTGGTTAGCTAGTAAGTCCGATAGGTTATCACTAGGGAAGATTCAAGGCCGAAAGCTACCTATCCTGATGCAAGATATTTTCAATTTATACTCTTTCGACAAATTCTACATATTGTTACATTTCCGTTGTCATCAAATTCCATTCATGTGGGGGATTGTTAGAAATGGTTTGGAAATTCTAGAAATAACAGAATTTTTTCCTAAACTTTGGTCGAATTTCACGGGTCAAAGTGGTAACGCGTTCTATGCCGCATTGTGATTCACGTAGTATATTTGGTTGCTCAAAACCATTATCGAGTGAATGGGAAAATGAAGCTAAAGTAAGCTCCATGGAAATGGAGTTTTTGGTAAAATATTCCTTTAGAAAACTTTGAATGGGTTTATAAGGCTTGGAGTTGGAACTTAGGATAGGCCCCAAGGGGCACCCAAGTTTTGAAGAGAGGGAGGTTATGGACAAAATGGGCTAGACCCATTGGACCCAAAAAATCACTACGCGCGCGCCCCGCCGCTGCCGTCCGTCGGTTCGGGCGGGCTGGCCTGGGCCTGGGCTTGGGCGCGGGTGCATGGTGTGAGGTTGGGTTGGGCTTGTCCGGCCCAATACTAATCTTTTTGGGCCAAAAATATTTGAATTCAATTTTATTTTTTGATAAAATAAATCTGTCCAATATAAATTTCAATTTTTTGAATTCAAAATTGTTGCACCTCTTCAGAATTTTCTGTATAGGTACACTGCCTGGACAGATTTAAATATGTTCCACCCAAACAAATTTCAAATCTGTTTAAATTTCAAACCCAATCTGTGTATCTGTTGAAAGCAGTGTTGCACCTATTCAAACAAGTTTGGTACCTGTTTAATTCAAATTGAAAAGCCACCACTACATCTATAAATAGGCAACCCTCATTTGATGTTTTCATTCACTATTTTCATCCAAAATAATTCTGCAAATATTCTCTACATATTGCTGCATTATTTTCTTGTGAAAAAGAATATAAACACTTAGTGTGTTCGTTGTACGAAAAATTTGTAGTGCTACTATTTTTCGTTGATTGATCATTTTATCCTGGGAGATAGACGTCCATATTCTAAAAGCACCATGGAGAGGACGAATCTGTCTTAAAGACACAGTATCAAACACTGGACTTGATCAGAATATTGTTCAAGAAATTAATCAAGTAAATGGTTAATTTATTTTATATTTTATTATTATTTATTTAATCAGATTTTGATCTTGTTTTTGTAACAAAATAAAATCTGTTTTTATTTTTATTTTTTTATTTTTATTTTTTTGGTTTGATTTTTATAATCAAACAATCTCTCTCTTTTTTTATATTTTCTTTTGTATTTTATTTGTTGTTTAGTACACAAACAAAATTTATTTATTAAATACAGTGAAGAAGTTGAAAATCAACAATTATGAACCACCAAAAAACTAGTCAAATGAAGCATCTCTCTAAAACAGCCAATAGACCATCCCACTACCAAACTCATGGTCTACGGATCAACCATTCATTCAGGCAACTTAAATAATAGGGAAATTTGGCTATAAACCCCCTTTACCTTCCTTTCATTGTTAAAAGGACCAAGAAAAAAATTATACTTTCTAAACCCCCTCATAATTATAAAATCTTGCATAAAGGACAAAATTTATTATTTAAATATTTTATTAGACTATTATACCCTCAACTAAATTTTCCCACCTTCTCCACCCACTCTCTCCCCATCTTCTCTGTTTTTCTCCTCCCTCTCTCCCTTCTCTAACTCCTTCAAGCTTCAGATCTGGAAGCTTCAAACCTCGCCAACGCCGCCGGCGTCCGATCCTCTTACGCCGCTCCCTCTGGAATCGAGCTTTGATTTAACAGGTTAACGAGAATCACCAGTCGAAGATGCTTGACAATCTCGTCAAAAACGTTGCCTTAATTCGAGAGATCAACAGTAATATATCCAAAGTCATATCTCTCTACTCCGATCTTTCCGTTGATTTCTCCAACATTGTTCAGCAACGACGCGCGATCAACAATGACAACCACGTGGAGAAGAGTGCTGGTGGAGTTGTTTGGTTATACATATTTTTTTAAATACAGATTTAAGTTTTGAATATATGTATATATATATATATATTTGTGTGTATGAGTGTTGTTAAACACATGTATTCTTTTCATTGAGATTTGTGATTGTTGATCGAGTTTTAGAAGTTTTTCTTCTCAATTAGATATGTGATTTGTTGATTAATTTGTTTTGTTTTTGTTTGTTTGTTTGTTTTTTTTTATTTTTTTATTTTTGTTGTTTTTGATCTAATTTCATTTGACAGAACCAGAGTAAAATTTTACTCTGATTCTATTGCTCTGTTTTTTGTTTCAGATAATGAGAAATTTTTACTCTTGTTCTATTGCTCTGTTTTTTGTTTAAGAGAATTAGAGTAAAATTTTACTCTGGTGTTAGAATGACAGTAAAATTTTACTATCAAGAGGTGGTCATTGCCAAACACTTCAGCCGCCACAAACACTGCCTTCGCTTTTTTACTTTTGTGCAGAGTAACATTTAATTTTAGCTTCAGAGTCTCATAGTTTGCTCGTTTTTCACAGTAAAATTTTACTTTTATACAGAGTAAAATTTTACTTTTGTGTAGAGTCTAATATTTTACTAGTTTTTCAGAGTAAAATTTTACTTTTAGTTTCAGAGTCTCACAGTTTACTCGTTTTTCAGAATAAAATTTTACTTTTATACAGAGTAAAATTTTACTTTTGTGTAGAATCTAACATTTTACTAATTTTTCAGAGTAAAATTTTACTTTTAGTTTCAGAGTGTAACATTTTACTCTTATTCAGAGTAAAATTTTACTTTTATTCAAAGTAAAATTTTATTCTGAAATACACAGTGAAAATGGCTTAATAGGAGAGCTGATAGATATGAGGGTAATATAGTAAAAGAAACAAGTTTTAAAATATTATGGGGTTTTGAAAGTACTTATATAATTATTGTCCTTTTGAAAGACAAATTAAATAGTGAAGAGGCTATCATCAAATCCCCCTAAATAATAATATATATATATATAAATTAAAAAAAAAAGGAAGGCACATTGTGAATTGTGTTCTCTGCCCGTGGAGCACAATGAATAATAGTGCTTACTCGTTATTAGGTAGAAGAAACAAAACAAATTATAGATTGTGCCATGTAATGCAAAAGAAAATCAACTTTTTCCATAAAACAAATGTTAACAAAAAGGGGGAAGAAGAATAGAAGCAAGAGAAAATAAAAAATAAAAAATACACCAACTATAGTATGGAGAGAGAAATGAAAACAGGATTTCAATCTAAAATCAATATTAGTTACAATTTTAACAATTGTCATTAATAATTACTATTAATAAAAACTAGTCACTTTGTTAATCCATAATTTCATTTTTGGATGTCCCAACCACATAACACACGTGTCCACTTTGAAAAGTCAACGCATAAAAATTTTATCTTGCCAAAGAATATATTTAGGGCATGTTTGATTGGGTGGATTAGAGCATGAGATTGGGATTATTAATCCGTGGGTCCAATTATCCTATATTTGTTTTAATATTTTGGTTTAGGATTATTAATCCAATGAATAATTAATCCAACAAATTTGTAGGATTATTAGTAATGGGATAGGGGTGGGATTATTAATCAATGGATATTAATCCAAAGGATTATTAATACTTCACTATTAATCTTGTAAATCAAATATGACTTTAAAGTAAGAAATAGAGCAACGATAGGAAACAACACCTATGAATTTGAATTTGAGCGTATTAATTGCTTTTGTTTGGGACAGGGGGAGCATATAACAATTTATGGTAGCATAAAAGATGCATGTATTATATCAAATTTATCATTATCCGGAAGGTAAGATACCAATTTTGATAACCTCAACACAAATCAACCATGAACAAATTTATTCATTCAGTAAAAAAAGTAAAGGCAACTGAAACTTGTATGTGATAAACAAGAAGAGTAATTACTAAAACTCACCATCCATCCTAAACAAAACTGATATCCTTCCTTTGATACTGAATGCCATTATCATCATCATCATCGCTATAGCAACCGTAAGCAATTGCATTTGCAGTCGAATCACTAATTCAGCCAGCCCACAAAGCATAAGAAGCATGAATTGCTACGGAAAAATTAAACAAAAAAGCCAATAAAACAACATAATGATATGAAGACAAGTGCAGATAAAGCTTACTTTGAGCTACAATAATCACCCAAGTTCTCACCCTCGCTACTAGAAACAAGACAAGTACTACTATTAATCAAGGTGTTTTCCTCCATCACTGCCTTGTATTTCTATCTTTGATTCGATTCAATTCGATTGGACCTCTTTTATTTCGTGATATTCCTCGTCGCTGAGACACCACACCACACCACACCACACCACACCACACAGCCAAACCATTACATCGTGAAAAAACAATTAAAATCAAACTGATTATAACATTCTATTCTATCAAATAACAAAACAATCAATCAAAACATAAAAACAATAATAAATAACATTCAGAGTGATGTGAGAAAGAAAACTTGGCATCGCAAACATCAGCATTCTGACCTAACGAAAAAAACTTTGCTGCCCCGACCGACCTTGGTGAAAGAGAAATCCTCTAGTCTAGGGTTCGTCTGTTGAGTCTCTAATTCTGATCGTTTATCGCCTGAAAGATATCGAGGTGCAATGAGGTTTGTTGGGTTATTTGGGGCCCGCACCATCCGGCTTCTGGGCTTTTGAACACAAGGCAATGTTTGTTTGGCTCTTTAGGGAAGGGATTGAATTAATAGTTCATAGGATTCACTTTCTGGCTTGGTTTGAAAAGTGGATTGATTTTTTGACTTTTTGACTATTTTAGTCTGAGTTAAAAAGGCTCCTTTAGATTAGACTTTTTGACTTTTTTGACTTTTTTGTGAAAGAAAAGTGAAATGATTATATTTTGAATGTAACATTGTCTTATTAGCTTGATGAAAACTGCAAGGACAAGTTCTTCATATGGGGTGGATAACACTGCTGCAGATGTAGAGGGATTTGTGGACCTACACTTTGGCATACAACTTTAAGATGGATGAGATTTGAGAAGCAGATATTTAATTATTACCTTATTAAATAAGGTTTAGTTCAAGTCAGTTAGAAAAGAGTTTCATGAATTATTAACTGACTACTTGAAGAATAGAACTATAGTTTGTCAACCATGAATGTAATATGAACTAGTTCATGGTAACTTTAAGACAAAAAAGTTTTGAATGCTAGTATTCAACGTAGTCCACAATATCAAAAATCAATTGATAGCACTTTCCACACTTTACATACCCCCAACACAATGATAATGCTACCAACATATTTTGACAAATTGACCAAATCAAAAACTTTAACTATAAATGCAAATAAATTAAAAAAAATTAAATTTTTAACCAAACACCCAACATTCATATTTGAAGCTAAATCAGAACATTTTTTATTTTATATTTTTTACAAATATGTTTTTTTTATCTTTTAACCAAACACCCTACATTCATATTTTAACCAAAAAGACTACAAATATTTTAAGTTCAATCAGTACATTTATATTTTTTCCACATATGATCATCAAATGTAAGAATTTTTCAACCTCTCTCACACCTTCACAATAAATAGAATCAAGTCAGTAAAAAAATTAAAAAGAAACTGGATGAGATAAAGAGCCAAAACCAAAGGGAGAGATCCAAAAGCAAAGATAGCATATCAAAAAGCAAAGAGAGAGAGAGAGAGCAAAGAGAAAGAAAAAGAAGAATAAAAGAAAGAAAGAACAGAAGAAATATCCTACAGAAATATTGAACCAGTTTCTTTTTAAACTAGTGTCATCTGACTAAAATTATGTTCCCAGGATCTATGATTTTGAGCAACAGCGCTTATTGACTCCAATACCACACACGTGACACACCATTTTCATTGTGAAGGCAACAAAGAAAATTGATCAATGTAATCATCAATCCCCAAATAATAAGTGACTTACAACACATTGAGGTTGGTGAGACTATTATACCCTTTAAATTTCTTTTTTCCTATTTTCTTTTGAATATAAGTGATGAGGATCAAGGAAAAAGAAGTCTAAAGACCTATTGTAGGCGCACAGGAAATCTATAGGAAGTCAAATACTAATTGGTTTATGAAATTGAAATGGTGTGAGGCAGATTTTCACTTTTGAATGAATTATTATTCATTTGAGAATATGTTTTTAGAAACCCTAGTGTGGAATCTTCTGGTTCTACACCAAGAAGTCTCCTTTTTCTATTTTTGTTCCTTCAATGTCACAGAAAATTGAATAAAACCTAAATTTAGTTTCTTGATTAGAATTTTTTTAGTAGACGCGGGGTAATCATCAATAAAAGCTCCCCTATACTATGTAGTTCAATAATATGATCCATCATCGATTCGATGGATTTTCCATGGATCAAAATGACAATCATCACCAAGCAAGCAAGAACACACAAACACATATACCTAAACACAAAAACACGAATCAATTAAGAATTTAATTAACCAAAAAAAAACATAAAGTTTAATTAGAAAGGGTAGTTTACATAATCTATAAATTTCTCATGAGTAAATCGATCGACAGTGACCGGTAGGGCTAACGGTGGCGCCGACGATTAGCAAACAGCAGCGGCGACGTCGGTGATGGGCAACGCTAATAGAAGCGGAGGCAATCGGCAAGGTGAGGAGCAGTGAGAGTCTTATAATAAAATAAATTATTAGTAACATTAAAAAATTAGGGAAATTGTTGGACTAGTTGTTTACTATTTTGAACTAGTTGTTTACCCATGTGGTCCTAATTTATTTCTTTTAAATCGTTTAGTCCGTTGCACTGGTTGTTTACTATTTTGCCATTGGTCTGTTAATTTGAATTTATGGGCGCGTATTTGTTTATGGGAATGACGGTATTTGTGGTTCACGTTTCCATGAAAAGCGTACTAGTGGTTTTTGTATGGAGTTTGTTATACTGAGTTATGTGGGACTGGGACCACAAATGATGATGTAGGTTAGTGGTTCGGGTTTTTGTGTGTATCCCGGACGCTAAACTATTACGACCTGGTAAACGAAATTGGTTTGACCCGTTTAAGTGTTGTGGAAGTAGGAATCATCCCTAATTTGGGAATACAAAGCGGTGGTTAGGGGCGACGTGAACCCTAGCTTTTGTTTTGATTTCCCTCACACAGTTTGCAAAATCAAATAAACCTAATCCCGAAACTGACGGAAAAGATTGAAGGAATAATTGACCCAGGATTTGTGCGTATCAGAATTAGTGTGGTCATACTTGTTATTGAGTGTTGTGGTGTGAAGAACCTTAGTTCGGCTTGTCGGACGGATTTGGGGACTGGGAATCCGGCAGAGCTAGGTGGTAATAGACTATATTCTGCGACGTTAACGTGAGCAATGTCTGTGAATCGTAAGTCTTTCATTTTTTTTTATTAACGTCATATTCATGTTCTTCATATTGTTAGGTAGTATATCTTTCTGGAAGACATATTATGGGGTGAGTGTTCGTGGTCACATTTCCACACCAATGGGTGGTTGTTATTATACTATGTTAAAGTTTGTCGTGTTCCCTCTGTTTTGTGTGAAAGGTTTTATGTTGGTGTACAGTAATGTTATTGCTGTTGTTGGCATTTAGTTATGTGAAAAGTTGGTCACGTTCGAAATTTTGGGCTCTTTTTTTGGGTTCGGTGTTTGTATAGTGTATGGGATTGGCTTGTGCCAATGTAAAATGGGAAGGATTGTGATGATAGTAATTATAGTTTGGTGGTGTAGGGCATAAAGTGCATTAGATATATGTGGGTTGGGGCCTTAATGGTTTGTACAGTCTGTGTGACATGATGTTGATGGTTTATGTGTAATGTGTTCTTTTTTAAAGGGGTTTGTCATGTTTCGTTAACAGGGGTTGTTGATTGTGTCGGTGTTGGTCGTCGAGTAACATGGTGATAATATGTAAAATGTAATGTGTTATGAGGCTACATGAATGATTTTGGTTATTTTTTTCTTGATTTGGAACTACTACAAATACAGATAAAGATCACATTTTTTTTGTGTGATATATGTTTTTTAATCACACCTTTTAAGTTTTATTAAAGTGTGGTCTTTGAGAGTGTGATTAAAAGAGGTCATTTTTAATCACACTTTTTAAGTGTCATTAAAAAATGCTTTCATCACATCTTTTAAGTGTGATTAATAATATTTAGATCACATCTTTTAAGTGTGATTAAAAACATTTAAATCACATCTTTTAAGTGTGATTAATAAAATTTAAATCACACATTTTAAGTGTGATTAAAAACATTTAGATCACACCCTTTAAATGTGATTAATAAAATTTAGATCACACCTTTTAAGTGTGATTAAAAACATTTAGATCACACCTTTTAAGTGTGATTAAAAACATTTAAATCACATCTTTTAAGTGTGATTAATAACTAATAAAACCTGTGATAAAAAAAAAAAAGAATTCGACATATTTGAAGAATAATCAATATTATTTTTGTACGCACATTTGAAGAATATAATACACATTATATACTATATTTTGAATCACAACTATATATTAAATGGAATAACGTCATATATTTCATAAATGAAAGTTAAATGTTCAAAAGTATATACAAAGAAATTAATAAAAAAATTTTAACTATGATTACATATATTAAAAAATAAAAAAAAAACTTAAAAAAATAAGTTCTTGAATTCTTTAACCATATTTTACATCTCTCCAAGAAATTTCTAACCTAAAAAATAAAAAAAACAAATTAATTCAGAAACCGCTAGAAGCATATGAAAAAACTTCATATTTTTGTAGAGATTGTTCTTGTCTTACAAAAGACAAAATCGAACATTTTCTCATCACACTGACTCTTCATCCCCTGCATCAATAGAAATAAATAACGAATTTGATTATTACTAGTATAAAATATTTGTATTACCATATATAAATATGACATATACGTATGGAGCATGATTGAACAGTATATATAAACACATATTAGTAAATCATAGCCTTGAAAAGATTTTGTCAAAAAATTATTATAGCAACACATCAACAGAGAGAGTAAACTAAACTAAATCCCAACAAAAATTAAAGCTCAAATCAAGGTAGAGAAAGAAAAGCAATTACTATACCAAGTCAAGATGGGTCAACTCCAAAAGACTAAACAAATGAACAATCCCCCACAGTTCCAGTATTTGAGTGTTGAGCAATTCTACCAAGATTTTAACAATTATGTACTGGTGTATCTGTTTTCAAATAAGAAAAAATATAAATAGAGAGTGGATAGAAAGAGAAGAAAGAGATGAAATGATGAAAGAGAAAAGAAGAAAAGAGCACAAAAGAGAACAAGTTTAAAGGAGGAAAAGCCTGGAATAATTATATAACTACCATGACCCAAATTTAGTTTTCAACTTAACCAGAATTAACTCATGGTAATTTGTCCATACACAAAGCAAAGTCGGAATACACTATCATGTATAACAGTCATAGAAAAGAGAAAAGTGCATATTGCATCATAGCAACGTGCGTCTGATTGGGCTTGCCTTTCATGCTAACCTAGTTAAGATGAAAGGGTTTTGCTATGATGCAATATATACTTTTTTTTTTTTGTATCATGTGTTGTGCTTTTCATGGTCTTTTCATCAATAAAATTTTCTTTTGCTAATCAAAAAATAAAAAATAAAATGAATAACCGTCATAACGCTAATCACACTTTTCAAGCAAGATAACAATAAACACTGAAGATATAATTTCTATTAAATGTTTGAGGACATGCTATCTTCAAAAAACATAGAAAACCACCTTATATCTTAAAAATCATTAAAAAAAATAAATAAATTATTTATTCATCATGGTGAACATATAGTTTCTGAAAACAGTGATGTTCAGAAGCCTGTTTTGTAACTTAGCCTTCCAAACCAAAGAAATTGGAGATTTATGATCATAGCACCCAATAAATCGAGTTGATTTTAGCTGTTCCATAATATGTACATAGTTCACTTATGCAAGAATAAATATACGCTTACCATCACTCAATAAATAACTTTTTATGGAGAGTCTCAAGCTACCATCTCAGATTATTTCTATTTTAGAATCACAAATTAGAAGCTATATTTAAAGATAACTCTAAATTGACTTTGTACTCTTATTGAGAACAATGTATCTGGGATAGTCAACATTTGGCTTGTAACCTATTACCTACGCAACTTTGTCTATTTCTAATTGCTATTAGTGAAAATCAAATGATGCCAAAGGCAAAATAAAAAAATTACAAAATATTTATTTATTATATTTCGAATTGGGTTCATCCTATGTTCATTGTATTGGGTATCATGCAATACAAGAGTGATATGCAAGACTGATCTAGTGTGAAGCAATCTCAAACTCTTGAGTGTAAGAGTGATATTTTGTGAAGGTTGTGAGTTTTCCTAAGATGTACTTGAGTTTACTATCTTCCATTGTACAAATACTTTTGTATGAAGTGATTATATATTCCTTACCAACTAAATAAATTGTTTATTAGCAATTTAAAGAACGGAAGGTATATCATACTTACATGTTGGATTTCAACTCATATTCTTTAGTACGAAATTAATCCATTCAACTCGCACTTCATCAAGTTCGGTTTCCGTGTAAGTCTTTTTTCCATTGAATTACAAGAGGTTATTTAGAAACAATTAGATCATGAAGAAGATGTACAAGTATCATGAAGCTTTTTTATGGCATGTTTTGAGAGATAAGATTTAAAGATATAAAAAGGTTATCCATACATGACTAAATCATGTAAATTAAGTCACAACCAGGGTTAAAATACACAACATAACATAACACAAGAACTCCACAATTAAGCAAATCAGAAACAACATGGCAGAGTAAATACAGCTGCACAAAATTATCAATATATAAATATGCATACACACAATTAAGCAAACCACATGCAACTACCAACTCAATAACTTCCATGGGGAAAAGGCAATTGGACTCACGAAGAAAAACCAATACTAATATTTCAAAACAACTACTACAACAAAAATGTCACAGCAAGAACATAAATGTCAATAACCCCATCTCGGTCAACCATTATCCACTAGACAAAGAACATATGAACAGACAAACATACTGAAGTAATACAAGATCATTGAATTCTTAACACCATTATTTTCTTTAAAAAATTCTGTAGAAGCAAGTCCGCCACAAAAAATTGAAGAAACGATCTATCGATCATGATTAATGACAGATTGCAGCTTTCAGTGAAACATGATGAACTATGATTATACTAAAATTATTCTCGAGAATCGTAAGATTTTGATAACAAAGATTGGGGTATAAATGAAAGAAGTCGAGGTACAAATGAAAGACCATCAAAATCTATTTACGAGAATACAAGTTTAAAAGAACTTCTTGTCACGTCATATTTCCTAGTTTATGGTTACTAATATGCTTATCAAAAAATTTGAAAAAAAAAAGAGTTAATGATTATTAATATGTACCTGAAGATTTAGTTTCTGAAGGCTATGCATTGAGTCAAGTTCAAGACAACCCAACGATGATAACCTATTATTTGACAGGTCAAAGGTCTCCAATCTTTGCAGGGATGACAAACCAGAAGGTAGTTCCACCAATTTATTATTAGTGACTTTCAATGATATCAAGGCATTTAAATAAGTTATCTCAGTTGGCAAACTCCTCATCTTATTGAATGAAAGATCTAGATACTCTAATTTTTTAAGGCAGCCAATTTCTGGAGGAAGGTATCTGCAGGAAAAACAACAAACAGAACATCACAACTTTCTCCAAGACTCAAAACATTAACATATAGGAAAAAAGATTAGAAAATGATCAGAAATATAAAGGACTCTATAGTTTGTTGGAATCTTATAAAATGATAGAATTAAGACCAATACACAAAATAGTTTTCAAACATTTGTACCATTCTGCCTCAATGGACATAGTTTTCAAACTCATTCCCACCCAACAGAACACTAAATAATTGTAGTTTGGTTTGACTGCAAAAGGTTACACCACAATATATAGACGTTTTGCCCCTTTTTGTTGTCAATAGAATATTGTCAATCAAAAAAAAAAAGTCGTCATACAACAAAACTTTGACACAGAGTGATTGTGTAGAGATTAAAACATGTGACGGCAGTTTTTAAAATTAACAGATTTCAACATGTGGTTGGGAAAACCAAATTAATCATAAAAAAAAATTTGCACTACTACTGCAACTGTGTGACTAATTTTAGATAACAATAATCCTGCAGATTGAGTCAAGCCTTTCAACATTTATATGCAATACATTATTAGTGCAATTGGGTGCCAAGAAAAACCATCATAACATCAAACCTTAATAAGTAATGGAGAAATATATAGGTTAGCTTCATTAGGGCATGGGTAAGTAAGATAAGTATGACTAATGCTATGAATCTTCCCAAAACGTGGCCAGGATTCAAGACAAACCCCCAAATACCAAAGCCTAAAAGTAATCGATCAGAGGTTACCAATTCATACCAAATTATTACCATGTGTTGATGTGTCAGTTGCCTGACCAACAATAATCCTGATTTGCATTGCTTCAATTATGCTCAAATGGCATAGTTAAGTACAAAAACCCAAGACCTTTATCTTCCCATAAGCTATGCTCCTCTTATATGGCTTCTCCATCTCGCCTACAAACCACAGTAATCCACATTTTGCAACTCTGAAACACAATCCAAATGATGCTCCTCATTTGTACACTTCTACTCCATTTTATCCTTCATTCACCTTTCTATTTTGTACCATTCACAAGCCACCTTAAAACCTCACATGGACAGTATGAATTTCTAATTTATTCTCATCGCCTTCTACTCAGCAGTCCAATCAATGAAATTCTAATTACTTGTTCATGCAGGTATAAATCAACAATACATTCACTTATATCCACAGTTTGTATCACTTATTGGTTTATTAAATTAGATATAAGTTTGTATCAAGTTACTGTAAGAATTTAGGAAATTTTCAAGAAACTGATTTCTAGTCTGCCAATGAGAAAGTAACTGGTCCTTTGTCTATATATGACATAGGATAGGTAAAGATTTAAAAGAACAGTAACCTGATAGAGAAGTGACAAACAGAGAGCTTTGTCAAGCACTTGAGCCCAGCAATCTCACTCAACAAAGGAAATGCCGAAGGCCTTGGAGGCACCTTGCAAAGCTCAAGCTCCTTCAAAGCCATTAACTTGTGCAAAGGCAAACCCGTCAAACTCGGTGAAGTTATCTTCAACTGCAAGCATACCAGCTCAACCAAGTTCCTAAACTCCGTGGGAAAAATATTAACCTCATTCCCGAAGAACTTCCAAGTCTTCAACTTTCTCAAACCACCCAACCACCTAGGAATCAAATTGAACACATTCTTATACATATACAACCCCTCAACCGAACCCTCCGACCCGTTTGGTACCGAAAAATCCAAACTTTTTCCAGAAACATCAAGAACAGAGTCGCAATCAGCATCATCTCCACTCAAATTGGTCTTCAAAACTTGCGATTTTTCAGATTTCTCGGCTTCTTTCGAGGGATCCTCTTCTGTAACTACAGGTTCGTCCGAATCGGTGACCTGCATTTGCTTAAAACACTATAAACAATAGATAAATATTTTGAGAAATTTGAAAGGAATTTGGAGATTTGGGTTAGGGTTTAGAAGTAGAGAAGATTGAGTGGGAGATCAATGGAGAAAAGAAGACGACGAGAGAAAGAGAAGAATCGCAGCAGCGATGATTAGGGATTAGGGATTTTTTGGGTTTTGTGGGGGGGGGGGGGGGGGGGAGTGGGGTGTTGGAATGGAAAACAAAAAGGGCGGGAATGGAAAAAAAAAAGGGCGGAATAAAAAATAATTCACTTTGTTTGTTTTCACTTTTCAAAAAACATTCTTCAAAAAATTTTACTTTCTTATTTTTCGTGTTTTTTTGTTTTTATTAAATTTTTTTAATATTTTAAGTAATTTTTTTACTTTTAGAAACACCTAACATAAATACATCTAAAAAGTAAAAAAATTATAAAAAAATCTTTTAAAAATTCACTAAATACGAAAAATATAAAAAAAAAATACAAGAATTCAGTATATTTTTTGTATTTTTATGTATTTTTTAATTTTTTAAAATATTTTTTCATAAATTTTTTACTTTTTAGATACATCTAAGTAATGTGCATCCAAAAAAGTAAAAAAAATGTTTAAAATTTAAAAAATATTCACTAAAAACAAAAAAATATTAAAACCAAAAAAGTCAATTTTCAAAAAACTTAATTCAGAAAACTCAAACCAAACACACTGATTTTTTTTTTTTGGTCAGAAATGAAATTTAAATAACAAAATAATGCCGTTTAACTCTTTTTTTCTTTTTGTGACGGGGGTTGCCATCGTAAAAAAATTATTTTTTTTGTTAAAATATATATTTTTTATAGTTAATGAATTTTTTTTTAAAAATTCCTTTTTTTTTTAGTTACTAAGATTGAAAATTTATTTGTTTTATTTTTATTTTAATGAAAAAAATATTATTATTTTTTATTTGGTAGAAGTATGGGTAATATTTTAATGAAAAATATTTTCCACTAAAATAAAAGTTAATTTTCTGTGGTCAATAAAAAATATTTTCCTGCGACCCTTTTTTTTTTTGTTATTAAAAATCATGAACTAATTTTTTGTGGTAGAGGAGAGGGAGTGGCAGTAGCGGTGAAGGTGGTGGATAAGAGATGATGGTGATGGTGGTGGTAATGGCGATGGCGAAGGAGATTAGTGGTGAAGTTGTGGTAGTGGTAGAGTAGATGGAGTGGCATGGGTAAAGGAGAGATAATGGTAGTAGTAGTGGCAGTAGTGGTAGTGGTAGTAGTGGAGTGGTGGCAATGGTAGTAGTAATGGTAGTCATAGAGGTGAAGTGGCGACAATGGTAGTAATGGTGGTAGTGGAATGGTGTTTGTAGTAGTGGTGAATGTGGTAAAGGAGATGGATGGTGAGAGAGAGAGAGAGATGAGAGAGAGAGAGAGAGAGAGAAAGAGACAGACAGACAGAC
Organism: Camellia japonica; assembly: GCA_030407325.1. Classification (NCBI taxonomy): domain Eukaryota; kingdom Viridiplantae; phylum Streptophyta; class Magnoliopsida; order Ericales; family Theaceae; genus Camellia; species Camellia japonica. Next base: position 37,850,018 of record JAPPVO010000003.1, on the reverse strand, counting down.
AGAGACAGAGTGATGAGCGAGAGAGAGAGACAAAGTGGTCGCTAAAAGTGCATTTTCTTGTAGTGGATAGATAAATTGAGAGGGAGCTTAGTAAATAGAAAAGACGGAAGGGAGAGGATGACCAACGCGAACACAGTGGGGGAGAGAGAGAGAGAGAAAGAGAAAAGAGAGAGAGAGATAGAAAAAGAGACAGAGAGATAAGAGAGATGAACGAGAGAGAGATAGAGAGAAGAGAGATGAGCGAGAGACATAGAGAGAAGAGAGATGAACGAGAGAGATAGACAGAAAAGAGATGAGCGAGGGAGACAGAGAGATGAGAGAGATAGAGAGAAGAGAGATGAGCGAAAGAGACAGGGAGAGAAAAGAGATGAGAGAAGAGATAAATGAGTGAGAGACAGAGAGAGAGAGAGACAGATAGAAAGATATACACAAAGAGAAGAGTGATGAGTGAGAGAGAGAGAGGAAGATGAAAAAATGGGTGAAAAGATATAGACAAAGAGAGAGAGAAAAAAAAAGAACGAAAAGAGATAAACGTGAGAATGAGCGAGAGAGATAAAGAGAAGAGAGATGAGAGAAATAGACAGAAGAGAGATGGACGAGAGACACATAGAGAGAGAGAGAGAGACAGACAGATAGACAGAGAAGAGTGATGAGTGAGAGAGAGAAAAAGAAGAGAGACAGAGACACAGAGAGAAAGAGAGAGACAGACAGACAGAGAAGAGTGATGAGTGAGAGAAAGACAGACAGACAGACAGAGACAGAGAGATAAGAAGATGAAAAAATTAGTGAAAAGAGAAATGTACAAAAGAGTAAGACGGCGTCATTTTTTTTTTTTTTTTTGTGACAGAAAAATATCGTTGCATTTATTTAAACCATTTTGTGACTATATATATGAAGCCGTCTCAAGGCCACAATATATATATATATTTTACTTCTTTTTTTTTTTATGTGTGCAACGGTACCTATTACGGTCACAAAAAACTCTTTTTTTTTTTTTTTTTTGCGACTGCAATTGGTACCGTCGCAAAAACTCTATTTTTTTGCGACTGCAATTTCTGCCGTCGCAAATACTCTATTTTTTGCGACGGCAAGTTGTGCCGTCTCAAAAAGTCACATTTTTTTTGAGACGGCAAGTTGTGCCATCTCAAAAGGTCACATTTTTTGCGACAGCAAGCTGTGCCATCTCAAAAGGTCACATTTTTTGCGACGGCAAGCTGTGCCGTCGCAAAAAGTTCCGTCTTTTAAGCCCACTTTTCTTGTAGTGGAAAAAGTGTGAATAAGAAATAAAAAATAAAAATAATTATCATTTAAGAGTAAAAAATAATTATCATTTTAACTTTTGGGCAGGTTATATACATACGTATGGTTGTTTCAATTAAATTTGTAAAAAATTATTTCTAACCACTCAAAAGATAAAAATTATATTAAAATGATAATTATTTTTTATTTTTTATTTCTTAACCAAATTAATTTTTAATTTTAAAAAAAAATTCTAAAAATCAAACTATACATAGCCTAAGAATCTTTTGATAAATTATTTCTTACGTTGGTAACTTATTTAATTATTTGTTAATTTTACGACATTTTTATCATCAAGTCTGTTTGGTAACCATTTCGTTTTCAGTTTTCAATTTATATTTACAAAAATTTTAAAAACTGTAATAAAAACTTGTTTGATAATTTTTTTACTTTATAAATGGTTGTCTCAGTTTGTAAATTTGAGGAAAAAACGTAAATTCAAAAAATGAGCTTACGTTGGTTTTTAAACAGAAATTTAAAACCTTTACTAACAAATTTTTTTTCAATTAATCTTTTTTTCCAAATAATTTTTTTCCAATTAATTTTTTTTTCAATGAATTTTTTTTCCAACTAATACTAACCAAGAGGGCAATTGGTAATGCTACTTTAAACCTTAAAAAGGGGATTGTAATTTATAAAATGTGAGGGGTGTCAATGTAATTTACCCAATGAGGGCAAAATTGGTATTTAAAAAAATTAAATTGCTGAAGGGCGGAATCTGTAATGAAACTTTAAACCTCAGGGAGGGAGATGTAATTTCCAAAACGTGAGGGGAGAACTGTAATAAATATAAACCTCAGGGGGTGTCAGTGTAATTTATCCTATATATATATAATCACACTTAATTAGAAAGTGACATAAAAAATAAATATTATCACACTCAATCAGATTAAGTGTGATTAAAAATTTGGGAATTGTATATTTTATATAAAAATCAATTTGAAATATTTTATACAATCACACATATTTAGGAAGTGTGATTAAAAAGTATTAATGTATATATAATCACATTTTAATTACATTGTGTGATTAAAAAATATGTAAATAATCACACTTATTTAAAAAGTGTGATTAAAAAGTAATAGTGTATATATAATCACATTTTAATTAAAACGTGTGATTAAAAATATATATATAAATAATCACACTTTAATTAGAATGTGTGATTAAAAAATATATATATAATCACATTCATTTAAAAAGTGTGATTAAAAAGTAGTAGTGTATATATAATCACACTTCAATTAGAAGGTGTGATTAAAAAATATATAACTAATCACACTTTAATTAGAATATGTGATTAAAGTATATATATAAATAATCACACTTATTTACAAAGTGTGATTAAAAAGTAATAGTGTATATATAATCACACTTTAATTAGAATGTGTGATTAAAAATATATATAAATAATCACACTTTAATTAGAATGTGTGATTAAAAAATATATATAATCACATTCATTTAAAAAGTGTGATTAAAAAGTAGTAGTATATATAATCACACTTTAATTAGAAGGTGTGATTAAAAAATATATAAATAATCACACTTTAATTAGAATGTGTGATTAAAATGTACATATATATAATCACACTTATTTAAAAAGTGTGATTAAAAAATAATAGTGTATATGTAATCACACTTTAATGAGAAGGTGTAATTAAAAAAATGTATATATAATCACACTTAATTGAAAAGTGACATAAAATATAAATATTATCACACTCAATCAAATTAAGTGTGATTAAAATATCAATCTAATTTTTTTTATCACACTTTCAATAAAAATGAGATATTTTTTTTTGTCAAAGTGTGATCTTTAACTATTTTTGTAATAGTGCGATTGGTTTATGTGTTATTAATTGTTTGTGTTCCAACGGGTCGTCGATAGACTGGGCTTTGTTGTTGGGACTTAGTGCAAATGGGGGTGGTGTTATTGCCATGGTGTATGTCCAACATATATTCCAATTGAAATGTTGTTATATTTGGTACAGTTGTAGTTTATTCTAATATGTATGTTGTAACGTCCTCAAATAATAACATTAAACCCACAATATTGACATACATTGATATATAAAAGATCAACATCCTTCTATTCATCAGAGTAATTCATTACAAAAAGTATTACATTTTAACAACATAGCAAATGCCCTAAGGGCTTACAGCTTTCCAAGTTATCACTTGGTTACAAAAAGAGAGTACTAACTCAATTACACATTAAGCCCTTGGCTTGAATCTATAAGTAATACATCAAAACAAGGAAAGACAACAAAAGTCTGTCCGCCTCTAGCCTCCCAAGCTATGTCCTTGGAGGTGGCATGCTACCTGTACTTGAAAATGATGTTCCCATATAGGGTGAGCCACAGCCCAGTAGAAATATACTAAACCAGTTATGAACAATGACTAAAAGATTAACAGTTGATAGATGGTCAACACTTTTACATTCTTTCATAACACTTTACAGTTTCATGACATTCAAGTCCATGGTACATTTCATTTTCCATTTTCTTTCAATTCTCAATTCATAATTATGGCTCAGAACCTGACCAAACAATCTATATGAGACAGCAACTCATATTAAACATTTTCCCATTTCACAATAGATAAGCATACTAGCTATATCAACACATCAACGAATAAGCATATAAGCTATATCAACACATCAACAGATAAGTATAAGAACTATATCACACCACCAAAGATAAGCATATGAGCTGTATCTACACTTCTCAAAGATAAGCATATGAGCTGTATCTACGGAGTCCATTCCCTCTCTTCTCCCACACAACACCCGGTTTAGAGGTCCATCACCTCTCTTCCCCTAAACCATGGAGTACATCACCTCTCTCCTCCAACACAACACAATGCATATAAACAATTATTATACACATCATCAGTCAATACATAAAGTTAATGTATTCTTTCAAATGTCATACTCAATGATATATTCTAGTGATTAGTTTTAGTTTGCCTAATTATCATGCATTGTCTATAACAATCAAGACTATCCTCCACCGATAGCCCAAAGCAGTTATTTCTAAACAGAAAATAAATGCACAAAATGAATATAAAATCAACATTTCAACTAGGTGAGCGATAAATAATTCAACTACACCCTTTAATCCCATACATTCCCAATTCAATTCCTCATTTCTCACAATTAATTATACCAATTAATTAAGCAATGTAATTAGGGCATTTTCCATAATTAACATTATAACCCTAAGGTTCCATTTTCATCAATGTTTCAACATTAATTCCATTTCTTCATGCTAAACATGCATATAGGTTTTATATATTTAAAACCCAACTTTTGTAAAATTACACAAAAGCCTAAACGTTCTCAAAATTACCCAACAACCCCCAACATATCAAGATGCTAAAATTTAAAGACAAAGCTCATAAAGAGGAGTAGGTTATCCCTACCTCAAGTTTGACGAGGAAAACATGCAAAACTCTAAAGCACTTCAATTTACGACCCCAACAGAAATTGTAGCAGCCAAACACGTGGGGTCCACTTCAATTACCAAATCTGACGGCCCATATAACATAATCTCACAACAGAGATATATGGGTCAAACACCACCTATGCAAACAAGGCCCACCACTACAATTATAAATATATAAATATATATATATATATATATATATATATATATAATATACTTGGCAATCACTTGCCAAGAAAATAGAGTTTGAACCTTTACCTATTTTGCCCTTCGAGAATTGGGAACTCTTGTGGTTTGAAATTTATCAAACAAATACAAGTCATCTCTAGTGTAGTATTTCACAACACCCTCAGGTGCAGGCAATTTTCTTTTCAGTTCATCTCCTCTACTGATATCCCACAGTCAACACATTGAGAAGCAAATTACTAATGCCTTCATCTAATAGATTAATTTCATCAACGTATAGAACTCGTCTATGAGCTTTAGCAAGAAGGCTAAGCTGGTAAACAGTTGTTCCAAATCTCATAGACTCCTTAACATTAACAGAACCAATAAATCTATCTTCACAACCTCAAGATTGCCTTCGCAGGCAACAATGTGTAAAGCAGTCCTCCCATTCACGTCTATGCTATTTACATCAATGCCATCATCCAGCAAATCCTGGACTCCCTTCACGTCACCATGACAGAAGACCCAATCATCAACTTTAAGAACACAGCATGTCGTACCAACTTACATGCCAGCAGACCCCCAGGTCTTAGCAGAGTTGATCTGGCAGTCACCCCATGTTGCCGTTGTCCTACACTTTGATTTGTGGTAGGAGTAACCCGCTTGAATTTTCCTTGGCAAAGCGAATACGCATGAGCAGATCTGCTCTGTGCTTTTCACAGGCGACTCTAACGAGCGAGAATGTCAATTTTAGAGAGAGATATACCTTACATTCTCTGTAATCATTCTCTTCCACTAACTATGAACCACCACTTGAGTATATAAATATATTTTACATTCTCTTTTATCATTCATTCTCCACCTTGCTTTTGAACAAAAGACCAGAGAGAGAGTAGAATGATTCTAAATTTTGTTTCTTAATAGACCCACCGAAAGTGTTAAAAAAAATAAACAGCCCATGTGCATGCTTTGTTTCCCCCAATTCATGCACACTACTTGTCTCTCTCTATTATCTCTAAATAGAATATTATAAATATACCATCCAAATGTTGCCGTCGTGTGTAATGCTCATGAGTTATTCTTAGCCACACACCAGCACTCACTTCTCTCATTGTTTTAGAAAAATATTCTTCATGACTCCCTTTCCTCATAACAACCTGAAGCTTTAATTCATGATTTTACAAAAAACAATTTAAGGAGGGCCCTTCACAACTATCTTGTCTCCACCCAAAAAGCACATTAATTATTCTATCCACCATCTCCTATTTTTAAACACTTTCCCACCGAAAGTGAGCATGACCCCTTACAAATTATATTCCACTAGATTTGAACAAACTCAGCTGGAATGTAACCACACTCCTAATGTGAGATATATATATATCTATATAAATATATATCCTTTACACCATCCCATAAAATTTTTTATTTTATATAAATTAAGGTCATCACATATGTGGTCAACACAACAATTTTGGGCCCATTACCAACATTAAAGTAAGTGATTTTTGTTGGTGTTATGGGTGGTGGGGACAATGGAAGAGTGGTTTTTTATACTGTTTTGTTGTCAACTACAGGTTTGAACAGGGGCTTTAGTCCGTGGACGCGTTCATGTGAGCGGAGGAATAAGGAGGCGTTAGGGTTGGCGTCATCCATTCAGCGTAAAGTGAACATGGCAGGGCACGTACTGTTCAAACAACCTAATGTTGTGGCGAGGTCTGGTGGGGTTTATGGTTGTCGTAAGCCTCGGCTGAATTTTCAGTCCAATGTTACTGGAATTATTAAGGTGGTATACGTTGTAGGATTGAGAGACGTGCACCTGGTACATTTAAGGAAGACCCCATTTTGGCTTCTATTCAAATCCATTTTAATTAAGCAGCTTGACCACACGGAGTTCCAGAAGGGTGATGATCTAGTAGTACACATTATTAAGTCATACAATGTCCATGATAAGAAGTTTGCAATTGGGTGACGTGCTATAGATTTAATGGACCGGGATGTGAAGCTGTTGTTTGGAATTCAATGTGGAAGTGCATTCCTTGATCTGACACTATGCCCTAGGCCTGCTTCGGATTTTGTTCAGTGAAGATGTCCTAGAACTAGCTACATCACTGCGAAACTTGTTAGGGACTTGCTGCAAGAGGTTGTAGTGGGTGATTCGCAACGTGACCATGAAGATACTTCCAAACTCCAATTCCTTTATGTGTATGGTAAACATTTTTTTGCCACATCTGGGGAAATAATTAGTTGGATGTTCATTCGTTATGTGGACAATCTTGAGGCGATAAAATTGTACGTTTGGACTGGTGCAATACGTAGCTCGCTGATGTGTTCTATTAGAGACTTCCATTGGACTCTAGAAAGGGTAACGAGATGCGTAGTGGCATTAATGGTAATAATTATGAACATCGTTTGTTCTATGTTTCATTTATTTATTTATTTATTTTTTGTCTGTGTTCATGATTATTATATGGGTTAGTGAAATGGTTGGTGGTTGGTTGTAATTTGATCTATGGGTGACATGTTTTGCAATATTGGTTATATGAACACACGACCATTGTGGAAGCCAAACATGCGCACAAGTTCTCCAGATTTCTTAAGTGGGACGTTGGTGAGGTGGTATGTAGTTCACGTGGTGTTGAATTGTCCAGGACAATGCCATTTGAGGTAATACATTGTGTAATATCGTTATGATATTTATTACATTATGCAATTGGTTGTAATGGGTGTTGTTATGCGAGGTACTGTGGAGTGTGTCATTTTACTAGTGGTGTTTTATGTAGGTGGTTGTAGGTCCGTTGGATGTGAAGGACCATGAGGCCTTAATTTTGGAAGGGGATGGTTTGCGTGGATATGGAGTTGGAGGCGTGGTTGGTGTCGATGGTGACAATTTGTCAGGGGGGTCAGTGCGTAGGGGAAGACGTGGATGTCGATAGCGCGGATTGCAGTAGCGAGTTAAGTGGAAATGTACACCCGAACCCATCCACACGAGGTGCAAGTATACAATTCCAACAACATGGAGTTCGAGCAAGAGAGGGTGTTGATGGCTCTGGTGGAGCTGTTTGGCACGAATTCGGTAGTCCTGCAGGAAGGACTGGGGGCAATGAGGATGGTGTGCCAACAGATGCAGCAAGGACGAGGGAAAATGGGAATAATGACGTCATATCGGAATTAGAGAAAGAGGTTGCGCATTTGAAACAAAAGAATGAAATGCAAACAGCCAATTTGGTGGGGGGGTTTTGAGTGTGTTTTTAAGGTAAAAGACGAAGAATGCAAGAAACTAACGGGGAAAAATGCAAAGTTGCGGCGAATTGTAGCAACCCTTGAGGAATAGTTGGCAGAGCAAGCAGTGCACAATGTGACACAACATTTTTGTGGTGTCAACGTCGGCGACAATGATGTGATTGGACAAACCAGTGGCAATGCCAATGTTCGAGAAGAAGGTTGTAATAGCAGGCAGTTGGTGCATGACAACATTGTTTTGGACGCCTCTCCCGTTGCATATATTCCAATGATGACCACCCATCCAATGCATGAGGGTGTGTGGTGGTCGGTGAGAAGGACAGTTCTGATGTGGTTGTTGTGAGCCCTTCAATTGAGGTTGATTTCCAGGAGCCGAATGGTATGAATTCATTTGTACGTAATATCAAAGGGAAAGTTAGGAAAAATCTGAAGTTTCCAGGGTTTGAGTACGCAGAAGTGCGGGCGAGGACGAGAAAGGTGGACACAAAGTTAGCAGTACACTTGGAGTTAGTGAGGGCGGCAATGTGGGAGGGGTATTGTGTAGGGATGTCATTGATGTGGAGACTGTTGGTAAAGAGAAGAAGGTGTTTACGAGGTTTGGCATTACCAATCGTAATACGGTATGGAAGATGATGACTGAAAGGGAGAAAGATGTGATCAGCATTGCATACAATCGTTACGGGGATAGGTGAGTACATTGTGTTTTTTTTTTTAATTGCCGTTAACGTGTATCAATCACGAAACATTGCTAGTAGTTGTAAACTAATAGCGTTGTCTATGTGTAGTTTTGTATAGGGTTATTATGTGGGTCAGACAGAAAGACGGTAATGCGGTGTACTTTTCTAATGTTCGAGCCCTAGTGAGGCAATCAAGTGTCAGAGGGAATGTAAGTGTTACGTATTTTGGTGAAATAGATTGTTTGTTTTTATTAAAGTAAACATTTAGTAATTGTGGTTGGATCTAATGTTTTATGTTGTTGTTGTTGTTTTTTTTTTTTTTTTTTGTTGAAATGACCAATGCTAGGTTATTGATGCATTTGCGGAGGTGTTAACGGATGAATAGAATAGGTTGAATGCGGGGAAAGATTTCCCGAAGAACTCTTACTTCTTTAGTAGCATATGCTGGGCAGGTTAGTTTGTTTTTGTCAAATGTGAATGTGTGACGTGGGTGCACTGTGTTAATTTTTTTGTTGTTGTAGTGTACAGGATGTGATGAAAAGCGACAATGTGGAAGCGAGGGCCAACTACGTGATGAGCTATTTAAATGGGGGTCGAGATGCTCGTTACATGCATTTCCCTATTTGTCATCTTGGCCATTGGACTCTGGTGGTTTATGACATTGAGAATGGTAGTTGGAAGCATTATGATTCGATGAGGTGGTATGTAGTTCACGTGGTGTTGAATTGTCCGGGATGTCTGGATGTGCGGACAGCAACGCCATAGACGTGTTCACTATTCCATCTGCAGAGATAGAAGAAACTGTTTGCTTCCAGCTTGCGTGCGTGGGCAGCCCATTTGCATCATTTAGTTTAGTTTCGGACATAGCACAAACAGCTGTTACCCGGACGAAGTCATTTTTGACAAATTTGAATTGGAACCCACATTCGACTGCATAGTTGCGTAAAATGGTCCGAAATTCAGAAGCCCCACCTTCAAAGTGTTGTCCGATATGTGTGAAACCGTTAGCCCATGAAATAGAAAGGTAAACCTTCTCTTTGTGCGAATAAAACGATGGCAGAAGGTCACCCTTGTCATCCATATCAACCCTGCTCACTACCTTGCCTGTGTCAGTGGTTTGAGCGTGAGTTATTGTATTTACATGACCATTGTTGTTGGTTCCTCCACCACGGTGGTGTTCAATGATGACGTCAAGTAGTTGTAAACTGAATGAACGGGCAAAACAAATCATATTCTGCATGTCGACGTCGTTCTACAAGGATAAATTGTTATGACCCGGTATCTTGTAGAACAACACTATTTTTCCAGGGAACAACCCGTCGAATTTCGAACAAACGTAATCGACCAGATCGGCAAAATTGTGTGACGGTTGCAAATTGTATGCAACATTGGTGGACCGGTAACAATAGAGAAGCATCATGAATGCATCCATCTATAATAAGAAATGGGGTTAATTAAGTAGCAATCATAAATGAATATGTAAAAATGGTCCGTGAACATGAAATGAGTACAGTTTAAATGCAAATGAAATACGGTATGTGGTTTGCTGTGTCCATATGTTTGCGGGGCCGTTCAAAACGTGGACAACCGAGTTTTGGGATATTGAACTATTACAGTATTGATTTGGCACCCGTGTCGTAAGACCGTATTGCACAACAACAAACGTCTATGCACTATTATGGCAAAATGTATGTATGTATTGAGCAATGAAAATGTTGATATGTACATAGAGTGCAATGGCTACGAATGATTGCGGTTTAGGCAACGGTCATAGATATATGATAGTACATACGCAATATAAGTTAGTGACAACAACAACAAGAGTTGGATGGAAGATCGTCAGAATTTGTATACGTTGTGAAGCCCAGGAGTTGGGTGAAGCCTGTAAAAGTCAAAATGCGGAACATACATGTGCAAAGCCGATGGTGTTCATGTTATAACTAGCAATGGTGGACTGTCCCACGAAGCTGTTGGCCGTAAAACACAAACCCTAGAATGGCTTAGACATACATTCCCAACAAGATATCACAACTCCACCCGCCCCACCAAACGTGGGATTACACATACCCAAATGAAAACATAACAGCCCATAATTGATGTGAGGGCATATTGGTCCACTACATAATAATGTAAATTCAAAAAAGGAGTTATCAGTAAGATATCCCTCCTAACATGGACTGCTCAATCAAACAAAATATTCATGGGACCAAACGGAACACAATTTAGCCAGATGGGACTTTTTGATAAATTCCCCAAAAAATTATGGTAAAATTAAAAAAAAAATAGTAACAATTACAAATAAAAATATTCATCAATAGAGTCTTATAATAAAATCAATTATTAAATTATACTATAAATTTTTTATTTATTTTTAACATAAATTATTTCTCTATTTTTATTAAGTAAAATCGTCGAAAAAATAATATTTTAATTATCAACAAAAAAAATGTATAACCACATCACTAATTGGGGTAATGAAAATATTCAAAATTTTAAAAATCACAAATATCATAATAAAGTTGCAAAAATACAAAATACGTAAGCACATCACTTATTGGCGTAACAAAATTATTCGAAATTATTAGAAATCAAGTCACAAAATTTCATAATATCAACTACAAATTGCGTAACTATCCACTAATTAGCGTTAAAAAATACTTTTTTTTTTAAATCACAAATGTCATAACTAACTCACCAGATTTGGTAATATCAACTACAAAATGTGTAACTGCACCACTAATTAACATAATATAAATAACCAAAATTTTTAGAAATCACAAATGTGGTAACCAACTCATAAAGTTTCATAACATCAATAAATAAAAAATGTATAACAACACCACTAATTGACGCAATAAAAATATGCAAAAAAATTTCAAAAACCATAAATATCGTAACCAATGTATAAACTTTCGTAACAACAATCATAAAATGAGTAACCAACCACAAAAAAATCATAAAATCACTAATAAGATACTGAGAAAACAAAATATAATAATAATTCAATAATTTAATCAATGACTTGAAGCCATATAATAGAAAACGAGAGTCAAAGAAGATAGATCGATAGAGCAAAAGGAAAGAATGAAAAGAAAATAGAAAGAAAAGAAGAAAAATTGGAAAAATGATTTAGAATAACAAAATAAAATCACGTCGTAACTAAAAAATTTGAACATGTTTTTTTATTAAATTTTAGTTAAATTATTTATATGTGTGTGTGTGTGTGTGTGTGTGTGTGTGTGTGTGTGTGTCTATATGTATATATACCATATTGGTTAAGATTAAAGTAAAGTGGTTATGAGCCAAATGGGGTTGGTTATGAAATATGTGATATTGTTATGAGCTAAAGAGTGATTGTTATGAGATGTGAGGATCATAGTGGTGTGGTTATAAGCCAAAGAGTATTGGTTTATGACCCAAAGGTGTTGGTTACTCCCTCCGTCCCAAAATAATGGTCCCTTTTGGGAAATCTAACTTTTTTTGGTAGTACAATTATTGCACTTTAAAAAAATTGATTTTCCAAAATTACCCTTTGATAGTACATTTTTTGGGGAATATCGATGTCATAATTGTACTTTTTATATTGTTAATGAATTTGAAAGAAGGGTGTAGACACTCCATTCTTGACAGCCCTTAAGACTTGGGCGCCACTCTTTGATCACTCAATGATGAATGTGTACGCTTGTCAAATGCTTGACTTCCTCAGCAGGAAACCTCAGTTTTAAACCTACAAACCTTGTACCTTGTTTTGGACAAAAACAGTGATTTTTCAGGCCTGAGCATCGAGGGTCCTACAAACCCACTAGTGTGGCATGCCGCCCACTAATGTGGCCTGCCAGCCACTAGTGCAAAAAACCAGATATTTTTTGCCGGCTGTCTCTACAGATACATGCATCATTCCAGCTGTGTTTGTAAGGATATTTTCGAGGGTCTCTCATATATTTCTATATATAGATGACCCTCTCTTTTGTTAGAGAGGTTAGAAAAAATTTTGAATTTAGAAAATTTTGGATAGCAAAATTTTGGAAAGTTTCTCTCTCTACAATTCTCTCTCTTTCTTGCAACTTACATAACTTTTGCTTAGGCACTCTAAACCAAACCTAGAGAGTTCCTTGCTAAAGTGATTTTAGCTTATGTTTTAGCTCTTGAGGCACTTGAGAGTGTGAAATAGTGGTTTGGAAATTCAAAGGATCATTCCTCTTCAAGAGGTATACCTTTTAGTTTTTTTGTACCATCTTCTTCTCATCTTTTCTTGCTGTTTTTGAACTTTTTATTACTTGTATTTTTTAGGTGAAACTTTTGGTTTAAGGCCATTAAAGGTGGAGGGGTTGACAACCCTTCTTTGAACCTTGCTTCTAAGACCTTTGCCATTGTGTTTCCCATCTTCTCATCAACTTTTTTGAGCTTTTTACCACGGATTTTCAGAGGTTTTTCAGAGCCTAAAATCATGTTTTAAAGTCCCAAAAGCGGAGGGGTTAGCCTCCCCTCCTTGTGCTTGTGTGCTAGTTTTAATCTCTCAATATTTTAGCTAGTTGTTGTAGTTGTTTTTGTCTTAATTCCAGCACTTTTTTGGATTGTTTTAGGACTGTTTTCATGAGTTAGCTTCATTCATGCTTTGTATAGTATGCTTGTCGTGCAATAGTCCTCATAGGCTTGGTGGTTTAGGCCTTAACCACCAATCTATTTCAGTTGATAGCCTTTATTTCTTGCTTTCCATACTTGTGTTCACCCCTAATCATCTCTACAACCTCTCCCATTTCTTGGCTTTTCCTTTGCTTTGAGAGTGGTTTCAAACTGATTGTTTGTTTAAACTTGAGATTGAGGTCATTGTGTTTAATGGTTTAATCTCTTCGAAGGTTCATTACCAAGGGCATGACATCTCCCTCATGCCTAAAATAGCCCTTTATTTGACACTTCTCTCCATTAGTGGACTGAATGCTCATTTTGGACTAAAATGACTAATTACTGGAAAGGTAATTAAAAAAGGTGTTAAAATTAGGTTTAAAATGAAGCAAGATAATAAAATGATTTGGTGTTCAATCGAACGTTAATTGAACACATGGAAACTTGGCTCATTTCATACTTGTTAGTGATGAAATAGTCCAAGTTTCTAAGGTCAACCACTTCCTTTGATCAATCCATGATAGGGAGGATGTTTTGTTGGTCTTTCCTTACCATTTATGGAAATTGTATCCCTCGGTTTATAAGTCATCATGCAATGAAATTGCGTCGATTGGTGGCTTGCGAATCAAGCCTACCCCTCCTTTGACCTATTTGCTGATAAGGAGAGGCATGGAGGACAAACATCCCCTGAGAATACTTTGGTTTGTGCTCTGTTTGTTCTCTGTTGCTGCAGGAAAGAACCAACATTAGTGGCCGGTAAGCCACTTTTGCTGGGCGGCTGGCCATTACTTCTAGGTTATCGGCCACTTTTTCCAGCCAGGCAATGTCCTTTATCCAGTAGAGCAGAGCAGAGGCTGGGGTGGGAAAAAAATGCAATTTTCTAACTATGCAACAAAGGCATTCTGGCAGCAAAATAGGGGACTTTTTCGGGTGGAAATCCGCGTGCATGCATGGGTCAACTCATAATAGTTAATTAATTAGCTAATTAATTGTGCATTGTAATTAGCTAGTTAGTTCTTGTATTAAATTAAGTAGAATGGCTAGTTAATTTTGTGTTGTACTTATTTACTTAGCTAAAGTAGTTAGTTAATTCGTTGTTATAATAATTTCTTAAGTAGCTTAGCTAATTTATTCATTTGCTTTGTAATAATTAGTAAATAGCTTAGCTAGGGCATTTATTCGGACCCTCTTGTGCGAGGGCCAAACTTGTAATAAGTGTATATGTCTTCCAACCCCACGTCTTTCTCCCTTTTATTTACCTGCTTATGTTGGATAGTATAAAACATCATATTTACTTCGCATTTCTCATGATTTGCATCCATTGTTTTGCATGCATCGAGGCTCGGTTCATCATTCTAACAAGCATTGCTATTTATTACTTCGTTGAATATGTGTTTAAACCACATGCTTTCAAATTGATTCACATGTCATAATTAGTAGCCAAGCCTCTTAATTGCATCATGGCATGTGTTGCATTAGTAAGGGCATGCGTGTTTTCTAACTCTTTTATTTCTTTTGGCTTGCCTTGGAGTACGAGGTGAGCATTTTTGTGCTTTAGCACATCGCATGCGTGTGATTGTTTTCATGTCTAGCATGATACCATGAGGCTAATTGCTTAATTGATACAACTCTTGAATGCCTATGGATAAAGGCTAATTGCTTGAATTGAAATAATTTAAGTAATGTACATATGAGATCACTTTCTCAAGTGGTATATATTCGAAACAATTTTCGAAACAAACATAAATCAAATGTTCCAATTTTTGCAAATTAGTCTATACTTGTGTGCAACACATAGTAAAGTTAGCCTAATAATTGGAACAAGAGCATATAGTGTAAATAAGAATCACATTATGATTAGTAGAGGCCGATCTTTGATCAGGCGAGTGGGGTGCTCAACTCATGACCTTCCCCTCTTGTACCTAAGTTCCCGAACCGAGACAACTTTGGTGATGACGGATAAGTGGCCTTTGGCACGAGTCTCGGGTTTCCTAAATTTTCCAAAAATAATTAGGTGGCAACTCTATATCTGGCAAAGCAGTCCGTTCTTGGCATTTTGATTCAATATTGATTTTCCAAAAGAATTGCCGGATTTGGACTCTTTTGGGTTTATCTATTTCACATTACACTTGTGAGATCAGATTCAGAACCACGAGAGTCCAAACTGTAGGGCTAGTCGTATCTGAAAGGAGCACGAAAATTCGAGCTACAGTTTCTGGCAACTTTGCTGGGGAATTTAGAGAACTTGACTCGAACTTCATAATGTGAAATTTTATCTACACATATATATTCTTTGCATTGCATTTGGATTGGTGCACTTAAGTTACTGTGTTTGCCTCTGCCATTCATGGACGGTTTGCCGAAGGCTTGCCCAAAAGCTTGCCAAAAGACTGACTAGTCGTGGGCTTTGCCATGATGGGAACGCAACCTTTGGATCTGGGCTACCGATGTACCGTTTATCCTCCTTTCACTTCTTGGTGTTAGGTGTGAGAAGTATATTAGGTAGTCTTGCCAAGTCACCCTTTTTGACCATTTGGCCTAGTTGCATATAGAAAACCATAAAGACTGTTCCAAACTAGGACAGGATGCTCACCCAAAATGCAGGATTGCGTGAAACTGCTTGATTGACACCACGAGTCTTCTCATGGCCTCACGAGTACACCGGCAGGCAGTGTTATCGGCAATGGACAAGGCGAAATTATCCATTGACACCACGCCTGAGCAACTTGTGGGCTTGGTTTTTCTAGGTAGTGCCAGGCCAATGCCTACTTTCTTTGACAAAGAGCTGCCGCCGGAGGGCTCGGTTCACAATAAACCATTGTATATATCTGTGGAATACAGGGAGAAATGGGTGCCGGTGGTATTGGTAGATACCGGTTTGGCCATTAATGTCTGTCCTTCTCGTACAGCCTACGCAATTAGCTCCCACAGCCCAAGTAATACGGGCGTATGATAACACAAGTAGAGAGGTCATGGGTACAGTACAAGTGAGAGTCCAAATGGGCCCATCAGAGCAAGAGATCGAGTTTCATGTCTTGGATATGCTGGCTACTTTCAATTTGTTGTTAGGGAGGCCCTAGTTGCACCATGTGAAGGCTGTCACTTTCCACCAAATGTTGAAGTATCCTCATGAGAGAGGAGTGGCAATTGTTTTTTAGAACTCCTCCATCCATCCGCCGCCAGAGGTGACCACGCCGGTGCTAGAGATCAAACATGGTGAGGAGGATGTATTCCTCTCGGGATTCACTCTGGCTGAAGCCCAGGTAATGTAGACAATTATGCCTGCAGACGAAGGCATGTACGTCAGCGCCCAGTCCATCTACTTTATGAACAAATTATGGCACGTTCCAGGAATGGGGCTCAGAAAGAGTGGTCGGAAAGGTGTTGCAGCACTAGCGGAGGTGCCACACAACCCGCATGCTTTTGGACTGGGCTATGTGCCTACCAAAGAGGACTGGATCAGAAAGATGGAAGAAATGAGAAGCAAATCCAAGGCCAAGCAAGCCGAAAAACGCTATGAACTCATCCACAGGCCAATCCAGGGGACACTGAAGGGTCGTTTTATTCAGGAATGAGAGGATTTCCCTTTTTGTGGCTTTCCTAAGCCTTGGGTAAATTCTTTGAAGCAGCGTGTCCCCAAGTTCGAGATCTTCTTTGACCATCAACTGCAAGACAATGATGAGGAGGAAAAGGTTGAACTAAGCATCAAAGCTGAACAGAGCGCGAAAGGTGACCCAAATGATAACAAACCTGGAGTAGAGGCAACACTAACACTGGCTAGTCTTCTGATAGATCCTGCGGCCGACCTAGAGAACTTGTGGGGTAACTTTACTGTCTCCATGATCGGGGAAAAACTGGGTATGAACCCAACCAGTAGTACTTTGGATGCATTAAAGACACCACATCTTACTTGGCAGCTGGAGAAGGGCTATCTTTCCAGTCCTGAATCGGGTAATGAACCAGAATCTGATTCCACTGAGTCTATGGGGTTGGGATCAGATTCAAGTTCTTCTGAGTCTGAGTCTGAGTCTGAGTCTGAGTCTGGTATTTCTGGAGGTGATAACCCGAATACCAAAGTCTTGTCTAGGTCTTCATTCAGCTTTTCTTTGGAGCCTGTAACCGAAGATCTGGACCTTTTGAATGAGAAATCTGCAGATTCTGTGTACTTTTCTGTGCCGTTGGTTTATTGTATTGACTAAGATTTTCAAATTTTCAATGAAAATGAAGGAGAAGAAATTCCTCTGGCTTTGAAAAACTTGATTAATCAAGAGGATGAGAGGTTTGCTAAACCCTGTGCTGATGAAATCATTGCCATTAATGTGGGTACTGAAAAGGATCCGCACCTGATCCAAATTAGGTCCATGTTGTCTTCGGAGGAGTGCGAGCGTTTAATCGCTATATTAAAAGATTTCAAAGATGTTTTTACGTGGTCCTACAAAGACATGCCTGGAATCGATCTTGAGATTGTACAGCATCGAATCCCTCTTGACCCTGAGGCCCGACCAATCAAGCAGAAATTGCGTAGAATTCATCCGGATTGGGTGCTGAAAATCAAGGAAAAGGTTGTCACGCCTTAAGTTTTATTACTCGAAATTATAACCAAAACCTTTAATACAAGTCCATTTAATTAACTACAATTATTATTACAAACACCCATTACATAGCGTAACAACAACATTGTTCTCTCTCGAATAATACAAAAATAATACATGTTCAAAATTCACATTGAAATACACAAGAATCTCTCATTTACAACAAGCATCTCTCATTTACACTATGACCAAATAATAGAAAATAAACTCTTCAATCCTCAATCCGGCGTTCCAAACTTTGTTCCTGAAAAATGGTTAAAATAATTGGGATGAACACGAAGTCCAGTAGGAATCTTCCCTGATTCTAACAATATAGTCCTTAAATACATGAGATCATAAAGTGCTAAGGAGTGAAATAAACATAAATTCTTTGTGCTCTTTTTATACTCAAATTACAATACATATAGGTAACACCATTCTCATAAAGGAAATTCATGAAAACTTTTCAAAGAAAAACCCCTTTCGTTTGTTTCTGTATCAGTCAAATATATGTTTCGGAAAAAAAAAAGAGTCTTTTCAAGAATTCCTTGCTAACTTTATCTAGAATTATAAACATAGCAACGAGTCATTCTCCTACATGTCACAACACATTATAACCCATTATAATCCACATAAAAAGAAGCTATACAATTCCATATATTCGACTTTACCCAATCAAGATTATTCACTTTCCATTATCTCAAACCCATGTACAAATCTTATTATAATCATTCCACACAATCCAAATTGGACACTAGCTCCATTGCCAAGCCTTAATATCAAACCACATGCTTTACCGGTCACAAGCCGGAAGGAATGCGGAACCTCACGCTTTACCGGTCACAAGCTGGAAAGAATGCGGAACCTCACGCTTTACCGGTCACAAGCCGGAAGGAATGTGGAACCTTAACACATTTCATTAACCCACACGCTTTACTGGGCGCTACTCCGGAAGGAAGACGGAACCTTTATTAAGCGCCACGCTTTGCCAGCTCAAAGACGGCGGGAAATAGACCCCAAGGCAACATTACAATCCATCAATTTCTTAAGTCATTACTCATTATGAATTGTGGGCAAAGCCAACACATTCGTTCATCATTTCCATTACTTATTAGCTCAAGAACACGTACTCATTATTTTCCACCATTCTCTAGTATTCATCAAGTCATTCGCTGTTACAATCCCAACAAAACCAATAACAACATTCATTATTTTTATCACAAAATTCATCCAATAACACATCCTCTAAGAGCATTCGGCGCATTTTTAGAAGCATTCACAATTCTTATATTTCAAAGGTCTTTTAACTTTTCCACAAAATTATCAAATCTTCATACTCAATTTCATAACACAATAATCATCATAAATTATCCTCAATTAATTGATTTAATTACTCATCTTAATTTCTTCAAAATAACCTTTCTATACAATAATTATTTTCTAACCATTATTCATCATAATTTATTCTCATCTTTTACAAAACATGAACTCAATTCCATAAATCAAATGTCAATTGAAGCTTTCTTTATTCCCAACATAGATTCTATAACTAGGGTTAAACATAAATTAAGGCTTTTTGCTATTTAACACAAAACCACATTCTCATGACCCAAACATCATATATTCCACTTAAATCATAAATTTAAATTCCATAAATCAGAAACCCTAGCTCCCTTTACATGCCATTTCTAAAAATCTCCTCAAAATGAGGGTTTTATGCAATAAAAAGTATCACCCATCTATCCATAAGACAATATTGAAGAGAAGCAAGGAAAATCCCTACCTTAAGCAAGGAGAGAGATAAACCCAAAGTTTCGACTTCAACGAAAACATGATATGCTTGGATAGATTGAAAGCCCTTGGCGTGCTCTACAACCTTCCTCAAGGGACCTAGGTGAGAAGATGCTTCTAGATGAGTAGATCTAGCAATCTAAGTGGGAAAAAGTTGGGTTTAGAGAGAGATAAGAGAGGCTCACGGTTTGAGAGGAAAGGGGAGGAGAAAAGTGAAATGAAACCATGCTTGAAGCCTATTTATAGTAGTAGAGAAGTAGCCCTAAGGTCAATAAAATAATAAGCCCAAAATCCCCCAAAGGTAGGGCTCATTTTAACCCCAAAATCTGAAGAAAAAAAAAACATGCAGGGGTCGACCCTTCAGGCAGGGGGGTTGACCCTTTAGATAGAAAAGACAATCTGGCACAAGCAAGGGGGGTCGACCCTTAGACAAGACGGGGTCGACCCTATTTTCCAGCAACCAACACACAAATTTTGCAACATAAGAGGGTTGACCCTTCCCAGACTGGTGTCGACCCTATAGAAAACCAGCAGAGGTACTGAGAATTCAAACAGGTATAACTCTCTCATTTTTGTGTCCAAATCGAAGCCCCGAAAACAAGCTTTCCAATGGTTTTGGCCTCACGTCCAAATTCAAAGTATGGAAAGAGAAAAGTGCAAAATAGTGAAGGCTGGTCAAAAACAAAAATTCAAACTTGGGGCTTTTGATCTAATCTTGCCTAAATATCTTGTTAAGGCTTTAATCAAGGTTCCAAACATCACCCAAGGGTCCTCAATTATAATATTTAAAGTTCATTTTCCAACCCATCAATACCAAGAGTCCGACAACCACACAAGTTTTAAGGTGACGAGCACCAATTTACGTAAATCTGATACGTATTAGAATCCGAGCCACTACAGAGGTCATCAAGCAAATTGATGCGGGATTCTTGTTAGTATTCGAGTATCCGACCTGGTTGGCCAACATCATCCCAGTACCAAAGAAGGATGGTAAAATTTGGATTTGCGTCGACTTTCGGGATTTGAACAAAGCCAGTCCGAATGATGACTTTCCTTTGCCGTATATTGATGAGTTGGTAGACTTTATTCCTAGCCATGCATTGCTATCATTTATGGATGGGTTTTCCGGGTATAACTAGATTCTGATGGCCCCTGAGGATAGAGAAAATATCGCATTCACTACTCCGTGGAGTATCTACTACTATTGGGTTATGCCGTTTAGGTTGAAAAATGTTAGAGCTACCTATCAGAGGACTGCGACCACCATTTTGCACAACATGATCCACAAAAAGGTTGAGGTGTACGTGGATAACGTGATTGTCAAATCCAAAGAACGAGAGGGTCACTACACCGCGCTGGAGAAATTGTTTCAACGGATCAGGAAATACAGATTGAGGTTAAACCCGCAGAAATGCACCTTCAGTGTAACAGCAAAAAAAATGTTGGGCTTTCTGATCACACAAAGGGGAATTGAAGTAGATCCTTCCAAAATCAAGGCCATCTTAGAAATGCCACCACCAAGGAGCGAAAAGGAGGTGCATGGCTTTCTAGGTAAAGTGCAATTCATAGGACGATTTATTTCCAAATTAACCTTGACTTGTGAACCACTATTTGGTCTTCTGAAGAAAGGGAAGAAATTCTGATGGGATGACCGATGTCAGTTCGCCTTTGAACAAGTTAAGTAGTACCTCCAGAATCCGCATGTGTTGTCACCGCCAGAGCCGGTGAAGCCTTTGATTCTGTACTTGTCAGTAACAGATACGACCATGGAATGCATGCTCGCTCAGGAATCTGAAGATAGGATGGAGAAAGCCATCTACTACTTGAGCAAGAAAATGCTAGACTACGAGACCTGATACACTTCTTTAGAGAAGGCTTGCCTAGCCTTGGTATAGGCTACCAGGAAGTTGAGACACTACTTGTTAGCTCACTCTGTAATCCTAGTTTCGAGATTAGATCCCATCAAATATCTCTTTAAGAAACCAGCGCTTACGGGTAGGCTGGCTCATTTGTTGCTTATTCTCTCCGAATTTGATCTCAAATATGTCACTCGCAAGTCGGTCAAAGGGAGAGCTGTAGCAGAATTCCTGACAGACCACCCGATAGAAGGAGATAAGGCAGTGGAATACTTGTTCCCAAATGAAGACATTCTGCATGTGGAAGAGGAAACTTGGACAATGTACTTTGACGGAGCGTCCAATCAGTATGGTTATGGGATAGGTGTGTTGCTGATAGCACCCAACGACTCCCATATACCTTTAGCCTTCAAACTCCGGCTCAAGGTGTCCAACAACGAAGTAGAATATGAAGCGTGTATTGCCAATGTAGAAGTTGCCCTAGAACTAGAGGCAATAAGGTTGGATGTTATCGGGGACTCGAACTTGGTTGTTTCTCAAGCAAACGAAGACTGGAAAGTCAAAGAAGAGGAGATGAAGGTTTACCATCATACTCTGGACATTCTGATTCCTAGGTTTGAAAAACTATAGTTTACACATCTGCTGAGGGAGAACAACCGATTCGCTGATGCTTTAGCAACTCTATCTTTTATGGTAGAGATCACACTTGGAGTCCAGATGCGTCTGATTATCATCGAATAGAAATACACGCCGGCTTATGAGACCATTGTCGCGATAGATGAAGTGCAAGACAAAACCCCTAGTATTATGATATTTGGAACTTTTTGAAAAAGGAAACGTATCCACCAAGGGAAAATGCCAAAGACAAACAAGGAATACGACATCTGGTTGTCCAATTTATCATCAGTGGGGGCAAGCTGTATAAAAGAGGTCATCTGGGAATGCATAAATGTGTGTGAAGGAAGAGGAATTGAAACGCCTTATGGAGGTTATCCACGGCACAGAATGCAGGGTACATATGAACGGCGTGATCCCAGCTCGGAAAATTCTCAGGCAAGGCTATTACTGGTCCACCATAGAGGAGGATTGTATTGGTTTTGTGCGTCGATGCCACAAATGTCAAATTCATGCCAATCGCATGAATATTCCGCCGCCAAAGCTCTACAACATGACTTCACCATGGCCTTTCTCAATCTGGGGAATCGACGTTATCGATGTTGTCTCGCCAAAGGGGTCAAATGGACATGAGTATATCTTGGTTGCAATTGATTATTTTACGAAGTGGGTGGAAGCTTAATCCTATGCAGTGTTGAAGGCATCGCATGTGGCCAAATTTATCAAAAATAATATCATCTGCCGATTGTAGACCGCCTGAACTTCCTCCGCGCGCCCCCCTTTTCAGAGAGGGCGCAAATTTGGGTTCATAGCTACTACAGTTCGAACTCCAGTCACAGTTCTGTATCTAGTCTCACAAAGTGCAATGTAAGACTGATAAATCACCAAAGAGTCCAAATCCGGCAAATCATTTTGGAAAATCGATTTTAATCAAGAAGTGCCAAACATGGACTACTTTTGCCAGATTACAGAGTCGCCACCTAAATGTTTTGTTTTAAGAAATTTAGGAAACCCTAACTCGTGCCTAAGGCCACGTGTCCGTCATCACCAAAGTTGCCTCGGCTCGGGAACTTGGGTACGAGAGGGGAAGGTCCTGAAATGAGCACCCCCGCTCGCCCGATCAAAGGCTCGGCCTCTACTAATCATGATATGTTGTTTTTATAAACCACATATGTTCTTGTTAATTATTAACTAACATTACTATGTGATGCGCACAGCATACAAGTATAGACTAAATTGCTCGATTTGGAACAAAACATCTCATATTTGTTTTTCGAAAATGGTTTGAAAGTGCTACTCGCAAGTAGGCTAAAGCGCGAATTTGCCACCCTCAAGTGGGCTTTAAAACAACGCGATTTTGCCACTCCGCAAAGTGGGCTTAAAACGCACATTTCGATGAATTGTTCCAATTCAAGCAATAATGCCTTCATCCACAGGCATTCATGCAGTTATAGCAATTAAGCAAATAGCCTCATGGCAAGCATGCTATCATGGCAACACTCACACACATACAAGGATGCTAAAGCGTAAACACTTACAGTATACTCCGAGCCAAAACAGAAAACTAGTTAGAAATCAATGCATGATCCTAGCTATATTAGATGTCTAATGCAACACATGCAAAAATGCAACTAAATAGGCTCGGCTATCTAAGATGGCATATGAGTGCAACAATTGATACATGTATTCAAATACGTATTGAAATACGATGCAATTTGTATGATGCGCCGAGCCCGGTGCATGTAAGACAAATAAATGATGCACGCATGCAAGCATAAGGATGCTAATTGAAATATGCCCTAAACTAACCACTGAAAGCGGGTAAGTAAAATGGAGAAAGACGTGGGGTTGGAAGACATTCACACACACACGCACACTTATTACAACATTTGCCCTCTCGACGGAGGGTTCGAATAAAATGAAAGCTAACTAGCTACGCTAATTAAGCTAACTATTACAAACCAACTAATTAACTAACTATTCTAGCTAATTAATTATTACAAACCAAATTGAATAACTAGCTAATCTAAGCTAATTAGAATATTAATTACAGCACAAATAATTAACTACAACTAGCTAACATAAGCGATAAATGGCCTCGCGGGCGAGGGAGATATGCATGCTCGGTTGCATCCTCTCGGAAATCCACCGCCTTGCCTCAAGACGCCTCTGTTTGCACTATTTTGAATCTTTGAAAATTACACCGATTTCCAAATTGCTTCTATCTGATCTCAAGAACACCTTGAGGGTTGAAATTCCTCCTGTTGCTGCAACAGAGCACAGACAAAGGCAAGACAATGTATTTGCAAGGAAATGTATGCATTTCCACATTCCTTATCATATCTCAAGCTCAAAGGAGTATGGCACTTGACTCTCGAGCTAACAACCAAGCATTTTGAATGCATGGTGGCCAAAGGATCAAGCTTGTGCAAAACTCAATGAATGCACACATAAGAATCGAAAGGCCTCTACCCTATCATGCACAATCAAGGGCGTCGGCGACCGAGAAATGTGACACGTTTCATCACTATGAGTATGAAACGTCCCACATTTCTCATGTTTGGATTAACGTCCGATCCAAACACATGCAATACAAACAACATGCTTATCTTGGCCATGTTTTACTTGATTCATTTTGTTCACACATTTTAGATTATTAATTAGTCCCTTAATCGGTTAAGTCCAAAACTAAGAGTCCTCTAGTTTTGAAAGAGTGAATTAGTGGAATGCAATGGCATATATTTCAGCACTGAAATGACATGCTAAAGACGCTATATCATGCAAGACATGTTAAAGGCCAAAAACACTAAGGCTAGTGAAGAGCATCACACAAAAGGCATGCAATATCAAGCACAAATGGTCAAACCAGCTATGGACAGACCTAAAACATGCCAAAACAGAGGCCGAAACATGCTGAAATGACAGCCCAAAAGTTTAGACAAACATGCACGCAAGTTGGCTCACAAGCGAAGCATAAGGCCCAAACCTCAAACACAACAAAAGGGCGATAAATGCAAGAATATGGTAGAAGTATATGGTCTGAAATAACATGCCAAATGATGCTATGCCATGCAAAAAGCTCAAATATGACATGCTAAAGGTCTCAAAGTGCAAGGCTAGCAAAGCCAAATACACTATAGCTATACAAAGCCAAGCATGCATGACCAAAACCACTCAAATCAGACCTAAAACATGCTAAAACATAGCCAAAAATGTGCTGGAGTAGAGCATACACATGCTAGATCAATAGACTGAAACACCGAATACACTAGGCTAGTGAACAAAATTGCATTACAAGTGCAAAGAGCATGCAAGAGGCAACCAAACCAACCCAAAACAGAGTTATGACATGGAAAATAATGGCTAAAAACATGCTTGAACTAAGCAAATTCAAGGCACAAAGACATACTACTTTGCAAGGCTACAAGTAGGATTACACTACAAGTACAAGAAGCATGCAAGAGGTGACCAAGACAGCCAAAAACAGAGTTATGGAAGGTCTAAAAAGTCACAAAAATAAGCCTAAACAAAGCCACTAAGAGTGAATTAGTGGAATGCAATGGCATATATTTCAGCACTGAAATCACATGCTAAAGACGCTAAATCATGCAAGACATGTTAAAGAAACACATGCTTTTTTGATGGGCCATCAACACATGCAAACAAGAGAAGAAGAGGGGGGACCACCCCCACCCATTTGGGACCTCAAAACCACCTTTTCACCACTGAAATTCATCTGAGTTTCAGAGGTAAGAAGGCCAAAAAGAGATGATCCCAAAGGCTTTAAAAGAAGGCAAAAAGCTTAGCAAATAAGCCACCAAAGAGGGCGAAACACCCCTAACTCCAAAAACACTTTAAACCACCATTTTTAACACTTAAAAAACAAAGGTTTTTGTAGTTGAAAGCTAGGCCTAAAATAGCATGCAAAGGTGACTAAGTAAGCAACTACAACAAAGCTTTAGAGAGAATATGGCTTACCCTTGAAGCACAGCAAATAACAGCAGCACCTCTGAGCCAAAAACCAGCTTTTGAAGCTCCCACAAGACCCTCACGCACCTTAGCAACAAGGTAGGAGTGTTGGCTAAGAGGGTTGTGTACAAAAATGCAAAGAAAACATAATTCTAAGCACAATATGTAGAGAGAGAGAGAGAGAGAGAGAGAGAGAGAAATCTAAAGAGAGAGTCAATATTTTTGCTCTCAAAAATCTGAACCCTTGAAAGGGGGAGAGAGCTCCCTTTATATAGAATATGCAAGCCAAAGCTTGCTCAAATCCCTCCTTACACGTGTAGGAATGATGCATTCTGTGCCTAACAGCTGGCACAACTGGCACCAAAAATATCTGCAGAAAGTGAAAAAAGGCCGCCAACCACCCCACCTAGTCAACCAACCACCTCAGGTGGTCGACAAGGGAAAAAGCTGGTCGACAAGGCAAAAAAGGGGTCTCCCAAGAGAGGAGAAAGTGATGGCACGCCGCAGACCACTTGAGGTGGTCGACCGACTACCTACCCTAGTCAACCGACCACCTAAAGTGGCTGACAAGGAGAAAACTGGTCGACATGGGAGAAAAGTGGTCTACACCACTGTTTCTCCCTCCAGGCAAAAGAAGGGACCAAGAGTTAGCTTAAAACAAGCACAAAACCAAGAGAGTTCAAAGACTTAGAGGCAAGGCCCACAGCCGAAAACCTCAGGGACTCCAAACGAGCATGAACATGCGCAATCATCGAGCACTTAAACGATGATGTCCAAGTCTTTAGGATGGTCAAAAATGGGGTGTATACACCGGTACGAAGTTCCGAACGAGATCATATCAGATAACGGCTCACACTTCAAGAAAGAGGTGATAGACTTGTTGGAGAAATACAACGTGACTTTTCATAAATCATTCACATACAGGCCCCAAACCGATGGAGCTGTTGAAGCCGCCAATAAGAATATCAAGAATATCTTGCAGAAGATGGTTAAAGCCTATAGGAACTGGCCGGATAAACTACCGTTCGCACTCTAGGGTTACAGAACCTCGATCCGGACATCTACAGGGGCAATCCCTTATTCTCTCATCTATGGGATGGAGGCTGTTCTGCTAATTGAAATTGAAGTGCCATCGTTGTGAGTTATGGCTAAATATTAGATAGTAGAGGCAGACTGGCAACAGAGCAGGTTTGAAGGGTTAATGTTGTTTGATGAGAGGAGGCTAAAGGCATTGTATCATGTTCAGGGAGAAATTGTGGACTCGCCATTTTCCACGCCCCCTTTCAGAAGGTTTGAAAGAAAAGGCCTCACAGTTCGAACTCCCGCAGTTCTGAATCTAGTTTCACAAGTGCAATGTGAAACTGATAAACACCAAAGAGTCCAAATCCTACAAACCTTTCTGGAAAATTGATTTTAAATCAAATAATGTCAAAATTGGATTGCTTTGCCAGATACAAAGTCGCCGCCTAAATATTTTTTATTTTGGGGAAATTTAGAAAACCCTGACTCGTGCCAAAGGCCACGTGTCCGTCATCACCAAAGGTGCCTCGGCTCAGGAACTTAGGTACGAAAGGGGAAGGTCATGAATTGAGCACCCCTGCTCGCCCGATCAAAGATCGGCCTCTACTAATCATGATATGAATTTTTATAAACATTATATGTTCTTATTCCGGTTATTAAGCTAGTTTTATTATGTGATGCGCACAAGCAAGTATAGACTAGTTTGCTCATTTTGGAACAATTCAACTCATGTTTGTTTGCAAAAATTGTTTGCATTTGCCACCTCAAGTGGGCTTAAAGATGCGAATTTGCCACCAAACATAGTGGGCTTAAAACATGGTTTGCCACTTAACAAAGTGGGCTTAAAACTCATATTCGTTGAATTGTTCCAATCCAAACAACAAGCCTTCATCCATAGGCATTCATGTAGTTTAGCATTTAAGTACATAGCCTCATGGTAAGCATGCGAAACATGACAACATTCACACTTATGCAAGTGTGCTAAAGCGTAAAAACTTACCAAGTACTCCAAGCCAAAACAGAAACTAGTTAGAAAGATTCATGATCCTAACTATGTTAAGTGTCTAATGCAACACATGCAATATGCAATTAATAGGCATGGCTACTAATATGGCATATGGATTGATTTGAACAACATGCGATTGAACACGTATCCAAAGAATTATTGAAATGACAATGTAGTTTGAATGATGCGCCGAGCCTCGGTGCATGCAATACAAATGAATGGATACGAGCATGCAATATACTAAGTTGAAATATGTCCCTAATCTAACCATTAAAAGCGATTAAATAAAAGGGAGAAAGACGTGGGGTTGGAAAACATACACACACACACACGCACACTTATTACAACATTACGCCCTCACGAAGGAGGGACCGAATAAATAAGAGCTAAGCTAATCTAATTAAGCTAATTAGACTAAATATTACAAATTAAATGAATAACTAGCAAACTAATTACTAATTATTACAACACTTTAATTAACTAGCAAACTAATTAATTAAATTATAACACAAATGCGAATAAACTAGTCATGCAAGGCATTAAACTATGCTGCCACTGCTCCGCCTCGGGAAGTGGAAGATGCACATGCTTGGTTTTCGCCCCGAAACAACCTCCGTTTTGCTCTCAAAAGTCTCTGTTTGTAGGGTTGAGCATACTTTAGAACCTTTCTGCTCCACCTTACCAAATATTCTTTGAGGCTTACACTAGTGGCCTGCCGGCCATAAAGGGATGCTGCCGACCATCTGCCGGCCAAGAAGGAGCACTGCCGACCAGAAATAAAGCACTACTGACCATGAATGACGCACTGCCAACCACTTATGCATTGGGTCACCATGCTGCAACAGAGCAAAAGGGGATTTTCCAAGGGTTGTCTGCACACCTTATCTCTCCTTTTCATGGGGAAATCAAAGGAGGGACAAGATTTGGTTCACAAAACCACTAATCCAGAAATTTTATTGCATGATGACTTGTGAAACCAATTGTGCAAGTTCAATAAATACAAAAACAAGACTCAAATGGCCATCACCCCATCATGCATGATCAAGGGCAATGGAGACCTAGGAAAATGGCACATTTCATCACTATTGAGTATGAAATGTCCCATTTGCCTTGTGTTCAAATTAACGTCCGATTTGAACACATGCAATGCAACACAAAGAAAGCTTATCTCGCCTCTTTTACTTGTCAATTTTGTTTACTCATTTTAATTACCAAATCATCATTTAATCCATTAATTCCATTGGTGAGTGTCCTCTAATGGAAAGAGGGTTCAAACCACAAGTTGCTTTGGGCATGAAAGAGGCATTACACTGTTGGTAATGAACCCCCTAAGGGATTAAACCATTAGGTGTAGCACCTCTATTTCACACTTAGGAAAACAAGTTGTTTGAAACCACTTTCAAAGAAAAACCAAAAAGTGAAGAAATGAGGGAGATTACAGAGATTATAAGTGCTGAAATGAAGTAGAAAAAGCACTAAAACATGCAATCAACTCAAACCAATGATGATTAAAGCCTTAAAACAACAAGCTAGTGCAAGAAACTTACACTACAACTATGCAAAAGAAGACTTAAAAGACTTGACCAGCCCAAAGCAGAGCTAAAGCAGGACAAAACAGAGCCTAAAACATGCTGCACTTAAGCTAAGTTAAGCAAGAAAAACCTGCAACATGTAAGGCTAACTAGGCATGCAAACAACACACAAAGAGGGGAGGCTAACCCTCCAATTTTGGACTTCAAAATGAGTTTTTTACCACTGAAAACCTCTGAAATTCAGTGGTTAAAATGCCCAAAAAAGTTGGTTTTAAAGTGATGAATAAAAGCACAAAAGCTTTACAAGCAAAGAGACAAGAAGGGTGAACCACCCCCTAACTAAAAGAGGGGCTCAAACCACCATTTTTAAGCCACAAAAATAGAGCTTTTTACAATTCAAAACCAGCCCCAAAATAGTTGAAAAGGATGGCAAAACAAGTATACAAAACAAGTATAAACATGGCAAGTGTTATAACTTTGAAGCAAAGCACAAGTTGGCCAACAATCCAAACCAAAACCACCTTCTAGAGCTCAAAGAAGGTCCCAAGTTACCTCAACTCAAAGACTAGCAACTTTGGTTAAGGTAGTGTATGTAGAAATGTAAAGAAAACAAGCACTTAGGCACAAAATTATAAGAGAGAGAGAAATATAGAGAGAGAAATTTTTTTGTCTTCAAATTTTCTAACCCCTTCACATGAGAGAGAGGGGTCCTATATATAGAAAAACACCAATTTCCCTCATAGACATCCAGCCACACACGTGTAAGAAGATGCATGAATGCGTGCAACAGCTGGCACAAAATATCACAAAATATCTGCAGCAAACAATGATGGCCGGCCGACCATCAGTGGTGGCCGGCAAGGCACATCAATGGCCGGGAAAGGAGAAGTGGTGGCCGGCAGCCTCCAAGGATGGCCGACAGGCCATACGAAACTTCAGGAAGAAAAGACCCAAGCATGGTCCAAAGATGAGACAAAATGGATGCAGGGTTTGAAATGCTCAAATCTGTGGTGTTCTGTCGCAGACTTTGAGCGCTCGGCGAGCAAACAGACTCGTCGTCGGATGTACCTGCAAGAACATCCAAGTCTTAAAGGGCCGTTAAAAATGGGGTGTCTACAGTTGCCCCTCTTTGACAGAACTCAGAAGTCATGAAATGACGTGACTGAATGTCAAAGCCCAGAGACGACCCATTTTGACAAAGCTGTAAGACTTGGACAAACAATCAAGTCAAAAAACAAATGGTTGCGCCCACAGGTTGCCTACGTATCCCTTTGCAGGGCAAGGAATCAAACTAGCGTAGTTCTGGGACAAGATGCAAATGATATGCATGATGCAAGAACATAACTTATGATCATGCAATGAGACTGTGCAATGAAACATTTAAATGCAAACACAATGCAATGAAAATGCCACAGTTAAACAAACCGAAACAGGGCACAGTAATCTCAATCATGAGAGGGAGTAAGAAAACACGCCACGTGTGGGAATTATGAGCCAAACCACATTTCATGCAGAAAGGATGTAAGAGAATTATGCAAGCTTAACTACGCGACGCGCAGGAAAGACGAAGAGCAACAAAATCATCCAGCGTACCCGAGATGTCAAACAAGATCCTAACGCGTTGCACGCGGAAGAAAACAAGGATGGTGTGAACACCGGGACACACCCGAATGTTTTTTAACCGAAGGACAGTAACCGAAGGAGGGGGTGAACATCAGGACGCACTCAAATGTTTTTAGCCGAAGGACGGTAACCGAAGGAGGTGGTGAACATCAGGACGCACACAAATATTTTTTTGACCAAAGGACGGTAACCGAAGGAGGTGGTGAACATCAGGACGCACACAAATATTTTTAACCGAAGGGCGGTAACCGAGGGATGTGATGAACATCAGGACGCACATAAATGTTTTTAATCGAAGGATGGTAACCGAGGGAGGTGGTGAACATTAGGACGCACACAAATGTTTTTAACCAAAGGAGGGTAACCACCGGGACGCACCCGAATGGACTGTACATACAATAACGTTTTTCTATGCTGGCTCCACTAAATGAACCGTACATACAATATTGTGCCTCTGTACAAAAGCGTATTATGTAACGACAATGCATTTTCTATGCATGAAACAAGAATGAAAACATATTCTGTGCAATAATGGAGAAGCGCATATTCTATGCACGTGTAACGAATGGAAAATGCATATTCTACGTAAGACAACAACTAAGATATAATGGCATGTTCTATGCAAATTAAACAACTTGAGAACATATTCTATGCATGATTAGAAGACAAATGCATATATTCCATGCATGATTCAAGAGCGAAAGCAATAAGCATGTTCTATGCATAATGCAAGAATGGAAGCACATTCTATGCAACTAGAGTAAGAGCATGTTCTATGCGACAAATAAGCAGAATGCACGTTCCATGCAACAACAACAAAAGCATATTCGTCAAAACCAATTCAAGAATAACTTCCAATTTACCTCTTGGAAAAGTTGCAATATGTTAAAAAGGATACACCTTGCTTATATCAATGAGTGACGAACATTGTGCACTAGAAACGCAGTTCTGAGCTTCCATAGAGGCATTCTGAACTCAATAATGAACAATCCCTTCAATGTTGAAATCCAAGGACACAAAACAGAACCAAGGACACAGATGAGATCTTTGGAAATCCGCCGACCACAAAAGGGGGCCGCCGGCCACCAGTGTGCCTTCCCGGCCATCGATGGTGCCTTGCCAACCATCGATGGCAGTTCAGGGCAAAATGGACTTTTCATGCATGGGCCTTTAAATACAAGCCACTTGGGCTCTTTTCCTCACACGCACATGACCGAAAATGCTCTATATCTCTCTCTCTAGGTGCTTTTCCTCTCCAGATCTAAGCCTTTTACGCTTTTTCCAATGCCCCACACAAACTTTATTCGCTAAATCCTTCTAGTTCTCTTCACTTTGAATCGATTGGAATTTGATTTCGACACTTCCTTTCTCATTTCCACCATTCTAGGCTCATTCCCGTTGAGTTTCTCTTGAGTTCCATGCACTTTTCCTGGCTTTGACTTTTGCCTTCATTTTCTCTCTCTTAGGGTTGACTTTTTCCAAGTTACCCATTTTTCTTCTCTTTTCTTCACTTTTCACCCATCTCGCACCTATTTTCAGATGGCGGACGATTTTCCTAATGATGGGGCTCCTCCCGAGCTTCCCCTAATAGACTTTGAGGCAGACATCGAGGCCGAGCCAGAGGCCGAGCCAAAGCCGTTACCGTTGAGTATACGGCCTTTTGATCCAACGAGGTATCATCCTCAGACACACATATTGCCCACTACTGGAGGCATCAGATGTTTTACTAATTTTGCTAAGGACGCGCCACAGGACCTCCTATTGAGGGAGCCAGAGTCTCATTTATCGGCCATTGCCGTTGAGGTACAAACTATGTTTCTATGCATTTCTGCCTTTAATTGTTCGCATTTCTTGCATTTATTTCATCGAACTGTGTCTCATACACTGTCTTGATTTGATTGCATCTCATGCACTGCCTTGATCTGATTACATCTCATGCATTGCCACAAGGTGATTCTCACGCCTTTAGGGGCTATGGTGCGACAACTGCTCGAGATTGGTACGACGAGCTTCCAGTTGGAGTTCGTGACATTGTTAACGAGGCAAGCTTCGGCCTTTTCTGCTCTAGCTTGACTCGGGTTACCGCGAGTTGTCTTCTCTTAGAAGCATTGGTGGAGAGATGGTGGGGCACCACTAACTCCTTCCACTTTTCCACCACAAGGAAGATGACGATGACTCCTTACGACTTTGCCATGATCACCGGCTTAGGCGTAGGGGGTGATCCAATTCCTCTTGACCCAGATATGGAGGAGTGAAGGGCAGCCTGGCTCGAGCTGCTTGGGGCACATCCACCGATATACCGGCTAGGCATGGTGCGATACACTTGGTTCGAGGAGCAGTTCAGGGGGACCGAGCCCGAGACGGTAAAGGAGACAGAGTAGTATGCCAGGGGCTTCCTGATGTTCATCTTCGGTTCCACCTTATTTTCAAACAGGTGGAACACTATAGGCCTGTATTTGCTGAGTGCCTTGGTGACTCTTCCTCGAGTTCAGTTTTACGATTGAGGCGGAGCTGGCCTCACCACATTGTACAGATACATGAGTTCTTCCTCCCGTCTATAAGGGAACTTAGTTTGAGGCTACTGGCGAGCCTGGGAGGTACATTTCCCTGTTCCCTCTTTACACTTTATATTCTCTGCTCAGCATTTCTTGCTTTACATCCGTTCAACACATGTGATTTCTGCTTTGCACTTTCTACATCTGTTTATATTGTGTGCTTTCTACTTTTCACTTCTATATCTGTTCATACTGTATTGATTACATACCTCTATATTCTCCCTGTAGCTATGGGTGTACAGATACTTCCCGACTCTTACCCCAGAGCCTGTAGATGAGATTCCATTGACAGTCCTTTTTTCTCAAGTATACGACGGTCAGCTCCGCCGTAGGACTCATGAGCCCTTCATGTTTTTCTGTCAGTACTTCGACACGATAGCGGCGCATGAGGTAACTCGAAACACAGTCATTTTTGCTTTATAGCTGTTTCAATTCATACATTAGCAACTGACAGCGACTAATAACCTGTTCACTTTCCATTTCAGATCACATGGCAGCCTTGGGTCGCGATACCGACAGAGCTTCGAGCCCAGTACCATGTGGCTTAGGGCATTTCCCGCTATGATATTCTTCTTGAGGGCCCGATTTTGCCGTGCCTAGTTCCTAGGCGAGCGCTTCGTGCGCTAGACCATGGACCTGCCTGCTCAGTTTATACCGATGGCATCGCCAGTGTCCATGAGAGCGACAGACAAGTAATCTACCGAAGAGGTGATCTAGTTCATGGTTGGCTTGAAGGTAGAGTATTTCCGTGTAGAGAGCGACTACGCAACCTTTATCCAGACACACTTGATGTCGCCTCTGACCGGTGTTCGTGGGGGTGAGGGAGTGAGAGCTCCAGCCATGAGAGGGAGACGTAAAATGACTTGGGCGAGCAGAGCCCATGGTAGAGGGGCTCCTCAGGCGAGGCAAGGGACCGGGTGGCCAGAGCTGCCTACTGCACTCACATGTTGGCGGTATACTGGGGAGACTTATCAGATCCCGATTGAGCCCGCAGCAGCTGGGCATAGATATACCAAAGCCCAGGATGTACCTCTGGTATGTACCATATTTTTAGTTTTCCCATCTCTTTCTGATATTTGTTTATTCTAGACATTGATCATCCCCAATGTATTTGCAGGCACCTCCAGGATACACCAAAGAGCTACTTGAGCTACTAGCCTCATTCGAGGGTATGATATTGAAGAGGGAGACACTGCTCGGCTTCCATGGCATTCAGGTCATTTCCTCAATTTTCTTGAAGTCCAATCATCACATTTCCACTGACACACTGAAACTGACATGAGAACTTCCCCACACTGCACTGATACACTGCATCTAAAATACTGCATTTCTGTACTGCATTCATACTCTGTACCTGACTTCAACATATACTCATCATGCCCCATACTTGCATATTGATACACATACTGTGGCTGACATATGACAACTGCCTTTTCAGGTCCCACCCATACCGGGTGCGCCAGTAGGAGCAGCACCAGGACTAGCAGTGCCTCCTCCGGTGGTAAGGAGAATGAGAGAGAGACAGACTGGAGCACGCAGCCAAGGCCGAGCTAGGGGCACCCGAGCTGAGAGTGGCCCTTCAGAACCTATTATGGACGAGGATGATATTGAGACCAGCGAGGCCAAAGAGGCAGCGAGTCAACATTCAGAGTCATCAGAGAGTGGAGATAATGATGCTGGCTCGAGTTCTGAGAGTGGGGACGTTGGTGCTGAGGAGGGCTCCGAGGCAGAGAATGGAAACAGCTCCAGTTCAGACTCTGATCCAAATTCAAACAGTGGCGTCGATGGAGACAGTGCTGCAGAGTCCGCTCTTTCGAGGAAAAAGACGAAGAGGGCCGCTAGATCCTGAGATGACTGGCGCTGATCTTTGTATTTTTGCTTAGTTTCTTTTGGTTTATAGTGTTAGCACATTGTATAGCTTTAAACGAGTTTTATTTTCTTTAAAAACTTGTACTGCACTTTTTGTGAAAACAACCATGATCAGAATGAAAACTAAGTTTTTGAAAGAGTGTTGTATTTTGCATCATAAGCACCGCATTGCATGAAAATGAGATTGAATTTGACATTGAAAACCGAATGCTGGTATTGTCATAACAATCTGAATCAAGTAACGAACTGACCAACAACTGACATACAAACAAAGCACTATACAACTCGATAAGCAAAGCAACTCGGTAAACAACAAGTACAACTTGATAAACAACAAAACAATAACTCGATAAACAAAAACAACACAAGTACAACTCGATAAGCTAAACAAAACAAGTAGACCTCAACAAGAGTGCTGAAGCCCGAAAAGACTCAAAACAGGACTCTAAACCACACAAAACACATGCTTTCAGCACTTTCTCAACACAAAGAAGGACAGCAGGCTAGGGAAGAAGACTGTCGGCCATGAGGGGTGAATGTCGACCACCTGCCGGCCATCAATGTGCAGG
This sequence comes from Camellia japonica, assembly GCA_030407325.1. Classification (NCBI taxonomy): domain Eukaryota; kingdom Viridiplantae; phylum Streptophyta; class Magnoliopsida; order Ericales; family Theaceae; genus Camellia; species Camellia japonica. The sequence goes on along the minus strand of JAPPVO010000003.1, from coordinate 37,813,586 downwards.
ACCTCTACATTGTTAACACTTGGCTTCCACTCACTACCTTATCTTCTACAAAGGGCTAAGCTTCGTGATTTCTTCATTTCAGCTGCAAATTCTTCACAAATGGAGCCATTCTTTGCCGAAAAACTTTCCGATTGGATTACAACTTTGGATGGTTTGGAAAAGATGAATTTTCAAGATTTCGGCATAAATGCACTATTCCCACTAAGCTGTTCTCCACTTTGTTTTCCGTTTCTTCATGCCGCGGCTAGATGTTGGAACCCGATCACACACGTCTTTAGCTTCGGGGGACTAAAGCTATGCCCGACAGTCAAAGAATTTCATATGCTAATGAATCCCGATGCGATGAGGAAATCTTGCCTCAGCCCCATTTTGGTCACATCCAAGCTTTGGGAAGGATGTGTGGACTCACTTTGCATGAGGCTCGATCCTTGGTTCACAATGGAGAGCTAGACATCCCTAGTTTGATTCATCGATTTTCTGACACCGGTGACCGAGGCAACCTTCTTTGGCGAGGTTTTTGACAACACGCCCTTTGTTTGTGCATGCTAGCACATTTTCTCCTTGCCCCTAGTTTTGGCGGGTCTAGCATTCGGCTAGTTAAAGTGACACAAGGCTTGAAAGAGGGCAAGAGCTGCATGAGCTTGGTAATGGCCGAGACTTTGATGGGTTTGGACGCCTTCCATCGGCGAGAGACAACCAAATTTGCAAGAAGTCCACTACTTCTTTAGGTAATGTTTCCCACCCTTTCTAATATATATTCTCACATCACTCGGCACTCATGCTCTGCTTTTCTCTCAAAGCCCTTTTCTCACTTTTTCTCTCAGCGCCCATCTCTTTATTCTTTAATCTCTCTTTTCTTTCATCCCTCCCCAGATATGGCTCATGGACAGGTTGAAGGTAGTGGATGCTTGCCCTGCATATTCAGCACGAGACTATTTCTTTCACCAACGGCTAGTGGATTTCTCGAACGAGAGATAGTGGTGCCATTGGATGTGTAACAGGTCTGCTGTTGACATTGCTTGGTGTTGCCCCTATTTTGATCTGCCCGAGATGAGCTACAGCATGGCTCGGCAACCTGGCATTCAATTGATTGGCCTGACACACTGTGTATTCTACTTTCCGTTCCGGTTCAAGGGTCAGTTCGAACATGACCAAACTTGCCCAAAAGAGGGGTTAGAGTACACGGTTTTGTTCCCAATCCGAGGTTCACAATTGACTCGATATCCCACTGTGTGGAGGACTAGAGGGCTTCTGGCTCTTGCCCATAGTTTCAATTGCGCACTTTCTAGCAAGTGCCTAACTGGCTCGAAGATGAGGCACAAACTGGTTCCACAAGCACAAGCGGGGGACGTAGGAACACTTGACTCATCTATGCCCCAAGCTTATTGCTTTGATCTTACTTTTCAAGTTTTCTTTTTAATGTAATAAAAGCAACTTTGATTTCTGTCGAGAGTTAGAGAACTTTATATTGAAATCAATCAAATTGAAGTTGTGGGCACTGAAATTTTTCCTTTTGGTCCAAATGGTCTAAGTTGTAAAAAAATTAATTTGAACAAAATCAACTTCTATCAAAACTTTGCAAAACCATTTTTGATAAGGATCACAACTTGACACACATGGAGTCTATCCTTGAGATATACAACCCCGAATCCAAAGATGAAAAATTGCCCCTTGACTGAATAGCACTGCTCAGCACTGTAACCAGCTCTCCTCTCAGAGTGAGGATCACAACCGAACTTTCAAATAACGAATAGACAAGGATGCCTTAATCAAACACATAGACACAGCTGATTTGGAGGTGTTTACGGCCGGACTTCAGAATGAAGTTGCCTATATATCCCGAAGATGGGAATCAGGCCTTACGTAGTTCAGTTTAGGTTCGCTCAAGTATTAATGCTCTCCTTTTGTGCTCTAACTTTTGCCAAGGCCGCCCTTTCTGGGTTTTCAACCTTGCAAGCTCAGTTTTTCTTTTTTCCAATTTTTGTGCTCTAACTTTTGCCTAGGTCGCCCTTCCGGGTTTTCGGCCTAGCGAGCCTCTCAGGGGTAACATTTCTTCAACTTGTTCATGTTGATTGGTTGGGAAAATTCTAGGCCATCCAGGTCCATAAGAATAACAGCTCCACCCGACCAAATGGTTTTGATGATATAAGGACCAGTCCAATTGGGTCTGAACTTGCCCCTAGGGTCATGGATGGGAGCTCGGTTGTCTTTCAGTACCAAATCCCCTTCCTTAAGATTCCGAGACTTAACTTTCTTGTTAAAAGCCCTGGCAATCCTGCGTTGATAACCCTGAACATGGTACAGTGCTTTCAGTCTTCTCTCATCGAACAACATTAGTTCTCTGAACCTGCTCTGCTACCAATCCGCCTCTGCTATATGGCACTCAGCCATAACCTGCAACGACAGAACCTCTATTTCAATCGACAGAACAACTTCTATCCCATAAACAAGAGAGTACGGAGTTGCCCCAGTAGATGTCCGAATTGAAGTTCTGTAGCCCCAGAGAGCAAATGGCAATTTGTCTAGCCAGTCCCTGCAGGTCTCAACCATTTTCTGCAAAATGTGCTTGATGTTCTTATTGGCGGCCTCAACAGCTCTGTTGGTTTGCAACCGATATATGGATGACTTATGAAAAGCCACGTTGTATTTCTCCAACAAGTCGATCACTTTTTTCTTGAAATGGGAGCCATTGTCTGAAATGATCTCGTTCGGGACTCCGTAATGGCAAATGATGTTGTTTTGGATAAACTTATCCACATGAGCTGCCTTCAACACTACATAAGACTGCGCTTCCACCCACTTCATAAAATAATCAATTGCCACCAGAATGTACTCATGCCCATTTGACCCTTTCGGTGTAACTGCCCCAATGACGTTAATTCCCCAGACTGAGAAAGGCCATAGTGAAGTCGTGTTGTACAGCTTCGACGGCAGGATATTCATGCGATTTGCATGGATTTGGCATTTGTGGCATCGCCGAACAAAACCAATATAATCCTCCTCCATGGTAGACCAATAGTAACCTTGCCTGAGAATCTTCCAGGCTAACATTACTCCGCTCAAGTGAGCTCCACACTCTCCCCCATGGATGACCTCCATTAGGCGTTTCAATTCTTCTGCGTCAACACACAGCTTGTGCATTCCCAGACGACCCTCTTATACAACTTACCCCCACAGATGATAAATTGAATGGCCATCCGCCGTATTGCCCTCTTATCTTTGGCATTTGGCCCTAGTGGATAAACCTCATTTTCCAAGAAGTTCCAAATATCATAATACCAGGGGTTTTGATCTTGCACTTCATCTATTGCGGCGATCAACTCGTAGGCTGGCGTATATCTCTTTTCAATAATGATCAAACGCATCTGGACTCCAAACGGGATGTCTATCATGGAAGATAAAGTTGATAAGGCGTCAACGAACTTGTTGTTCTCTCTTAGTAGATGAATGAAAGTTAGCTTCTCAAACCTAGGAATCAGAACGTTCAAGGTCTGGTGATAGATCTTCATCTTTTCTTCTTTGACTTTCCAGTCTCCTTTTGCTTGAGACACAATCAGGTTTGAGTCCCCGATGACGTCCAACCTTTTTGCCCCTAGTTCTAGGGCGGCTTCCAAACTAATGATACATGCTTCGTATTCTGCTTCGTTGTTGGATACTTTGAACCGAAGTTTGAAGGCTAAGGGTATATGGGAATTGTCGGGTGCTATCAGCAACACCCCTATCCCATAACCGTACTGGTTAGACGCTCCCTCAAAGTACATTGTCCAAATCTCTTCCTCGACTTGCAGAATAGCTTCATCTGGGAACAGGTATTCTACCGCTTTATCCCCTTCCACTGGGGGATCTGCCAAGAACTCAGCTACCGCTCTCCCCTTAACAAACTTGCGAGTGACATACTTCAAATCAAATTCGGAGAGAAGAAACAACCAACGGGCTAGCCTACCCGTAAGCACTGGTTTCTCAAAGTGATATTTGATAGGATCTAATCTCGAAACCAGAATTACGGAGTGAGCTAACAGGTAGTGCCTCAACTTCCTGGTAGCCCATACCAAGGCTAAGCAAGCCTTCTCAAGCGGAGTGTAACGGGTCTCATAATCCAGCATTTTCTTACTTAGGTAATATATGGCCTTCTCCACTCTATCTTCAGATTCTTGAGCAAGCATGCATCCTATCGTTGTGTCAGTTACTGACAGATACAGAATCAACGGCTTCCCCGGCTCTAGTGGTGACAACACAGGTGGGTTCTGAAGATACTGCTTGATCTGCTCAAAAGCGAATTGACATCGGTCATCCCATTGAAATTTCTTTCCTTTCTCCAGGAGACCAAATAGTGGTTCACAAGTCAATGTTAATTTTGAAATAAACCATCTTATGAATTGCACTTTACCCAGAAAGCCTCGCACCTCCTTTTCAGTCCTTGGTGGTGGCATTTCTAAGATGGCCTTGATTTTGGAAGGATCTACCTCGATGCCCCTCTGTGTGATCAAGAAACCTAGTATTTTCCCTGCTATCACACCAAAAGTGCACTTCTATGGATTCAACCTCAACCAATATTCTCTAATTCGTTGGTAGAATTTCTTCAAGGCGGTGTAGTGGCCCTCTTTTTCCTTGGACTTGACAATCATGTCGTCCACGTACACCTCAACCTCTTTGTGGATCATATCATGCAGAATTGTGGTCGCAGCCCGTTGATAGATAGCCCCAGCATTCTTCAACCCAAACGGCATCACCTTGTAGCAGTAGGTTCCCTACGGCGTGGTGAAAACGATTTTCTCTCTGTCTTCGGGTGCCATCAGAATCTAGTTATACTCGAAAAATTCATCGATAAAGGAGAGCAATGCATGGCCTGTGGTGAAGTCCACCAATTCATCGATGTGCGGTAGAGAAAAGTCGTCCTTCGGACTGGCTCTGTTCAGATCTCTGAAATCCACACACACTCAAATTCCGCCATCTTTCTTTGGCATCAGAACAATGTTGGCCAACCAAGTCGGATACTCAGATACTAGCAAAAACCTTATGTCTATCTGCTTGGTGACCTCCTCCTTAATCTTCAAAGCCCAATCTGGGTGTATTCTCTGCAGCTTCTGCTTGATGGGTCGAGCCTCGAGGTCAAGAGGGATCCGATGCTGTACAATCTCAGGATCGATTCCAGGCATGTCTTCGTAGGACCACGCGAAAACATCTTTAAAATCTTTTAATAAAGCGACAAAGCGCTTGCGTTTCTCTGAAGACAACGTGGACCCGATCTAGACCAAACGCGGATCCTTCTCAGTACCCACATTAATTGGAATGACTTCATCAACGAGAGGTTTCTCCTCCTCTCGATCAATCAAATGTTTCAAAAGCAGAGGAATTCCTTCCTCGTCGTTTTTACTAAAATTTTGAAAGACATGATCAATGCAATAGACAAGTGGCACAGAGAAGTATTCAAAACCTGCAGTGGCATTCTCATTCACAAAGTCCAGCTCATCTAGTTCCTTGGTTACAACCGACTCAAAAGAAAAGAAAAAGATGACCTGGACAAAACCTCGGCATCCGGGTTATAAACTCTAGAAATACCGGACTCAGACTCAGACTCAGACTCAGACTTAGACTCAGACGAACCGGAATCTGATTCCGACTCCACAGACTTTGTGGAATCAGATTCTGGTTCACTACTCCCTAAGCTCTCTGAGTTGATCTGAGGATCCGAAAGAAGACATGTCAGCGCTGCTCCTACCTCAAGTTCACTGTTGTTGGAATCACTTTATATGCTCTTTGCAGCCTCAGCAGTTAGTTCAGTATGTTCCTCTGTGTCACTCTCTTACAGCTGCAAGTCGAAGAAAATCTCAAAATCAGGAACCCGCTGCTTCTTAGAGTTGAACCAGGGTTCGGGGAAACCACAGAATGGGAAGTCTTCTCCCTCTCGAACAAAATAGCCATTCAAGGTTCCCCGGATTAATCGATGCACAAGCTCGTAGTGTTTCCCGCTTTGCTTTGCTCTGGCTCTCCCGGCCATTTCTTTCCCTTTCTTTACCCAGTCATCTTTGGTGGGCGTATAGCCAAGACCAAAGGCATGAGGGTTATGTGGCACAGCGGCCAATGCAGCGACGCCTTTCCGGCCACTTCTGCCTAATCCTATTCTGGGCATGTGCTACAACTTGTTCATGAGGTACACGGATTGGGCGCTGACATATAGGCCCTCATCAACAGCCAAGATATTCTGCACTACCCTGGCCTCAACTAAGGTAAACCCCGAAATGAAAACATCCTCTTCGCCATGCACAATCTCCAGCACAGGCGTAGTGACCTCTAACGGAGGATGTATAGATAAATTCCTGAAGACTATGGCCACCCCTTTTCCATGGGGGTACTTCAATATTTGGTGGAGAGTGGAAGAGATAGCTCTTACTTGGTGTAGCCAGGGTCACCCAAGTAGTAGGTTGAAAGTGGTTAGAGCATCCAGGACGTGAAATTCAATATCCTGTTGAGCGGGTCCAACCTACACTCTGATATGCACTGTTCCCATCACCTCTCTGCTTGTATTGTCATATGCCCGGATCACCTAGGTTGTAGGCACAAAATCAGTCGATTTCAGGCCAATACATAAGTCGTGCAGCATGGACAGACGTTGATTGCTGACCTGGTGTCAACTAATACGACGGGCACCCACTTTTCTCGGCACTCTACGGATATGTATAGAGGCTTGTTGTGTGCAAAGCCTTCCAACGGTAATTCCTTGTCGGTAAAGGTCAAAATTGGCGCAGCGCCTCCTGGGAAGACTAATCCCACCAATTGTACCGGGTAGTGTCGATGGACAACTTCGCTTTATCCATCGCCGACAATACAGTTTGTCTGGGCACTCGCGAAGCCATATGCAGCCCCCAGATAGATATGTCAACTTGAATTTTCTTCAACTACTTCAGCACAGCCTCTTCCTCTAATTGTTTTTTCTTCTCTTTCTCTATCTCTGTGTCTCTTTCCGTCCTTCCCAGATGCCTCGGGTTGGTCCAGATGTGGTGGTTTGAAATATCGGCCACTTCTTGTCATGTAGTCGACTTCCTCCACATACCAGGTATTGTCAGGAAGGCCTTTACCCCCCAATTCTCATCAATGTGGGCAAGATGCAGATCATCATCTTCCCACCACATACCTCCGGCAACCGACAAGCAATTGTTCGGTTCTGGTCTAAGTGTTCCCTCAGCAATAACATTCCCCACGGGGCGTTGAGCTATTCTAGCTTTCTGATCACTTCCACTCATTTCCTGCCCAAACCACTCCAGTGCAGCTTCTTATTCTGTATGTACAGTACTAACAATGCCTAGTTTTTGAGCCAATTGTTCTTTACCAGTGCTTTCTAGTAGTTTCGCCTTCCTATCAGTCGTTCCAGCCATTGCAGCGGTTCCCGTTTTTTATTCTCCAAGCTTCGATTCAGTTCCCTCATCTTTATCGGGTTCATCACTTAGCCACCCAGAATTGTCTGCTGACCTTCAGATCAAACCAATTATATGCACGTCTCATTGATCTTGCTCATCAAAGAACAGCAAATTGTCTATATCCTCTTCCAGGTCGACTAGATCATCTAATCCCTGACTTGGTCCTCTTCTTCACGGACTACACTGACCTCCATCCTAGTCGGTAACACCATTTCCGACATAGCTTGATTGATTGGCACAATATAGCACTCGGGTTGTAACCTCATCAGATAAATCTCAAAGCCATCGGGCAACGGACAGATATTTTCCACCAAGGCTGACCTCCATTCATCTTTCACTGTCACCACCACGAGTTCGGGTTGGAGTGAGGATGCCCTTATCATGCATAAGTCTGTGCTCTCAAGGATGAACAATGCCAGCTTAGATAAGTGGGAAGGGGTGATATATATACTTGGGTCATAAGGGACGGCCAGTGTATGGATGAGGTTTATTTGCCGGGGTGGAGGGGCTTGGTTATGTGGTGAGAGAGGATTTGTAGTGACGTTGGGTTTTTTAGGAGGTGCTATCACCTTATTGTCAATGAGATCCTGAATCTTATGATGCAATCTGAAGCACTGATTAGTATCATGGCCATGCTGTTGGTGGAAAGCATAGTATTTGGCCGGGTTATGTTTCAGAGGGAGAGGATCGGGTAGTGGGCGTTGTTCTAACTGCTTAAGATATCCTTTTTTGATCAGGACCCCTAGGGCTTTGGATGAGGACATATAAAGCGGGATGAAGACCCTCTGGCCTCGGGCCTGATGGCTTAAGGTTTGTGAAGTTGTGTTGGATGTACCAGCAAAGGGATTGGCAGTCTTGGGTATGGTGGTGACCATGCTCACATCCGAAGGCCGTGCAGAGGTGCCACCAGTCATGGCTATATTGGAGCTGCGTGTAAAGGACCTTTTGGGTTGCTCCTTCTCATGGTCTATCAGACCCTGCTTCATTGCATCCTCAATTTGAAACCCTATTTCATGGAGCTCAGCAAATGTAAACAAAGGCAAGACTATCATTTTCTGTAATAATCTTCCTTGCAAGTTATGGACCACCATTCTAATCTGGTCCTTTTCAGATGGCCGGATAGTCATCATAGAGGCCTTGGCCCTCCATCGGGTCACAAAATCCGAGAAACCCTCCTTTGGCTCTTGACGGGTCGCTTCGAGATCACGAGTAGTGACCTCGATTTGGGTATTGTAGGGGTACTGTGCTATGAAGGCCTCGGTCATTTCCTCTCAGTTTCTCTTCACAGAGTCTTCAATCTTGGCATACCAAATGGCCGCTATACCCGACAGGGTCTGGCCAAAAAGCGACTTCTTCTGTAGTTTGGAGAGACCCATTGGTCGTAAAATGTCTGAAAATAACCGGAGATGGACCATGGGATGCCCAGAGCCGTCAAACTAGTCTATATGCGGCATCTTGAATCTGTCCGACAGAGTTACTACGGAATCTGTATAGCCATCCTCAATATCAGGGATTGAATTCACGCCCTGAGCCCGTTTGAAGAGCTTTTCTAGCTTGTTGACCTTCAGTGCAGTGGGGTCAACCTCGAATTCAAACGGTGCCTCTATTTGGTAAACTGGTGCCTTGGAGGTCTGAGGTGGGATCGGATCTGCTTGAATGCCCGCATTTTCCTGGACGTTAATTGTGACCCCGGGTGCCGGAATTCCCGCCGGGGGTGCATGGGATGCAGAGGCTACTGCCGGTTGTGGCTGCTATTGTTGAAGCCTTTCTATCACTTCTGCTTGGTAGGCTGTGGTTTTAGCTTGGTGGGCAGCATCTAGTTGTATAGTCTCAATGGTCTACTAGAGCTGATGAAGCATATCTTCCATGCTGACTTGAGGACTTTGAGCTACCGAAACTGGCGAATACCCTCTGTCTGGAGTAGAAGTAGAAGACTGGGCCTGACTAGGCACAGGTGAAGCAAAAGGTGATTGCTGAATTGGTGAATTCTGCCTGATCCTCCTTCGTCTGGTAACCGGCGGGAGTGAAACAAACACTGGTTATCCCCTGACTAGATCCCCAGATCTGCAAATCCTTCTCACTCGGGTCTAGAGTGCTTGGGGGGGAACAGAATCGTCTGAAGCAATGGTGAAAAACTACCTTGTAAAAAGAAAATAAAGCAAAAAGAAACAAAAATCAGAAACCGCACATCATCTCAACTCAGACACAAACAACACACAGTTGCAATCATAAGCTGGAGAACTGTACTCAACACTGATTTCTGCCTCAAAACTGATACCCAAACTTGCAACCGATACATACATTCCTGTAGAGTTTCACTCTAACAGCACATATCAAGCAAGTGAGAGCCAAAACACTCCTATGATGGGGTAGGGTTACCCTGTCCTAATTTCGTCAGGAGCTAGGGATTCACTACCCAAAACAAGCGGTTTCATACAATTCCTACATTCGAGTAAGTAACCTATCCTAATTTGGAACAGTCTCTATGGTTTCCAATATGCAACTAGGTCAATTGGTCAAAAAGGGTACATCGGCAAGACTACCTAATATACCTCTCACACCTAACACTGAGAAGTGAAATGAGGATCAAACGGTACAGCGGTAGTCCAGATCCAAGGGTTGTGTTCCCATCGTGGCAAAGCTTGCAACCGGTCAGCCTTTTGGTGAGCTTTTCCAAGCAAGCCTCCGACAAACCGCTCAGGAATAGCAGATGGCAAACACTGTGACTTAGGCACACCGATGCAAATGCAAATGCAAAGAAACACATAAGTAGATAAAATAACATATCATGAGTTCGAGTCAAGTTCCCTAAGTCCCTAGCAGAGTCATTAGAAACTGTGGACTCGCCTTTTTCCACACCCCCTTTCGGAAGGTTTGAAAGAAAAGGTCACACAGTTCGAAATCCCGCGGTTCTGAATCTAGTCTCACAAGTGTAATGTGAAATTGATAAACACCAAAGAGCCCAAATCCGGCAAACCTTTTTAGAAAATCAATTTTAAATCAAATAATGTTAAAATTGGACTGCTTTGCCAGATACAGAGTCGCCACCTAAATATTATTTTTTTTGGAAAATTTAGGAAACCCTGACTCGTGCCAAAGGCCACGTGTCAGTCATCACCAAAGTTTCATCGGTTCGAGAACTTAGGTACGAAGGGGGAAGGTCATGAATTGAGCACCCCCGCTCGCCTAATCAAAGATCGGCCTCTACTAATCATGATATGAATTTTTATAAACATTATGTGTTCTTATTCAGATTATTAAGCTAGCTTTACTATGTGATGCGCACAAGCAAGTATAGACTAGTTTGCTCAATTTGGAACAATTCAACTCATGCTTGTTTGCGAAAATGGTTTGAATTTGCCACTTCAAATGGGCTTACAGATGCGGATTTGCCACCAAACATAGTGGGCTTAAAACATGATTTGCCACTTAACAAAGTAGGCTTAAAACTCACATTCGTTGAATTGTTCCAATCCAAACAACAAGCCTTCATCCATAAGTATTCATGTAGTTTAGCATTTAAGTACATAGCCTCATGGTAAGCATGCGAAACATGACAACATTCACACTTATGCAAGTATGCTAAAGCGTAAAAACTTACCAAGTACTCCAAGCCAAAACAGAAACTAGTTAGAAAGATTCATGATCCTAACTATGTTAAGTGTCTAATGCAACACATGCAATATGCAATTAATAGGCATGGCTACTAATCATATGGATTGATTTGAACAACATGCGATTGAACACGTATCCAAAGAATTATTGAAATGGCAATGTAGTTTGAATGATGCGCCGAGCCTCGGTGCATGCAATACAAATGAATGGATACGAGCATGCAATATACTAGGTTGAAATATGTCCCTAATCTAACCATTAAAAGCGATTAAATAAAAGGGAGAAAGACGTGGGGTTGGAAAACATACACACACGCATGCAACAGAGCACAAATAGAGCAAAAGAGGGGTTTTTGCAAGGGTTTTCTGCACACCTTGTCTCTCCTTTTCATGGGGAAATCAAATGAGGGACAAGATTTGGTTCACAAAACCACCAATCAAGCACAAAACCACCAATCAAGCAATTTCATTACATGATGACTTGTGAAACCAATTGTGCAAGTTCAATAAATGCAAAAACAAGACTCAAATGACCATCACCCATCATGCATGATCAAGAGCAATGAAGACCTAGGAAAATGGCACATTTCATCACTATTGAGTATAAAATGTCCCATTTGCCTTGTGTTCAAATTAACGTCCGATTTGAACACATGCAATGCAACACAAAGAATGCTTATCTCGTCTTTTTTACTTGTCAATTTTGTTTACTCATTTTAATTACCAAATCATCCTTTAATCCATTAAGTCCATTGGTGAGTGTCCTCTAATGGACGGAGGGTTCAAACCACAAGTTACTTTAGGCATGAAAGAGGCATTACACTATTGGTAATGAACCCCCTAAGGGATTAAACCATTAGGTGTAGCACCTCAATTTCACACTTAGGCAAACAAGTGGTTTGAAACCACTCTCAAAGCAAAACCAAAAAGTGAAGAAATGAGGGAGATTGCAGAGATTATAAGTGCTGAAATGAAGTAGAAAAAGCACTAAAACATGCAATCAACTCAAACCAATGATGATTAAGCCTTAAAACAACAAGCTAGTGCAAGAAACTTACACAACAACTATGCAAAACAAGACTTAAAAGACTTGACCAGCCCAAAACAGAGCTAAAGCAGGTCAAAACAGAGCCTAAAACATGCTAGACTTAAGCTAAGTTAAGCTAGAAAAACATGCTAACATGTAAGGTTAACTAGGCATGCAAACTAGACACAGAGAGGGGAGGCTAACCCCTCCAATTTTGGACTTCAAAATGAGTTTTTTACCACTGAAAAACCTCTGAAATTCAGTGGTTAAAAGGCCCAAAAAATTTGGTTTTAAAGTGATGAATAAAAGCACAAAAGCTTTACAAGCAAAGAGACAAGAAGGGTGAACCACCCCCTAACTAAAAAAAAGGGTCAAACCACCATTTTTAAGCCACAAAAACAAAGCTTTTTATAGTTCAAAACCAGCACCAAAACAGTTGAAAAGGATGGCAAAACAAGTATACAAAACAAGTATAAACATGGCAAGTGTTATACCTTTGAAGCAAAGCACAAGTTAGCCGACAATCCAAGCCAAAACCACCTTCTAGAGCTCAAAGAAGGTCCCAAGTTACCTTAGCTCAAAGACTAGCAACTTTGGTTAAGGTAGTGTATGTAGAAGTGTAAAGAAAACAAGCACTTAGGCACAAAATTATAAGAGAGAGAGAAATATAGAGAGAGAAAAAAAAATTTCTTCAAATTTTCTAACCCCTTCACATGAGAGAGAGGGGTTCTATATATAGAAAAACACCAATTTCCCTCATAGACATCCAGCCACACACGTGTAGGAAGATGCATGAATGTGTGCAACAGCTGGCACAAAATATCACAAAATATCTACAGCAAACAATGATGGCCGGTCGGCCGTCAGTGGTGGCCGGCAAGGCTTCATTGATGGCTGGCAAGGCACATCAATGGCCGGCAAAGGCGAAGTGGTGGCCGGCAGCCTCCAAGGATGGCCGGCAGGCCATTAGAAACTTCAGGCAGAAAAGATCCAAGCATGGTCCAAAGATGAGACAAAATGGATGCAGGGTTTGAAATGCTCAAACCTGTGGCGTTCTGCCGCAGACTTCGAGCACTCGGTGAGTAAACAGACTCGTCATCGGATGTACCTACAAGAACATCCAAGTCTTAAACGGCCGTCAAAATAGGTGTCTACAGACTACCAGCGCAAAATTACCAAGGCTTCAACAAGAAGTTAAGTCTAGGAATCTCAAAGAGGGAGACATGGTGCTAAAAGACAATCGAGCTCCTATCCATGACCCTAAGGGCAAGTTCAGACCCAATTGGACTAGTCCTTACATTATCAAAGCTAGCTAGTCAGGAGGGGCAATTATTCTCATGGACCTAGATAGCCTGGAATTTTCACAGCCAATCAATAAGGACAAGTTTAAGAAATACTACCCTTGAGATGCTTTCTAGGCCAAAAACCTGGAAGGGTGACCTAGGCAAAAGTTAGAGTATGAAAAATTAGAAATAAAGAAAAATAGAGCTCGCGAGGTTGAAAACCCTAAAGGGCAACTTTGGCAAAAGTTAGAGCGCAAAGGGAGAAAGTTAATTCTCGAGTGAACTTGAACTGACCTACGTAAGGCCTGATTCCCATCTTTGGGATACATAGGCAACTTCATCCTGAAGTTCAGCCGTAACTATCTCCAATTCAACTGTCCTGTCCATTTTTTTGATCAGGTCATCTTTGTTCATCATCTGTTAATTTGATTGTGTTCTTCATTTTGGGAAAAAAGGTTGGTTATAATGTAGAGCAGTAGTGGTATGCAATAAGAGGCAGTTATGATCTTTTGATTCGAGGTTGTACATCTTGAGGGTTTGATTCTGTGCGTGTCATGTAGTGATCATTTTCGAAAATGATTTTGGAAAGTTTTAATAAAAGTTGATTTTGTTCAAAATTTTACCTTTTACACCTTAGACCATTTTTTGGACCAAACGAAAAAAATTTAGTGCTCACAACCTTAATTTCATTGATTTTTACATTTTCCAACTCTCTGATACAAATTAAAGTTGCTTTTACATCATAAAACTTGAAAAGAAAGGTTAAAGCAATAAACTAGGGGCATAGGTGAGTTAGGTGCTCCTGCGTCCTCTGTTCGTGCTTGCGGAGGCTTGTATAGCCAAAGTGGGCACGGCTTGTGCCTCATCCTCGAGCCGAGCCGAGCCAAGCACTCGCTAGAAAAGGCATAACTGAAACTAAGGGCAAGGGCCAGAAGCTCTCTCGTCCTCCAGGCAACAAAGTACCGAGCCAGGTGTGAAGCACGAATCGGGAATAAAGCCGGGTATTCTACCCCTTCCTCGAGGCAGGTCTGATCATGCTCAAACTGGCGTCTTAGCCAAAAGGGAAAGTAGAACACGCAATCGGTTCATGCTGTAACTCATCTCAGTCAGATTGAACCAGGGGCAACGCCAAGCTATGTAAGCTGCAGATCTACTGCACATCCAGTTGCACCCTCATCCCTCATTGGGAAAATCCACTAGTCGTTAGCGGAAGAAATAAGCTCGAGCTGAATACTCGGGCAAGGGTCCACCACTTTCAGCTTATTCATGAGTCATACTTGGGAAGGGATGAAAAAGAAGAGAGATTAAAGAATAGAGAGATGCATGTGGAGAGAAAAGTAAAGAAAGCACTTTGAGAGAAAAATAGAGCATGAGTGCCGAGTGATGTGCGAGGCATATATCAAAAAATGTGGGAAACAATACTTGAAGAATTAGTGGACTCCCCGCAAATTTGGTGGTCTCTCGCCGATAAAAAGTATCTAAGCCCCTCAGGGTCTCGGCCAGCGTCAAACCGATACAACTCTTACCTTCTTTCAGACATTGGGCCACTTTGATCAACCAAATGCGGGTTTCACCGTAACTAGGGGCAAAAAGGAAATGCGCGAGCATACATAAACAGAGGGCATGTTGCCGAAAACCTCGCTAGAGAAGGTCACCCCTGTCACCGATGTCAGAAAACTCATAAATTAAGCTGGGTATATCTAGCTCTCTGTCATGGGCCAACGATCGAGCTTCATGCAAGGTAAACCCACACATTCGTTCCAAAGCTTGGGCGTGGCCAAAACGGGGCTAAGGCATGATTTTTTCATCACGCCAGATTTCTATCAATGCTCGAAATTCTTCAAGAGTCGGGCACATTTCCTGTGTTCCGAAGCGAAATACATGCGTAATTAGGTCCCAACATTGAGCCGCGACATGGAGGAATGGAAAACAAAGCAGCGTACGACTTAATGGAAAAAGCGCGTTTATGTCGAAACCTCGAAAATTTACCTTTTCCGTGCCGTCTAAGTGGTTATTCAATCCGTGAGCTTCTCAACAAGGAATATCTCCATTTGTGGAAGAAACAGCAGCAAAAATGAGGTTCTGGTGAAGAAATCATGAAGAGATACCTTTTGTAGAAGATAAGGCTATGAGTGTAAGCCAGCTGTCAGCTGTTTGGTGGATCTATTATAAGTGGCCGGCTGCCCACGTTTAGTAGCTTGCCGTCCACTTGTGTGGCCTGCTGACCACTTGTGGGCCTGGTAGTTTTAGCAGTCTAGTTTTATCTTGGTCTTTGTGTTTTGAGGTCATGTTTTGAGTCTTTTGGTTTTAGCAAGTGTGCATATCTGTGTTTGAGTTGTTTTTGCTTTGTTTATCGAGTTGTATTTTGTATTTTGATCGTTGGTCAACTTATTACCCGATTAAAAACATCATGCCAATACAAGTTTTTATTTTTTAGTTTTAAATTCAACTCCATTTTCATTCTACAAATGTAGTGCTCATAATGCAAAAACAATAACTCTTTTCATAAAACTGCAAGGTTTTTCCTCGATCATAGTTTTTACAAAAGAGAGTACAAGTTTTCAAAAGCAAAAGTAAAAGCCTATTTGAAGCTATACATGTGCTGAACTACCAAAATAAAAGAAACTAAGCAAAAAGTACAAAAAAATCAGCGCCAGTCATCTCAAACTCGAGAGGCCCTCTTCGTCCTCTTTTTCGAAGGGGACTCAGGGGAACTGTCTCCGTCAGCACCGCTATCAGAATTAGACTCTAAGCTAGAGCCGGTCTCATCATCTCCACTCCCTGCCTCAGAGCCAGCCTCGGCGTCATCTCCGCTCCTTAACCTCGAGCCAGTATCGTCGCCTTCACCCTCAAACTCAAAGCGTCGGCTCACTGCCTCCTTAGAGTCACTGGCCTCGGTATCATCCCTGCTCAATACGGGCTCAAACTCGCTGCTTTGGCTCCAAGCACCCCTGCCTCTGCCTCGACCTCGGTGCTCATCTTGGCCGCGTGCTAAGGCCTATCTACCTCTCCTCCCTACTGCCAAAGGAGGTGCCGCTATTGCTGGTGTCCTCGATACAGATGGGATCTGGAAAACAAGTGTCGACATATCAGATACAATACAGTATGTGGCATGAGTGCAAAAGGTATAGGGATGGCAGTTTGAAACCGGCCCGACGGGGACCCGATCCCCCGATCCCGATTTGAACGGTTTTTTCCCAAAAAATACCCCCGACGAGACGGGGATGGTATTCAAAAATTATTCCCAGATCAATTTCGAGCTAAGAACGGTGATAAGTGCCAAATCCCCGGCCCCGCCCCGACCCGACCCGTCTCGTCTGTCTCTGACGTATTATATATATAACATAATATGCTTTCTATTCTATATATAATAAATATGCTTTCTATTATATATATAATATACTGATTCTGCCTTTATCTCTTTCATTAAATATCTACACACTCTCTCTTCCCTCTACTCTCTCTCTCTCTCTCTCTCACCTCCTCTAATCTTTCTTCTTTTCCTCACCGTATCTCATCTCTCTCTCTCTCTCTCTCTCTCCCTCTCACTCTCACTCTCGTACCTCCTCCTTAGCGCCACAGTCTCTGTCGCCTCGCACCGCCGTCCTCCTCTGTTGTTCATCGCAATCACCGTCGTCCATCGCCGCCGACCTCCGTCGTTCGTCGCAATCACCATCGCCGATCTCAGATTTGCTTGATCACACACAGATCTCAGATCTGTGTTGATTGATGATGCACACTCAGATCTGTGTTGATATGTATGTATATATATATACGTGTGTCTTTATTTGTCTTTTTTTTTTATGCACGGTGTTGATGATGATTTTGTTGTTGATGATAATTTTGTCACCACTTCTTATTGATGATTTTGTTAATGTTGAAAGTTGTTAATGATATTATTGAAACAGATTTGGGAAGGGGAATTTTCGGGGTCGGGGAAACCCGATCCCCGTTAGGGGGCGGGGATGGGAATAATGACAGGTTCCCCGTCGGGGATCGAGGCCAGGGACGAGGAAATTTTTACCATCGGGGATCGAGGACGGGGAGTGTGATCCCCGGTCCCGCCCCACCCCGTCCCGTCGTCATTTCTAAAAAGGTACAGTATGAATACAATATGTCAATGCAGTGAATCAATGCAGTGTGGGGTGGTATGAATGTTATGGTATGCGTATCAATGTACAGTGGGAATGTGATAGTGTGGTGCACAACAATGTGAGGTAGCAGTGAAATGTATGTAAAAAACAGGAAAAAAAATACTTGTATACCGTGGAGATCAAGCACCGTCTCTCTCCTCTACACCATGCCAATCAGAGAAGCAACTAGCTGAAGCAGGCCCTCTGTGTACTCAGTCGGCGCCTGTAAGGGCATTTGAATGATCAGTATTTGGAATAATTAATATCTGGAAAGGAAGAGTGTCGTTACAAGCTGTAGAGTGTGGTCCATACCGAAGGTGCGCCACAGGCTCTGACATACCAATGCCCTGTCTCGGGTGGCTTTATCAGAATCTGATAGGTTGACCCGGTTGGCTGCCAGCATATAAGCGCAGTAGGAATCACCAGCCAACCAGCAACCTGCACAACCGGAGGGCCCCCTCAATATCGATCCCGGTCTCCTAAGCAGCCTCACCCGCCAAGGGAGCACCTGCTGCATCGCCCGCACGAACTCCTGTCAGGGGTGGCACAAGATAAGTCTAGATGAAAGTCACATAATCACCCTTCGCTCTGAAGTAGTTGGCATCCAGCTCCACAATAAACTGAATAATAGCTCCCAGTTTGGAGGCTATCGGCTGTCCTCATGGATGCTAGGGGTGGCATAGGAACGATTGGAACAAGTGAACCTAGAGTCTGGCATATGAAATGCTCACCCAAGAACTAGGCCCGGCAGAGTGGGCCCTCCAAAAAAATCCAAAATCAAGACGTAGCCCAAGTCCCGGCAAATTAGTCCCTCACTCCAACTGGCATCATCACCCAAGGTTGCCACATTATCTGCAAACAGAGAATGTACAGATTGTAAGTTGTCGTCAGTTGTCGAAGCAGAATCAGAATAGTAGTAAAGCACAAATGACTGTGAGTTTCGGATTACGTCATGAACAACCACCATATCGAAGTATCAGTGGTAGAAGGAAAATGTCATATCGTGTCGGCTCTGGTGCCGGTGCCGGCTGCCATATCGTCGCGAGTGAGGCACGACAGGAGAGATCTCGTCCACTGGCTCTAGAGCCAGAGCCGGGAAATAAGCGTAAACCCATAAATGCAAGAAAAGGTCAGCAGAAAGCACAATGTGTCAACAGATATAAAATAGAAAATGCAAAGCAGAAAGCATAATGTGTCAACAGATATAAAACAAAAAGTGCAAAGCAAAAAGCACAATGTGTCAACAAATATCAAACAGAAGGTGCAAAGCAGAAAGCACAAAGTGTCAACAGATATCAAATAGAATGTGCAAAGCAGAAAGCACAACGTGTCAACAGAAAGTGCAAAAGTAGAAAGGTGTGGTGCATACCTCTTAGGCTCTCCAGTAGCCTCCAACTCGCCTCTCTTCATGTGAGAAGTGGAACTCATATAGCCGTAGGGTGTAGCGAGGTCAGCTCCACTCTAGTTGTAAAATCGGACTCGGGACAAGGTCACGAGGGCACTTAGTAAGTACAAAAACACAATATTCCACCTGTTTGCAAACAAGGTGGTACCGAGAAGGAACATCAAGAAACCCCGGACATACTGCTCTACCTCATCCTATGTCTCGGGCTCACTCCCGCAGAAGTGCTCGGAGAACTAGCTATATCTCACCATCGCTAGCCTGTATAGAGGTAGGCGCACTCCAAATAGGTAGATCCAAGCCGCCTTCCACTCGCCCATATCTATATCAAAGGGGATAAGATCACCCCCTAATCCTAAGCCTGTGATCATGGAGAAGTCATAGGGAGTCATCGTCATCTCCTCAGCAGAAGAGAAATGGAAAGAGTTGGTGGTGTCCCACCACCTCTCCACCAACGCTCCGAGTAGAGCCCAGCTCACCATGTGTCGTAAAAGTCTGGTGCAGAATAAGCCAAAGTCGGCCCCATCAACAAGGTCGTAGACCTCAAGCGGGAACTCATAATACCAATCTCTGGTTGTCACTACCCTGTAACCCCTGCAAGAACGGGAGTCCCCTTGTAGCGAAGAAACAGTGAACCGGATGAAAAACAACAACAAAAGAGCATTCAAATGAAAGGCAATGCAAGAAATACAGTCAAATGAAAGGCAAGAAAGCATGAAAATAAAGTTTGTAAATTAATTAACTAATTAATTATTCTTGAAAGAAAATAAATTAATTAACTAATTAATTAGTTTTAAAATTAACCAAATCCTATCACTAACAAAGACCCTATTAAGAATAATAATTTTGTGGGTGTTCAATATTTGTTGTTTATAAATTATTTTAATTAGGATTCAATATAATAATTATTCTTACTAAATACCTTAGATAAAAATCTTAGTGTATCAATTTTCAGAACCCATACAAATACACACAAAAAAAAAAGGGGGGGGGGGGGGAATCAAACCTTTGCAGGAGGCTTTCCACATGTTGGTTTGCATGTTTGTTTAGGGAAGAAGAGCTAATTATGCTCTTGGAATTGAGGGAAAGGAGCCTGAGAATGAAGAGAAAGAAAGAAAGAGAAAAAGAGGGAGAGAGAGATGTCTTCAACTAGCATCTTATATATATGCATGCAAGCCTTCCTTGTGCATGCAAGCATTCGGTAGAAGAAAAAAAAAAAAGAGAGGAGAGAAATCTCTTAAGCAACCAAGTTTAGTAGTAGGAGAGGAAGAAGAGTAGGAGGTTAAGGAAATCAAAGTTCTCAACCATTTTGTCACCGTACTACTAAGTAAGAAAACCCTCTCAACCCTCTCATTTTTTTTATATAATTGAAAATTTTCAGATTATGTATATTTGATACATTGTCTAAAACTGTGTTGAATCTGCCAGCATGTTGCTCGAATTTTTAGACAATTTTATGCTCAAAATTTCAATATTATTTCTTCTACAAAATTGTTGATAATTATGTCTAGTTCATCCAGGAATTTTGGCAACAATTTTTGAGCTCTCTACGAATTTATACAAATGTTTAATTAAAACTGAAGCTGTGTTGAGAATAATCTGTTTGAATCTGCCAACCTGTTACCCGAATTTTTAGATAATTTTACACTCGAACTTTCGAGATGATTTCTTCTACAAAGTTGTTAATAATGATATCTAGTTTGTCCAGAAATGTTTGGAAACAATTTTTGAGCTCTCTACGAATTTATACAAATTTTTAATCTGAAACTGTGTTGAGAATAATCTGTTTAAATCTGCCGCATGTTACCCGAAATTTTAGATAATTTTATACTCAAAATTTTGAGATGATTCCTTCTAACAAGTTGTTGATAATAATGTCTAGTTTATCCAGAAATTCTTGGAAACAATTTTTGAGCTTTCTATGAATTTATACAAATTGTTTACTAAATCTGAAACTGTGTCGAGAATAACTTGTTTTGAATCTGCCAGCATGTTTACCCGAATTTTTAGATAATTTTATACTCAAAATTTTGAGATAATTTCTTCTACAAAGTTGTTGATAATGATGTCTAGTTTATCCAGAAATTTTGAAAATTTTTTTTGAGCTTTCTACGAATTTATACAAATTTTTTTTCTAAATCTGAAACTGTGTGACAGATTTTACCATGTATTTGAAAATTTATTTAAAATGCTATACTAAGCCAAATCTGGTAATTCCTAACTAAAAGATGAAATTTGAGAAGTCTAGTTTCATGATAAATTTTTAGATTATGGGTTTGATCTATAAATTTAAGCATGGAATTAATATAAGGAAATGTGAAAAATCTGTGTCATAAACACCCTTGGAATTTTTAAGAATTATTTATAATTTATTTTTGGAAAATTCTTTCTGAAAAATGACCATAACATGTTTATGGATTATTCTGTAGATTGATATGAATTTTAGAGTTGTCTAAGTAATGTATTTAAAATTTTACTTGCAAGATATATATTCTGAAAATTTTTCTGGACAGGATAAAATCACCACTTTCATATTATACTAATTTAGTAAATCAAAAATTTGTGCAGGTGTGCATTTATGGTTTATTTCTTGTATTTAAGTTATTATGTTCATACCATGGTTTTAAGTAATTGTTTACTAAATTTTGTACATTGAACTATTATTGGGTGACATGCATAATATTTTATGTTGGGAGTTTTTCCTTAGTTGGTATAACGTTATTGGTGATTGAGATTTGAATAATTTGTGTTTAATTATATAAATTAACCAAAAGGATTAGCGGTATATAATGAGTTACTGATGAAGGGTTAATACCGGGTATTCAGGGTGAGCCTTGGTTTTGAGAATTCTCGTGTAAATTGTGTCGCGAAATTCTAAGATGGCACGGAACTTATTTGAACCCTTTTCCGTATTCGGTTTTGGAATAAGGATGGATGTGCAGGTGGCACACAGGGAGGTTACGTACCCCTGACAGACCGGTTCCTTGGGGCAGACCACGGATGCCACTACTTGGTAGGGATGGGCAGCGGATATACCGATCCGCCAAAACCGACCGAACCAAACCGATCCGCCTCATTTTGGACGGATGCGTGATTACGAGCGGACGGTTGCGGATTGATTTTCTCCAATCCGCCAATTTGGCGGACGGATGGCGGATTTAAGGTTTTTTTGGCCGTAACCGAACCGCCAAACCGTGAACACCCCTAGTAATTTATAAGACTTCGTGTTTTCAATTTGTTTAAATATTCTATTTGTGTTTTCAATTGAAAAAGAGTTTAAATATTCTGTTGAAAAAAAGTTTTCAACTTAAATATATTTTTTGAATTGAAAAAAATAAACGTATTATTTATCTATATTTTTTTTGTTTTTAAATCTAATTCTAAAAATAATAAATAGAAAATATGATATATATGCTGGTTGGTTTTTGTTTTCAAAAATATATATAGATGTAACAATACAGAGACATAAAATCCCTACTACTGCTTTGTTCATGGTTTTGGTGGTTTGAATTGTTTTTATATTTTAAGAACCACAGATTGTAATACTCTATGTAAATGAAGCATGCTGTGATTGTAATATGTGAATGAGGCATGTAGTGATTGTGATATTCTAAAGTTTTAAACTTTCTTTCTTTGGATGAGGCATGCAGTAATTGTAATACTTTTTTAAGTCATTGACTGTAATATATATATATTTTTTTAAGGAAGTGCACAAGTGAAATTATGTTGAAAATTTATAAAATTTTAAATTGCCAAACCGATTCGCATCCATCCGCCAAACCGCCAATCCGCTCAATCCGCATCCGCCGGATTGGCGGACGGATGTGAATTGATTTTCTCCAATCTGCCAATCTGGTAGACGGATGGCGGATTAGAGGTTTTGTGGCCGCAACCGACCCGCACCCACCCCTACTACTTGGGTATATAACTCCGGACGTGGGTATCCCTGGTAGTTACGTTTGGTAACACTTAAATATTTGACCAAGGGAGGGTTTCAAATTAACCGTTGCCATGCTTGGTGATTGGTAAGTTAAATCTCTGTGGTGAGATTTCGAGTGTCACCTAATTTATTAAAATTACTGAAAATTATCCTAATGGTTGTAATTTATGTGTACAATTATATTGTTATCTCATGTTTAGAAGCTTATTATTTTTCTCTTAAAAAGAATGGTAGGTTGGTTATGTTTTCTTACTGTGTTGCAAAACTCATGGCATATATTTTGTTGCGCTGGCGTTTCATGCCAGATTATGCCGAAGAAGGAACCGAAGCTGAAATGGGAGTTGCTGCTAATATCGAGCATTGGTTAACTTAGAGCCAAGATCTTATCAAAATAAAAGCATGTTATTTCTTGTATTAGTATTTAAGTATGTTGTGATGTTGTGTGTGAACTTGTAATTTTATTTGGTTGTTGGACTTTGACTATGTAAGAATTTAAAATTTCCTAATTAGTAGTTAAAATTTTATCTAGCAAGTTATTGTTAGTTAAAGTCTTATGATGTCTCAAAAAAAAAAAAATTTTTGGTGCGTCACAATAGGTGTCACGTTACGTTACGTTTATATCAATTTCCTATATATGATTTTACTATTATTTATGATATTAACAACTAATATTGAGGGTAAATGTGTCAACAAACTTCCCACAAGACTTATGGGAACATAAGTTTTTTAGTAGGACCATATGTAGCATAAGTTTCCCTAATAGGACTTATAAATAATTTTTCCTTTTTTTTATTTAAAAATATATTTTTCATTTACAATTTAGGGTGATACAATAAAAAACATCTAATATAAATTTGGATAAATTATACTGATATCTCTGAGATTTGGTCCAATTACATTCAATCTTCTGACGTTCTAGAAATTATATTATCACCCTTATAATTAATAGTCTCATTTCACACTCTTATTTATATAAAATGAAATAAGTCCTAATAAAAAAATTAGAGAAAATTACATTTAAAAAAAAAAAGTAGAGCAAAAGAAAGAGAAAAAAAAAAGAATAGAGAAAATAAAGCAAAATAAAAAAGAGATAATACATGAATTTAATATTTTCATTTTGTTTAAATAATTATAATAATAGGAATTAGTATAATTTTTCAAATGTTATTAAACTCAAACCCAAATAGGATAAATTAATTTACCCTATAAATTTTCAAATTGTAATGCATATCAGCAAATGTACCAACCTTACATATACAATAAAAGGGGGCCAAAGGCCAACACAACCTACCATAATAAATCACTCTATCATCCCTGATTTGTGATTATCAAGCACATCACACAAACAAACTTCTTATTTACCAAAACAATTTTTAAAAACAAAAAATACCAAAACAAATTTTAAAAATAAAAAACACCAAAACAAATACGAAAAAGTTTGCAAGATCTCAGAGCTTGATGGTCGACCATGGCGGATCAGAAGATATCAAGAATTTCCAAGATGAAGCCATTGCAGAGAGGGCAATTACCCCTCTGAACCCAAAGCTCCCTAGAACACAACCTGCAAAAAGTGTGGCCACAAGGTATGAACGCTGCACCCTTATGCCTCACCATACAGACACAGCAATTATTGTATTCTCCACCCAGAATCACTTCCTCTTCCTCCTCTTCATCATCACTCATGTAATTCGCTCCATCCAATCCCATTTCTCTGTCCGTCTCCGCCAACAGCGCCATCAACGACATCCTCACCGGCTGCTCTCCTCCGTCCTCCTCCGCCACCTCCTCCTCCTCCTCCTCCTCCTCCCCCTCCTCTCCACTTTCCTCCTCCTCTTCTTCTTCGCCAGATGGCAATCGTCGGTGTAGCTCCGCAACTTCACCGGCATTGTTGAACGATGTTGAACCGCCGTACCGGCTGGTCGTGCGTGACGGAATCCGACTCGAATTCCGGCGAAGCATCATGGCTCTGTTACTCGGCATTGAATTCAATTCCACGTGATTCTCTCCTCCGTTGATTGAATTCGACGATGACAGTTCTTGATGATGATGATGATGAGTTTGATCCCCAAATCGAGTCGAATTTCGCCGCGAAATCATACGATTGGCGTTCTGAATCGGGATGTCGGAGGCCGGTGTCGAAACCGTGGAGGTCCAGGAGGCGCCGGAGCAGGAACCGTTGCGGCGGAGGCGAAGCTTCTCTTTGAAAGCCTTCCAGCTCTTCTTGCTGTCTTTGCCGCCGTACGGATCTTCTCGGATGATATCGTGAAGAGACCGGGTCACCTGAAGCTGAGCCGGTCTATTCTCGCAACCAAGCACAGCGCTTAATGTTAAACCGGCCAAGTTTCGGCCATCGTCGTCCTCTTTGACTCGAAGAAAATCTCGAAGGTTCGCCGAGTCGGACCTTTCGTCAGCATGAAATTGTCGCCTCCGACTACCACCGTCGCCGACACCTTCCATTCAATACCAAACACTAATTCCTAAGAAAAAAAAAAAAAAAATTAACAAACAATTACAATTCAATGAAAACAGAATGCGCTTTTTTCTCGGGAAAATTAACACTTTCTCGGGAATGTAAGAATCGGAAACCTTCTTTCATCGGAAAGTTACAGCTCAGGAAAATACAAAATTTATTTTCTCGGAAAAATCTACATTTTTTTTTTCTGTGTGTGTTTAGCATCAAAAAAGCTCAATTGTACGGTTAAAAAATAAAAATGCACAGAAAGCGAAAATCAAAATGTGAGGATCGAATCAGGGAAAGTGCAAGTCAAAAATGAGAATTTTCTCGGAAAATATGTTGAATAGAAAATGTTATAAGAGCGAGAAAGTATAAAAGAGAGCATTGGATACCTTTCGTGTGAGGTCGATTACGTCTGAGCAATTGACAATGAAAGGACCTGATCAGATCTGATATATGTATATCCACAGCTCTTTCGAATGATCGTGTTGTTTTATTTATTGTCTGCTGGGTAAAAAGTGAGTTACGGGGGGGCAATGAAAGACAATAATAAACGCATAGATAGAGCATCAGAATGATGGGGGAGAATGTGAGAGAGAGACAAAAAAGAAAGAGAGAGTGAGTCAAAAAAGGAGAGAGAAAGAGATATGATCATTATCACACGGTAAACGCATCAAAAGTTTTGTCCTTCTTTGTTTTGGCCCTTTTTATCTCTCTTCCATTACTGGCCCATTGTTGCTCTCTCTCTCTCTTCGTGTGTATCATAGAGTCACAACAGAAGAGAGTTGAGCCAACAGAAAAGCTTTGTGGGGGAAGGAGGTGAACAGCGGAGCGAGTCTTGTGGAACCGTTGGCCTTCGTTTGCCGTGCCGTCTGTTTTGGAAAATTTTGTATTAAATGACCATCACTTCTGTAGCTGCTGCAACTGCCAACAATTTTGCAACAATTTTGCTGCCAACCCAAATAAAAAATAAAAAATATTGAAAATGTTTGTTTTCAGTTCTTTAAAAATTGATTTTTTTTTTATTTTTTATGTTTTTTATTTTTAGTGAATATTTTTAATATTTTAAATTTTTTTAGATATACCTTACTTAAATGTATCTAAAATGTGAAAAAATATTTTAAAAAATTAATAAATACATAAAATACAAAAAATATATTGAATTTTCATATTTTTTTATATTTTTGATATTTAGTGAATTTTTTAATATTTTTTCACAAAAATTATACTTTTAGAGTGTATTTATGTTAGATATATCTAAAAATTTTAAAAATTGTTTAAAATATTTTAAAAACGGAAATGCGTCGGACCCCCAGTAAATGCTACTGGAGTGACCCCCCAGTGCCACGTGGCACTGTGGGATTGGAGGAAAAAAAAAACCAGAAAAATGGCCAGTGGGGGTGCCCCACGTCACTGGGGGTCGACCCCACCGGGGATGTATAGCAGGGTTCTTTTAAAAACAACAATGCTAGAGACCTCTAAAAAGACATCTCTAAACCCACCTCTAATGAGGTGGAAAAGGAAAAAAAAAAAAAAAAAAAAAATCAAGACACATGATTGGCTGTGGCAGTGGGGACCCACTGCCACATCACTAGTGATACCTCTAAATTAGAGGTCCCAAGCATTTTTGTTTTAAAAATTCAGTGAAAACAAAAAAATTTGAAAAATAAGAAGGTAGAATTTTCTTAAAAGTGTTTTCAAAAATGAAAACAAACATTGTGGTTGTTCTCTTCGTTCTAAAATAATAGTTATTTTTGAGGAATTTAAATTTTTTTGATAATACAATGATCACATTTTAAAAATATTAAAATTTTAAAATTGCCCTTTGATAGTATATTTTTTTAAGAAGAAAAATGTTATAGACCGCAAATAATCTACTAAATTTTTTATCAAAACTCTCACATGGGTGTGGAACTAACACAAACCCACATGTGTGCGGGTCCTACACCCATGTGAGAGGTTTGGTAGAAAATTTGATAAATTATTTGAGATCCCTAGCATAACTCTTTTAAAGAATATTAATTGTCATAATTATACTTTTTATGCTATTAATGAATTTGAAAAAATGACAAAATAATAAGAATAATGGCTTGGACCTCCTTTTTTTCCCACCCCCTTCACGCCCTCTTTACTTGATTGGCTACTTTTTCTTTCTTTTTTTTTTTTTTTTTATTCCTTCTCCTCCAATCACTACCTGCCACGTGTCTGTGGGGAGGGGGGTGGGGTGGTGATTGGAGGGGTTCTCAATCATCAATAAATTTATATTATTTTATTTCTTAATTTTTAAAAATGGACTAATATTTGAGGATAATAAAAAATAAAATGAGAGACTAATTAAATAAAACCTAAAAATGTAAAAAAATTAAAAATTAAAAAGCTCAATAAATAAATAAATAAAATTAATCCCAAATCTAATGTAGTTACCAAACCTGACCTCAGTATAAATGAAAAGAAAGTTGGACCTGCTTACTAATAAAAATCAAAATCAAAAAAATAAAAAATAAGAAAAGAAAAGAAGAAGAAGTTGCACTTGGACCCATTTATAAGTGGTATTTTATTGAACATAAATATTTGAGATTGGGTGTTACAAATGTTTTATTAACAATTTGTTGATTTTTTCTATTTTTTAATATTTTTTTTAACTTTTTAAGTAGTACTAAACTAGAAAGCCAAAAATAATTAAAAATTAAAAAAGTCTAAATATTTTTTTTAGTTAATTTTTTTAAATTTCATAATATTTTTTTAAAATATCACTTAATAATGAAACAAAATAAAAATTACACAAACATAGTGGATCCCATCAAATTTATGTTTTTTTTATTCTATTTCACTGTTGAGCAATTCTCCCAATAATTTTTTCGTTTTATACATCTTAGCAATTCGTTTGACACAAACTTTAAAGAAATTAAAAATAAACAAAGACAATAAAATTAAGAGAAAATTATTTATAAGTCTTATTAGGGGGCATCGTTTGGGAAGAAGAATATGGGGTTTTTTTGGCTATTTTAGCCATAAAAGATAAAATAGGCTATTTTAGCCACAAAAAATAAAATATCACATCTAATTCATAATCATTATACTCTTCTCTCACAAAAAAAGTCAAAAAAATCAAAAAGTCAAAAAATCCTTCCCAAACCAAACTTTTTAGCTCAGGCTAAAATAGCCAAAAAATTTAAAAAATCAAAAAGCCAACCCACTTCCCAAACCAACCCTTATGCTACATATGGTCCTACGAAAAAACTTATGTTCCCATAAGCCCTGTGTGAAGTTTGTTGACACATTTACCCTCAATATTATAAATAATGGTAAAACCATATATAGGAAATTAAATGTTACCATAGATTAAGTTTACGAAAGGAAACGTGACACCTACATAAAAGTAACATAACGTGACCATATCAAATGGAACATTACATAAACGTAATGTGGCACCTACATAAACGTAACGTAACGTGTCACGTTACGTTTCGCAAACTTACTAGGTTTTTTATTTTTTAAATTGAATGTGAAAATGTTACTTGTTCGTGTATTTTGAAATTCACATTTATATAGATATGATATATGGTAACATTTAATTTCCTATATATAAGAAATTGAATGTTACCATAGATTAAGTTTGCGAAACGTAACGTGACACCTACATAAACGTAACGTAACGTGTGTATTTTGAAATTCACATTCATATAGATATGATCTATGGTAACATTCAATTTCCTATATAGAAAATTCAATATTACCATAGATTGAGTTTCCGAAACGTAACGTGACACCTACATAAACGTAACGTAACGTGACCATATCAGATGGGACATTACATAAATGTAACGTGACGTGACCCCTACATAAATGTAACGTAACGCAACACATATATAAACGTAACGTAACGTGTCACGTAACGTAACGTGTTACGTTACGTTTCGCAAATAAGATCTTATAGAATATATTCCTATCTAAATAGAACTTGAAACTCTATAAGAAATTACATAAAACTTAACATAGTATAAATGTCCGAAATATGACTTATAAATAATTGTCCCTAAAATTAAAACAAATATAACTTTTTTGTAGTGGCTGCTAACGGTGCATGAGTTGGCTGATGTTAGACATTAAAGGGTTGTTTGGGATGATCTAAATAAGTGCACTTTTTAACTTTTTATGAAATATGGGTTGGGTTTAGGTTGAGTTTGAAGTGATGTGTTAGAGAGGTGATGTGACTTAAATAAGATGATGTGACTTAAATAGAATAGTAATTTTTTAACTTTTTAACTTTTTTCAAATATGCCAAACCAAGCCTAAGATTCTTAATAGAGTTTATATTTCGAACCCACGGAACCTTATAATTGGCTTGACAATTGACATTTGGTATTGAGAGGGGAATCCGGATCACCCGTCGCCTTCCCCTGTCGCCCAAATTTTAAAAAAAAAAAAACGCAGAGAAGGGAGGGAGGAGGAGGAGGCTGCGAGCTCGCCGTCCTCGTCCCTCGCCGCCGTCGCAACCGTCGCAGGTCGCAGCAGCTCTACCTCGTCGCAGCACCTGCGACCGCTATCGCCTCCGCATCCGGCCCGTCTCCACCTCCTCCTCCTCCTCCCCTGTATTTATGGCCCCCTCCAGTCCGGCCCTTCCCTTCCTCCTCCTCCTCCTCCCTTCTTCCTCCCTCTTCCTTTCCTTCCTCCCTTTTCTGCGTTTTTTTTTTTTGTGAAAATTCGCCCCCAAAACGACGTCGTGTTGGGGGCGACAGGAAAGGGCGACGGAGAAGGACGACCGACGATCCATTCCCATTGAGAGGGTAATTTATATGAGAATTTGGGCCGAGCTGGGTAATGGGCCGTTATGGGCCACAGTACGAAGGGCTGAGTAAAAAGGCCATGAAATTACTCCGGCCCAAGAGAGGTGTAAAGTTACTCCGGTCCGCAAGAAGTGTAAAGTTACTCCGGTCCGAGAGAGACTTCAAGTTACTCCGGTCCCAAAGAGCTTACGGTAAGTTCAGTCGTCACTCACAAAATTATCCCGGTCGGGACCGGAGTATTGGTTATTCCGGTCTAAACATACCATGGTTAGCATTGAGAGAGCCAAGATAAGAGCAGTGAATGGAAGAGCCGAGCTAAATTTATCTCGGTCTAGTCTGCAGCTTAGCATAGCCATACTTACCTCGGTCGTATTGAAGTCTGACCATGGTAAAACCATCTCACTTAGTTTATGCAGTGAGGGGGGTGTTGAAGAATAAGCATTATCTTTCAGGAGTATGAATCCTAGGAGGACTCTACATGGAGGAGTAAAAGTCCTACTAGGGTTGTGCCACAAGGAACCTACAAAAGCTCACAACTATCACCTATGGGGAGGTAACACACAACTTTGATTCCCGAATACATAGAGCTTTTTGTCTATTTGTCTATTTTGCTGACTTAGGTATCGGAGAGGTATCCGGCACACACCCGCCGGCTAGCTCACGTTTGTGCTTTCAGGGAGTAAAGCGACGTCATACGGAGGAGCGCAATCTTAATCAACAGGATTATACGAGAACGTTTATTTCTTTCCCGTACAGGTATCACAAAGTCACATGAAATACATAAAGGATTATATTTTTATGAAAAATTCTAAGCAAATAAAATTCCGTGGGATATAATTTTTTTACCTGAAATTAGCTATGTAAGACTCACTCATATGAGAAGTAAAATTGTTTTTTTAATGATACCAAAAAAATAACAATAAATCGCATACAAACGTATGAAATGATATAACTTAATATTTTATTTTATTTTTAAATAAAAACATTAATAATATAATAATTATTTTACAAAACTGACATTTACTATATATTATCAAAGTCACATGAAATACATAAAGGATTATATTTTTATGAAAAATTCTAAGCAAATAAAATTCCATGGGATATAATTTTTTTACCTGAAATTAGCTATGTAAGACTCACTCATATGAGAAGTAAAATTGTTTTTTTAATGATACCAAAAAATAATAATAAATCGCACACAAACGTATGAAATGATATAACTTAATATTTTATTTTATTTTTAAATAAAAACATTAATAATATAATAATTATTTTACAAAACTGACATTTACTAGTGGGTGTTTGGGTAGGTTTTTATGTAGATTTTTTTAGTTGTAGGATATTATTGGATAAAAAAAATTTGGTGTCTGGGAAGATAGTTAGGTTTTTTTTGTGGTTAGATGTAATGTTTGTGAGAGAAAAAGTGAAATAATTATAGGGTTAGATGTGATATTTTGTTTGCATGTGTTTTTTTTTTTTGTTTTGTAAAAAGTTTGTCTTTTAGTAAAAAAAAAATTCGGAACCCAAGATCCCAAACACCACCTTACTATGCGGTTTTGATTAAGCAAGCCCAACAGATCAATGTTCGAATCAAGCACATGGGCTTGAGCTCGACCAATGTGCCAATATGGGCTTCCGATCGTGTAAATGCCCGGGGCAAAAAGCATTAGAGTTATTATGCTAAGGATTTAAATGTTTTATATGTTTTAATGAATGTGAACTCATACAATATAAATTTCATATTTATATCAGATATTTGAAAAAATATTTAATAAAACATTTGGTAGTAGCATTTTTCAAAGTATTATTCACTACCAATCCCACTAGGTAGCTCGAAAAATTAGAGGCTGGAGTGGCTTGAAATCTCAAAATGACGTCGTTTTGGCTTCTTTTTGTTTTTTTTTTTTCCCTCTTTCTTCTTCCTTTCCATGACTGGCAGAAGAAGAAGGAAGAAAAACGAAGAAGAGGAGAGGAAAGAGATAGAGCAGAGAGATTCAAACCCAAAAATAAAAACCAATACAAATCAAATCCACAAATCCATAAAACACACACACACACATATACAGATCTAAAAAATCAAAAGCCAAATCCATGAAATAAATCAAACCCACAAATCCATGAAACACACACACACACACACACACACACACATATACAGATTTGGAAAATCAACATGAAACACACACACACAGATATATATAGAAAAAGAGAAGATAATAAGAGAGAGGGCGCCGACGAAGGTGGTGTAGCGGTGACAGTAGTGGTCACAGCAATAACTGAAGAGAAAGAGGTGGCGACTGCGACGGCGACGTAAGAAGATCTGCTCCCCCTCCCTCTTCTCTCTTTCTTTCTTCTCTCTTCCTCTCTTTTCTCTCTCTTTCTCTCTTCCTCCCTCCCTCTGTTTGACAGATAAAAGAAAATGAGAAAAAAAAAAAAATCAAAACGACGTCGTTTTGAATTCGGGCCACTCAAGCCTCAAGAATTTCAAGCTTTGAAGCATTTTTCTATTCACTACACACAGTACCACGTTTCATCGTATGATTTGGTAGAGCTACAAAATGCAAACTCATCTGACCTATAATGCCTCCGCGGGTCAATTCTGATGATTGAGATTAGAAAAAATATTAAAAATTTCAAAATCTCTATTAAAGTTTTTAGTAAATATCTTATATGGATGGAAGACCCATAGGCCTCATTTGTTTTCAGAGGTAAAATGGAAGGGATTAATAGTGAGGGATTGATAGTGAGAGGATTAAGTAAAATTGTGTTTGTTTTAATAATAGTTGTTAGTGTAGGGATTGTTAAATTATTTTTATATGAAATAAATATAAAATAATAAAACAAATAAAAAAATACAAAAACATTAAACATTAATATTTTTTTTAAAAATGCCTAACTTGTAAAAAATTTAAAGAAATAAAAAATTCAGAAAAAAATAAAACAAATAAAATAATGATTTTTACTTAACAAAAAATATAAAAAATTGAACATTAATGTTCAAAAAAAATGCCCAACATGTAAAAAATAAATAAATAAATAAATAAAATAAAAATTTTCTAATCCCTAAAACTATTTTTATAATACCATCTCCACCTCCTTCATCTCAATGTCCCTTCCAAGACCTATCCTAATACTAAGAGATTAAGGGTCTCATCCCTATTTCTCAAAACAAATACCTCATATAGTGAGTTTCATTTCACTGTCAATCTCAATTTCCTCCTTATAACCCGAAATAAATGGGAGACATAGAGACTTATACCTATATCAGACCTTGATAAAAATTTTAATAAATTCTTTAAATTTCTAGCATTACTGATCAGTGGTCAACAACAACTAGCATTATGAGCCGCACATTAACTAGAAAATAATATCATCAAATAAATAATAATAAAAAACAAAATTATAGATCCAACGGTGAAAAAACAGCCTATCTTCTCCGCAGCTTCTCAATCCTTCTGGATACCGCCTTTACAGCCTTTCTTCCCTCTATTTGTCGATTCTTTCACTGCAAATTAACGCGAATTATAGCTCTCTGCCACCAGCTTCGATCAGGTAGGTATTCCTGCTTCTCTCTCTAAAACTCATCAATCTGTTTTTATGTTAATTTGTTTCGTTTTGTAATTTGTTGCTCATTGTTGAGTGGCTTGATTTTTTTTTTTTTTGGGAAAATTTTTTAGGGCATTGGGTTTTCGAGAATCGAGAATAATGTCTCATATCCTTATCATATGTTTCTTTTCTCTGATTTAAGATTGACCTGTTGCTTTCCTATTTTGATGGCTTTTAGCAGCGTTTTTTTGGCATATTTTCTTTTAATAAAAGCATAACAAGGTTTTGTTAGGCCCTCTGTGTGGTTGCCGAGAAAATTTAAGATTATGATTGGATTTTTTCACATCTTTTTCGATCTCAAATAATTAAACTTACGTGAAGAAACTATGAAAATAAAAAAGTTATTTTCCCGAATTTTCCCAGCAACCAAACGGAATGCTTGTATGGGATTTTGATATGTGTTAGTGGACCTTAACTTTAGCGAACGCAGTAGCCAAAGGGATCAAAATCGAGAAAGGGCTCAAGCCAGGGCAGGAAACAAGGCCAGGCAGCCAAAGGAAGATGGTTTAACACCTGAACAAAGGAGAGAGAGGTTCTGTATCTATCTCTCCAAAACTTGTTTCTTATCATACCTAATCTTTAATTCTAATTTGGGTATTGAATTTTGATAATTAGGGATGCGAGAGCACTTCAAGAGAAATTGGCGAAAAAAGCAGCACAAGGGAAGAACAATAATAGTGTAGTTAATAATAAGAATAAGAAGTAAGGCGTAAAGAGTTAATTAGTAGTAGTGATAAGAAATGTTGTGTGCTGTATCAGATCTCTGGGCTTTGGATTTGAAGTCATGCAGATTATGTCATTTTGTGTAGATAGTGAACAAATCAAGATTTGCTTGGTTTAGGCATTTTATGTATGTTGACTTATGTATCCTTAATTTATGTCTGATTTTGAATGCAATTTATTGTTAGATTTTACAATGATTTTGTGCTTCATTTTGCTTAAATTGGTCTTGAAAGTGTTTTTTGAATCATCTTGCTGAAAAATTTACCACTAAACATACAGTAATCTTTTGAATTGGGGAAAAGTTAGACAAGAAAGATTGGAAAAGCTTTATTGTGGGTATTCCACTACAAAACATTACAAAAGAGAACAATCATAAAGAACATAGGTTGAGCATGGCTTCCAATAGAAGGGAAAGAAAAGATGCATGCAACAACTTGTCCTGACAATGCATTAGTAGCCATGAGCTTGGAATTCTCAACAAAGTTTTACAATATAACTGCTTAAAATTTGTTCTATAGCCTAAACACTAACATACACACAACACATCAAGTAAATGGTGGATTCATTTGGAGATATTCTTGACAAAAGCATCAAGGTTTGATTCAGATGACCCTCCTTTTTGGATTGCTCCTCGACAAATCTTTTTCATTTCTGCTGATCTTTTCATCATTTCTTTCCTCTTAGGATTTTCCAAATCCATAAACGCACGTACAAGATCTGCAATTTCCTCTCTCGGCACCAAATTCTCTATCGCCCCTTTCTTCAATTTCCACCCAATCTTCCAATCCTCAACCATAAATTTACAATTCGGGGCTTGATCCATAATCAGAGGTAGAGCAAGCATTGGCACACCTGCAAAAATACTTTCCATAGTCGAATTCCATCCACAATGTGTGAGAAATCCCCCAACCGAAGAATGACATAACACCTTCAATTGATCACACCAAGGCACCACCATCCCTGCATTGCCACAAGCCTCCTTTAACATTGATGCTTTGTCACGCGCCACCACAAGCACCGCACACCACTATCGAGCAAACCAGCTACAATTTCATCCATTTGGGTGCTTGAAACAGAGAGAAAACTTCCTACCGAAACGTACAAAACAGAATTCTGAGGTTGAGAGTCTAACCATCTGAAGTAGTCAGGATCGTCGTGGCAAGCAGTGGTGTGAGAGTTACTATGTTCAAGATTGAAGTAAGGTATGAGAGGGCCTAAAGAGTATATGGGAAATTGAAATTTGAGTTGCAAAGCATCAACAACTGGAGATTCAAACTCAAGGATGGAGGAGAACAAGAGATATTGCGATTTTGGCACATTGGAAATTAAATGAAGAGACTTATGCAGGAGTCGTTTATCCTTCATGTGGAAGATGGTTGGAATGTCTGCTAATCGAATTGGAGGTAGTCCAGGAATGTAGTCTACTAACTCTTCTCCTTTTTCTATCATGCATGCATGAGCAATAAAACATATAAGTCAATGTCATCAATGTAACATCATGGAAATATTAGTGCTTACAAACATAAATTTTAATCAGAATTCTCATGGAGGTGGGCTGAATCATGATCCTCTCCCTGACTTTCCTTCTTGATTTCGTACTTGTTGGGCTATTAGGCTTACTTTTAGGTCCAATTTTGATGATCTGAACCGTTCACATTTTAAGATTTGTTGAGTATATTATATCTGTAAAAAATCAAGGTGATCAGATATCAGAAAGTATGTATTCGGAAAATTGTTTATTAATTTTTTTAAAAAATAGTTTTTAGTTCAATGATTCAAATATATACTTTTTGATATTCGATCAATTTAATTTTTTACAAGTATCATATACTCAACAAATCTTAAAATGTAAACGGTTTGAATCATCAAAATTGAGTCTAAAAGTGAGCCCAATGACCTAACAAGTAAGAAGCCAAGGAGAAAAGTTGAGGAAGGAATCTTAATTCGATGTGGGCTACCCATGTCCTAATCATATCGGAGCTAGGGCAAGTAAGGGCATCCACAATGGGATGGCTAAAAAAGTGTATTAAGGTGTATGTTATATGACAAAAAGTAATAAAAGTAGGGCCCAAAAATGTTTGTTAAGATGGGTTAAGAGTTTGTTAATTTTAGAGAATGAGTGGTGGTGCAATAGATGTGTTAAGGGATGTGTTAAATATACATATATATATATATATATATATATGTGTATATAATAAATAAAATAAATAAATAATTTAGTTTAATCAAAAATTTCAAGCTCAAAATTAAATTTCAAGTAAAAAAAAAAAAAAAAAATTTCTGTTGACCAGTCATCCGGCCGGACGTCCAGCCAGTCAACTGGTAAGACCAAAAAAACGCTTCCCTTCCCTCGCTAGAACACTCGCTGCAGACAACAAAGAACTTAACAACTGACACTAACACACACTACTAATACACATGTTAACAGATCCACTGCAGCACCAAATGCTTCCCTTCCCTAGCTAAAACTTAACAACTGACACTAACATCATCGTTAGCAGCTCCACTATGGATGCTCTAAGGAAGCTAGCAGGTCAAAGAAGTACGTCAATTTTATAATTATAAAAATGTCTGTATTAATAAAAATAAGAGATAATATGATATATAATTTATAAATAATAAAATTTTAAAAAAATACATTTTATTTATTCAAATTGTAAGGATAATAAAATAAAAATAAAAAACAATTTTTAAATTTATAGCTCCATTACTCAGCAAACTTTTTGGGATTTACTTTTTTGTGATTTTTTTATTGGTTTTTTTAAAAAAAAAAAATTTCCAAAAGGTTTCAGGCTTTTTGGCTATTTGACGGGGAAAATTATTTTTTTTAAAAGCAATTCATGAAAGTTTTTTAAAAAAGACAAAAAAAAAAATTAGTGGACATTTTAAACTTATTTTTGGCATTTTAAATTTTATTTATTATTTTTTTTAAAAAAAAATTATTTTTTAAATTCTTGAACGGAATAAAAAAAATTACATAATTTAAAATAAATAAATAAAAAAACACTTAAAAAAAAGAATAAAAAGGCTGCTTTGTTCTTTGTTCGTTCCCAAACACCCAAATTCATACTATCAAAATCTGAACTTGGTCATTAAATTGTGAGTAATATTAGTGATTTTAAAAAATTTACCAAATATTCCATACAATACGGGTTTTATGTGATTTCTAAACTCATATGAGATATTTGATAAAATTTTTACTAGAATTCTTAATATTTTTGTTAAGTTGTTACACTATGCGTTGACGTACCTGATAATTCAACAGGGAAATGTCCGTTTTGAACGACGAGGTCAAAATGGTAAAAAATCGAAAACACCGACGCCGGCATCGCCCAAAACGAAGCCACCGGAATATTCCTTCTGTTCCCGACGTCAACTGCCCAATTCAAGAAAGCATCGGCTACAATGACAGTCGCCGGCGTCTCTAGCCGATCGAGGAGCCGCTCAAACGGCTCTTCCATTTTCGTCCGGACAGCTTCTAGGAAACCGACCATGTCGGCAGCTCGTACCTGCTCCGAAGGCAAGACATTTGGGATGGTACTGAATCGGACGTTATCTGGCTTGGTTTCAGAGCCGATGAAGCCGAGCCACTCCTCAGTGACGACGAAGGTAACGAGTATGTGGCTGCTCCGGGAAGCCAGTATCTTGCAGAGGTTCATCATGGGGTTGACGTGTCCCCTCCCGGCGTAAGGCATGGCCACCACGTGGCATGTGGCCATTGGTTCAAAGCTTTCCGGAGCAGTCAGTGTTGAATTAATCTGACTGTTAAAGAAGATTGGCTTTGTTTAAATTTTGGATGTATGTATGTCGGTGTATATATAGTGAGAGACTGAAAGGGATGATGTTTAATTTTGAGATTGATTTTTGATGAATAATGTTATATATACTTAATTAATGAATTTATATATGGTACCATTTTATAAGTTAATAGATGCGGTCACTAATAATAATATAATATTAATTAATATATATAAATTATTTATTTTTTTATAAATTAATAAGCGATCTCAATAATAATAAAAGTATCATATTAATTAAGGAGCTGTTTGAAATGATCTAAATAAATGTTTTTTTTATTTTTTTATAAAAAGATAGATAAAAAAATAAAAAAATAATATGATAAAAAAAAATAAAAAAATAATTATTTTAAGGATTCCAAACTTCACCTAATACATATAGACTGCCCATTTGTTTTTTATGATCGTATTGTAGCGCAGTTGAAAATTCAATGGATGTTTAAGAATCTGGGCTCACCTAACTCTCACCTAACTCTGTTGGTAAAAACAAATATAAAAAAATGATTTAACGGTTTTGTTTGGGAATAGATTTTTTAAAGTAAGTTTTTAGTTTTTTGGTTAAAATATGATATAAAAAAATTAGTATGTTTGGGATAATTTTTTGACTTTTTATAAAAAGATGTGTAAAAATTATAGAGAAAAGAAAATCTTTAATTTTTTAATATAAATTATTAATTTTTTAAATTTTTTTAATAATTTTTTGACTTTTTAATTAAAAAATTACTTATCAAACGTGACGTAAATAATTATTATGGCAGAGAGCTATAATTCACCTAACTCTCTAATGATTGTGGGGTTGGTGGGCGTTACATTCCATCCTCTAATCATTTAACAAAAATAATTATTATGTTAGCTTATTTTGCGAATCAGATTAAAAGTTAAAATGTTAATTTTCTAGCTTTTTGAGATTGTAGGTTTATTTGGTAAACTGTTTAAAAGTCAGTTTTTAATTTTTAATTTATTTTGGATCACATTATTTTTTATAATTTTCACTTACAAAAAGATAAAGCTAAAAAATAAAAAAACAACTTCTAACTAACTTTTCAAAGGAGTTTTTTTTTTTAAGGTCCCTAGTATTAAGATTTTATAGTATAAAGGACATTTAATATTTTAATTATGTCTAAGGTACCTCAAGTTGATCCAGAGAAAATTCACGTCACAGAGAAAATTGGTCCAGAGAAATTTTGAAATTTCTCTGACCTTTCCTAAACTTCCCACTGTAAATTTCTCTGCTCTCCCATTCTCCAAATTTCTCTGCCTTCCATATACTTCCCACTCTCCCAGAGAAATTTCTCTGTCTTTCCACAAAATTACATCTCCAGAGAAATTTTAAATTTCTCTGCCCTCCCTGCCTCTCCTGGACTCAACACTCCAGAGAAATTTGAAAATTTCTCTGACTTCACCGGCCTTCAATTGATCAAAATAAATCCAGAGAAAATTTGTCAAAATGAACCCAGAGAAATTTGAATTTTCTCTGGGTTTGAGTGAAGAAGCTATAAAGATTTCGGTAGGAAACTGTGTGATTATTTCGGTAGGTGGTGAACCGGCTAAAGAA
Source organism: Camellia japonica (assembly GCA_030407325.1). Lineage (NCBI taxonomy): Eukaryota > Viridiplantae > Streptophyta > Magnoliopsida > Ericales > Theaceae > Camellia > Camellia japonica. The sequence continues at coordinate 37,773,846 of JAPPVO010000003.1, read as the reverse complement.
AATCACCAATGCATACACTTGCAGATATGTATACATCACATATCTCAGTTGAGTCACTCATATATATATATATACACACACCAAAAACAATATATATATATATATATATATATTCATCATAATTACAGCCAAAGAACCAGTTTCCCAAAACACAGAGAGAAAATAAACATAGCTAGATAAACTTGTGTTTTGGAGATATATATATATATTTTCATTTTTCCTGTTTGGTCACTTTTTTCTACCATTGCAAAGATCTCAAGGTTTCAATCTTACAACAACAACAACAAGAGAAAATGTCAAAATCGATACAATAAAATAAAATCAATTGCTTGGCTATTGAAAGATATGATAGCACAAAACACAAAATTGGCACAAAACCACAATGATTCTTTCTAAGTTCCAGATCCATAAACTCCAAATAAAATAAAATAAATAATAATAATAATTATTATTGAACAGTACCTAAATTTATCTGTTGAATATCTAAAACACAAAATATATATATATATATATATATCTGTTGAACCCAGTAATTGCAACCATTACCCAGTGTTGTTCTTAATGGCTTTCTTCATGGACTGTAGCGAGGAGGAGGAGAGGTTATGGGATCCAGAGATCAACGCTCTGAAGAAGCTTCGAGAATGGTTGGAGATCGTCGCTGAGCCACAGTGGAAGACCTTCATATGGCAGTTCAATCGGAGTAATAGTGGCCGAGGAGTTCTTGACATAGGGCTTCTTGGATTGATCAAGCTAGATCGACGAAAGAGAGAGCAGAGCAGCGAGGAGAGAAAAGAGGTGAGGCGTGAGTCTGAGAGAGAGAAGAGAGAGAGAGGTGAAGGTTTGAAGCTTATACCAAATTTCTCTATGATACATGGGTGTAGAGTTGAGGGATCTTAGACATCATAAAATAATATTGTGGATCTCTTCCATTACTAAAATTGGGAGAGGGATCTTAGACTAATTTTCTCTTTTTCAAAATACCACTATATTATTTCTTTATTTTTTTCACATTTAAAAAAAAATAATTTAAAAATGTAAAAAATTAACTTTTAACTTATTTTTCAAAATAAGCCATCTCATCTGTCAAGTTTTTTGATTATATGTTTAAGGCGGTAATGCTACGTCGCTCGAAAAAAGTCCCCCCGAATCCCTCTAATCCCAGAAACGACGTCGTTTCTGCATTTTTTTTTTTTTTTTTCCTGGTTCAATCAGAAACGAGGGAGAAGAAGAAGGAAGAAGGAGAAGAGAAGAGAAGAGAAGGAAGGAGGAGGAGGAGGAAGGAGGAGGACTGGAGGTGGCCATAACCACGGGGAGGAGGAGGCGGAGGCGGAGGCGGGGCCGGAGGCGAGGCAGAGGCGGGGGCTGCCGAACACGACGATCGGGCAGAGGATGACGATCTAGCTCCTCCTCTTCCCCCTCTCTCTCTCTCTCTCTCTCTCTCTCTCTCTCTCTCTTCTGAACTCCTCTTCCCTCTCTTCTCTCTCTCTCTCTCTTCTGAAATTAGGGGGATTCGGGGGAGGAAATTAGGGGGACAAATCATTATTCATGTTTAAGGCCTTCTTTAGGAAGTTGGTTAGTTTAAGCCTCATTGGAGACTAAAGCCTTTTTGGGTTAAACTATAAATAAATTGATAAATAAGTGTATTTATTTAAATCACATCAATCAACATCTCCTCTTTACTATTTTACATATTTTTTTTGTAAAAAGTCAAAAATGCATTATAAGTTGTCGCATCATTCTCTTTACTTTTCTACACATCTTTTCTTAAAAAGTTAAAAAATTACTAAAATAACATGTTCTCAAACGAGACCTATTTGATTTTTTGACTATTTTAACTTGACTAAAATAGTTTTGTTTTGGAAGTTTGTTGATTTTTTTTAGTTAATTTGATAGTTGTGAAAAAAAAATTAAATAATTATGAATTGAATATAATATTTTATCTTATTAACTATTTTATCGTATTTTATTTTTTTAGTGAGTTATTTTAGTACAACTTTCTTCCCAAACACTCCCTAAATAATATTACATGATACTTGAAAATTATTAAATAATTATTACATGTTTGTTATGTCGTGATACACAGAAAATCAACACTTGGGGTGTAGCCTAAACTTTTTGATTGATTCAAGTGAATCGGGTTTAATGTTATATAATAATTATTTATATTTATTACGATGGTTTACTATTTTATGGAGCAATCTAATTGTTAGTATTGCATGGATTCATTGAAGATATACCCATTACAACAATAATAATAAACATAACATGATATAAAAATTTGAGAAATTGACTGATTCAATAAATTTGTTCGGATCGAAATGTGTTAATAGTGTGTCGTTTGAAAAGTGGGTTAATTTTTTGACTTTTTAATTTTTTTAGTTAATCTGAGTTAAAAAATTTAATTTTTTAAATTTTTTTTGTGAGAGAATAATGTAATAATTTTGAGTTGAACATAATATTTTATTTATTATGATTAAAATAACTTATTTTATTTTTTTTTTGACTAAAATAACTAAAAAAAACCCCAAAACTATCTTCCCAAGCGGTGCCTTAATCAACGCAAAATAAGCAATTTAGTTGGTGGGTCAATAAAGGTGCGTATGATGTGTGTAAGGCCATGAACCTAGATAAACTCACACCTATGGGAATGCGGGTAGGTGCTGTCAAACAGCACCATGCTGTGACAGCCAAACGGATGGGGGTAGGTGCTTTCACTAAAAGACAAAGGCCTTACTTGATTTGTTTTTAAGAAAACAATTTGAGAAAAATTCTTTATAAATAAATTTTTAGAAGTAATTAAATCAAATAAATTTTTTTTTAAAAAATCTCAAAATTTTATTTAGTTACTTACTTTTCAAAATCACTCTCTCTCATACACATCAAATCAATCACTTTTTTTAAAACTCTCTTTCCAAAACAAATTTTTAAAACTATTTCTGAAAGAAGGCAAACCAAACAAGTTTTCATATTTTTTATCTTAAAAACTACTCTACAAACACAAACCAAACACACCAGTTTTTTCAAAACTAAAAAAATAAATCCAAACAAAATATCACATCCAACTCCATAATCATTTCACTTTTTCTCTCACAAACATCACATCCAACCACAAAAAAACCAAACTATCTTCTCAAACACCAAAAAAATTTTATCCAATAATATCCTACAACTAAAAAAACCTATATAAAAACCTACTTTCCAAACACCCACTATATGCTGATTTATTTGATTTTTTTATTTTTAGCAAGTGAAATGAAATGGATGTTAACAAAATTTTAATTTACCATTGCATAGTTTAATTTAGAGACACTAAGAATTTTACTAATACATGCACAAATATTATTTTGGAGAAATTACAAAAAAATTTTAAGGTTTCGCATGTTTTTCAAATTAAACTCCATAGTTTAAATTTTGACAAATTAAACTCTTGAGTTTCTTCCGTATTTCAATGTGAACCCTCCGTCTATATCTGTTTACTTGAACAAACGGAATTTGGACAAAATTCTCACATTTAAGCACACATATTCAAACACTTATATTTTCCTCGTCGTAATTCCGTTTCGCCCCATTTTTGCGTTGTTGGATTCACCTCATTACCTAGTTTTCATTCCATCCCTCATACACCTTGTTCCACCTCTTTTTGTGTGCCATTGGAACTTCGAAAGTTGGAAAGAAAAAAAAAAAGATGTTTATCTCTTTGGGCAAAATTTTCAAATTCAAATACACATGTTCAAGCACTTGTATTTCCTTCATTGTAACTCCGTTTTGCCTCATTTTTACGTCTTTGGATTCATCTCATGGCCTAGTTTTCGTTCCACCTCTCATAAGCCTTATTCCACCTCTTTTTGCATACTGTCGAAGCTCTGTAAGTTGGCCAAAAATAAGATTTTTCTTTCTTTGGGCAAAATTTTCATATTCAAACCCACATATTCAAGCACTTATATCTTCCTCATCGTAACTCCGTTTCGCCTCATTTTTGCTTTGTTAGATTCACCTCATGGCCTAGTTTTCATTTCACCCCTCATGCGCCTTATTCCACCTCTTTTTGTATGCCTTCAAAGCTCTAAAAGTTGGCAAAAAATAAATTTTTTTTTCCTCCTCTATTTTCCATCTCCATGCTTCTTCCTTCTTACTTTCTTTCCACAATTATTCTCTTTTTTCCTTTTCCTTCATGGCCCTTCCACCAAGCTCGTAGTGGTCACCGAACCTCTGACGGTAGCAGTGTCTTCAAGTATGAATGTATATGACTTACAATAACGGAAAGAAACATAAGAGTAAGGGCTCGTGGTGGTCATTGAACCTCTGACGGTAGCAGTGTCTTCAAGTATGAATGTATATAACTTACAAGAACAGAAAGAAACATAAGAGTGGGGGAAAGGGCCATGAAGGAAGAGGAAAAGAGAGAATAATTGTGGAAAGGAAAGATAAAGGAAGAAGTATGGAGATATAAGATAGACGAAGAAAAAAAAAAAGAAAAAATTTATTTTTGCCCAACTTTCGAAGCTCCAACAACACGCAAACAGGGGTGGAATAAGGCGTATCAGGGGTGGAAAGAAAACTAGGCTATGACATAAATCCAAAGACGCAAAAATGAGGCAAAATAGAGTTACGACGAAGGAGATACAAGTGCTTGAACATGTGTGTTTGAATCTGAAAATTTTGCCCAAAGAGAGAAAAATCTTATTTTTTTTCCAACTTTCGGAGTTCCAACGGCATACAAAAAGAGGTGGAACAAGACGTATGAAGGATGGAATGAAAACTAGGCAATGAGGTGAATCTAACGACGCAAAAATGAGGCGAAACGGAGTTACGACAAAGGAGATACAAGTGTTTGAACATGTGTTCTTAAATCGAAGAATTTTTGCCTAGATTCCGTTAATTCAATCAAACGGATATATACGGAGGGTTCACATTGAACCACGAAAGAAACTTCAGGGTTTAATTTGTCAAAATTTAAACAATGGGGTTTAATTTGAAAAACACGCAAAATCCTGAGTTTTTTTTTGTAATTTCTTCGATTTTTTTTTTTATATAGTACCAATTGAGAGATGAATAATTATATATAAAAAAAAAAATTACAAATTGATGCATTTAAGAATTTCATCAAATGTGTGTAAAATAGGTAGATGAGTCATGCTCTAGAGTAAAAATTGATGAATTTTATTATCAATCTTATTGAAATTTGTGAATTAATTTGGTCAAATTCAGGTATATATTGCAAACAAATTTAATTTTGAAAATTCATTACGTGCCACATATTGACTGTACCAAAGTTTTCTTTAGGTTTGGGAATATCAACACCACAATATGTTTATCTAATTATTATAAGTGTTTTTAATATTTGTAATATTTATATTTTTTTAAAAAAATTATTAAAAAATCTTTATTGTTGAGTGAATACATAATCATGTAATTCTCCCAATAGCCCATATTAATTGGATCAGACTTTTATTAAGTGGGACTGAATAATAATGTGTGCTCATTCAATTATATTGGTTTAAACATTGAATTTTTTTTATTTTTTTAGATATACCTTACTTAAATATATTTAAAATGTGAAAAAATATTTTAAAAAATTAATAAATGCACAACATACTAAAAATATATTGAATTTTTCTTATTTTTTTTATATTTTTGATATTTAGTGAATTTTTTAAATATTTTTTCACAAAAATTATACTTTTAGAGTGTATTTATATTACATGTATCTAAAAATTTTAAAAAAATTTTAAAATATTAAAAAAATTTAGTGAAAACAAAAAAATATGAAAAATAAGAATGTAGAATTTTCTTAAAAGTGTTTTCAAAAAATGGAAACAAATATGGTGGTTATTCTCTTCGTTCTAAAATAATAGTTATTTTTGAGGAATTTAAATTTTTTTGATAATACAATTATTACATTTTAAAAATATTAAAATTTTAAAATTACCCTTCACTGTACATTTTTTTAAGAAGAAAAATGTTATAGACCGCAAATAATCTATCAAATTTTTTACCAAAGCTCTTACATGGGTGTGGGACCAACACAAACCCACATGTGTGCGGGTCCTACACCTATGTGAGAGGTTTGGTAGAAAATTTGGTAAATTATTTAAGGTCCCTAGCATAACTCTTTTAAAGAATATTAATTGTCATAATTATACTTTTTATGTTATTAATGAATTTTAAAGAATGACAAAATAATAAATTTATATTATCTTATTTCTTAATTTTTGAAAATGGACTAATATTTTAGGACAATAAAAAATGAAATGAGAGACTAATTAAATAGAAGCTAAAAATGTAAAAAAATTAAAAATTAAAAAGCTCAATAAATAAATAAATAAAATTAATCCCAAATCTAAGGTAATTACCAAACCTGACCTCAGTATAAATGAAAAGAAAGTTGGACTTGGACTTGCTTATTAATAAAAATCAAAAAATAAAAAATAAAAAATAAGAAATAAGAAAAGAAAAGAAGAAGAAGTTGCACTTGGACCCATTTATAAGTGGTATTTTTTTGAACATAAATATTTGAGATTGGGTGTTACAAATGTTTTATTAACAACTTTTTTGTTGATTTTTTCTATTTTTAATATTTTTTTAACTTTTTAAATAGTACTAAACTAGAAAGCCAAAAATAATCAAAAATTAAAAAAGTCTAACTAATTTTTTTAGTTAATTTTTTTAAATTTCATAATATTTTTTTGAAATATCACTTAATAATGGAACAAAATAAAAATTACACAAACATAGTGGATCCCATCAAATTTATATTTTTTTTATTCTATTTCACTGTTGAGCAATTCTCCCAATAATTTTTTCGTTTTAAATACATCTTAGCAATTTGTTTGATACAAACTTTAAAGAAATTAAAAATAAACAAAGACAATAAAATTAAAACAAATATAACTTTTTTGTAGTGGCTGCTAACGGTGCATGAGTTGACTGATGTTAGACATTAATATTCTCAATAAAGTTTATATTTCGAACCCACGGAACCTTATAATTGGCTTGACAATTGACATTTGGTATCACAAAGTCACATGAAATACATAAAGGATTATAGTTTTATGAAAAATTCTAGGCAAATAAAATTCCATGGGATATAATTTTTTTACCTGAAATTAGCTATGTAAGACTCACTCATATGAGAAGTAAAATTGTTTTTTTAATGATACCAAAAAAATAATAATAAATTGCATACAAACGTATAAAACGATATAACTTAGTATTTTATTTTATTTTTAAATAAAAACATTAATAATATAATAATTATTTTACAAAACTGACATTTACTATATATTATCAAATTACTATACATTAATAAAACATTTGGTAGTAGCATTTTTCAAAGTATTATTCACTACCAATCCCGCTATGTAGCTCAAAAAATTAGAGATTCAAGTGGTCTAAAATCTCAAAATGACGTCGTTTTGGCTTCTTTTTTTTTTTTTTTCCTTTTCTTCTTCCTTTCCATGACTGGCACGAGAAGAAGGAAGAAGAAAGAAGAAGAGGAGAGGAAAGAGATAGAGCAGAGAGATTCAAACTCAAAAATCAAACCCACAAATCCATGAAACACACACGCACACACATATACAGATCTAAAAAATCAAAAGCCAAATCCATGAGATAAATCAAACCCACAAATCCATGAAACACACACACATATATACAGATTTAGAAAATCAACATGAAACACACACACATATATATATAGAAAAAAAGAAGAGAAGAAGAGAGAAGGCGCCGACAGGGGTGGTGTAGCGGCGACAGTAGTGGTCGCAACAATGACGGAGGAGGAAGAGGTGGTGGAGGCAACGGCGACGACGTGAGAAGATCTACTCCCCCTCCCTCTTCTCTCTTTCTTCTCTCTTCCTCTCTTTTCTCTCTCTTTCTCTCTTCCTCCCTCCTTCTGTTTGACAAATAAAAGAAAGGGAAAAAAAAATAAAATTCAAAACAACGTCATTTTGAATTCGGGCCACTCAAGCCTCAAGAATTTCGAGCTCTGAAGCATTTTTCTATTCACTACACACAGTACCACGTTTCATTGTATGATTTGGTAGAGCTACAAAATGCAAACTCATTTAACCTATAACGCCTCCACGTGTCAATTCTGATGATTGAGATTAGAAAAAATATTAAAAATTTCAAAATTTCTATTAAAGTTTTTAGTTAATATCTTATATGGATGAAGGACCCATAGGCCTCATTTGTTTTCAGAGATAGAATGGGAGGGATTCATAATGAAGGGATTCATAGTGATGGATTGATAATGAGAGGATTAAGTAAAATTGTGTTTGTTTTGATAATATTTGTTAGTGTAAGAATTGTTAAATTATTTTTATATGAAATAAATATAAAATAATAAAACAAATAAAAAAAGACAAAAACATTAAACATTAATCTTTTTAAAAAATGCCTAACATGTAAAAAATTCAAAAAAAAATTCAAAAAAAATAAAACAAATAAAACAATATTTTTACTTAACAAAAAATACAAAAAATTGAACATTAATGTTCAAAAAAAAAAAATGCCCAACATATAAAAAATAAAAATAAAAATAAAAAATTTCTAATCCCTAAGATTATTTTTGTAATACCATCTCCACCTCTTTCATTTCCATATCCCTTCCAAAACCTATCCTAATAGTAAGAGATTAAGAATCTCGTCCCTATTTCTCAAAACAAACACCTCATATAGTGAGTCTCATTTCACTCTCAATTCCACTTTCCCCCTTATAACCCCAAATAAATGGGGACATAGAGACTTATACCCATATCAGACCTTGATAAAAATTTTAATAAATTCTTTAAATTTCTAGCATTACTGATCAGTGGTCAACAACAACTGGCATTATGAGCCGCACATTAACTAGAAAATAATATCATCAAATAAATAATAATAAAAAACAAAATTAAAGATCCAACGGTGAAAAAACAGCCTATCTTCTCCGCAGCTTCTCAATCCTTCTGGATACCACCTTTACAGCCTTTCTTCCCTCTATTTGTCAATTCTTTCACTGCAAATTAACGCGAATTATAGCTCTCTGCCACCAGCTTCGATCAGGTAGGTATTCCTGCTTCTCTCTCTAAAACTCATCAATCTGTTTTTATGTTAATTTGTTTCGTTTTGTAATTTGTTGCTCATTGTTGAGTGGCTTGATTTTTTTTTTTTTGGGTAAAATTTTTCAGGTCTTTGGGTTTTCGAGAATCGAGAATAATGTCTCATATCCTTATGATATGTTTCTTTTCTCTGATTTAAGATCGACCTGTTGCTTTCCTATTTTGATGGCTTTTAGCAGCGTTGTTTTTGGCAAATTTTCTTAATAAAAGCATAACAAGGTTTTCTTAGGCCCTCTGTGTGGTTGCCGAGAAAATTTAAGATCATGATTGCATTTTTTCAAATCTTTTTCGATCTCAAATAATTAAATTTACGTGAAGAAACTATGAAAATAAGAAAGTTATTTTCCTGCATTTTCTCAGCAACCAAACGGAATGCTTCTGTGGGATTTTGATATGTGTTAGTGGACCTTAACTTTAGCGAACGCTGTAGCCAAAGGGATCGAGATCGAGAAAAGGCTCAAACCAGGGCAGGAAACAAGGCCAGGCAGCCAAAGGAAGATGGTTCTCTATCTCTTCGTAGTCCAAAACCTTTGTTTAACACCTGAACAAAGAAGAGAGAGGTTCTGTATCTATCTCTCCAAAATTTGTTTCTTTTCAGACCTAATTTTTAATTCTAATTTGGGTATTGAATTTTGATGGTTAGGGATGCGAGAGCACTTCAAGAGAAATTGGCGAAAAAAGCAGCACAAGGGAAGAACAATAATAGTGTAGCTAATAATAAGAATAAGAAGTAATGGATAAAGAGTTTATGAGTAGTAGTGATGAGAAATGTAGTGTGCTGTATCAGATCTCTGGGCTTTGGATTTGAAGTCATGCAGATTATGTCATTTTGTGTAGATAGTGAACAAATCAAGATTTGCTTGGTTTCGGCATGTTATGTATGTTGACTTCTGTATCCTTAATTTGTGTCTGATTTGGAATGCAATTTATTGTTGGATTTTACAATGATTTTGTGCTTCATCTTGCTTAAATTGGTCTTGAAAGTGTTTTTTTCTTCATCTTGCTGAAAATTTCAACACTAAACATACGGTAATCTTTTGAATTGGGGAAAAGTTAGACATGAAAGATTGGAAAAGCTTTATTGTGGGTATTCCACTACAAAACATTACAAAAGAGAACAATCAGAAAGAACATAGGTAGAGCATGGCTTCCAATAGAAGGGAAGGAAAAGATGCATGCAACAACTTTTCCTGACAATGCATTAGTAGCCATGAGCTTGGAATTCTCAACAAAGTTTTACAATAAAACTGTTTAAATTTTGTTCAATAGTCTAAACACTGACATGCACACAGCACATCAAGTAAATGGTGGATTCATTTGGAGATATTCTTGATAAAAGCATCCAGGTTTGATTCAGATGACCCTCCTTTTTGGATTGCTCCTCGACAGATCTCTTTCATTTTTTCTGATCTTTTCATCATTTCTTTCCTCTTAGGATTTTCCAAATCCATAAATGCCCGTGCAAGATCAGCAATTTCTTCTCTCGGCACCAAATTCTCTATCTCCCATTTCTTCAGTTTCCACCCAATCTTCCAATCCTCAACGATAAATTTAGAATTTGGGGCTTGATCCAGCATCAGAGGCAGAGTAAGCATTGGCACACCTGCAAAAATACTTTCCATAGTCGAATTCCACCCACAATGTGTCAAAAATCCACCAACTGAAGAATGACATAACACCTTCAATTGGTCACACCAAGGCACCACCATCCCTGCATTGCCACATGCCTCCTTTAATGTCGACGCTTTGTCACGTGCCACCATCAAGCACCGCACACCACTATTGAGCAAACCTGCTACAATTTCATCCATTTGGGTGCTTGAAACAGAGAGAAAACTTCCTAGTGAAACGTACAAAACAGAGTTCTGAGGTTGAGAGTCTAACCATTTGAAGTAGTCAGGATCGTCGTGGCAAGCAGTGGTGTGAGAGTTACCATGTTCAAGATTGAAGTAAGGTATGAGGGGGCCTAAAGAGTAGATGGGAAATTGAAATTTGAGTTGCAAAGCATCAACAACTGGAGATTCAAGCTCAAGGATGGAGGAGAATAAGAGATATTGTGATTTTGACACATTGGAAATCAGATGAAGAGCTTTATCGAGAGTCGTTTATCTTTCATGTTGAAGATAGTTGGAATGTCTGCTAGTCGAATTGGAGATAGTCCAGGAACGTAGTCCACCAACTCTTCTCCTTTTTCTATCATGCATGCATGAGCAATGAAGCACATAAGTCAATGTCATCAATGTAACATAATGGAGATTTTAGTGCTTACAAACATAAATTTTAATCAGAATTCTCGCAGAGGTGGGCTACCCGTGTCCTAATCATATCGGAGCTAGGGCAAGTAAGGAAGCTAACGGGTCAAAGGAGTATGTTAATTTTATAATTATAAAAATGTCTGTATTAATAAAAATAAGAGATAATATGATATATAATTTATAAATAATAAAACTTTAAAAAACATTTTATTTATTTAAATTGTAAGGATAATAAAATAAAAATAAAAAACAATTTTAAATTTATAGCTCCATTACTCAGCAAACTTTTTGGGATTTACTTCTTTGTGATTTTTTTTATTGGTTTTTTTTTTCTTTTCTAATTTCCAAAAGGTTTCAGGCTTTTTGGCTATTCAACGGGGAAAATTATTTTTTTTAAAACAATTCATGAAAGTTTTTTTAAAAAGACAAAAAAAAAAAAAATAGTGGACATTTTAAACTTATTTTTGGCTTTTTAAATTTTATTTATTATTTTTTATATTCTTGAACGGAATAAAAAAAAAAATTACATAATTTATAATAAAAAAATACTTAAAAAAAAGGATAGAAAGGCTGCTTTGTTCTTTGTTCGTTCCCAAACACCCAAATTTATACTACCAAAATCTGAACTTGGTCATTAGATTGTGAATAATATTAGAGATTTTAAAAATTTTATCAAATGTCCCGAGCGTAGGATCTACACAATATAGGTCTCGTGTATGTGAGACATAGTAAAATTTTTAGTATAATTTTTAAAATTTGTAACATTTTTGTTGAATTGTTACACTATGCATTGCGTACCTGATAATTCAACAGGGAAATGTCCGTTTTGAACGACGAGGTCAAAATGGTAAAAAATCGAAAACACCGAAGCCGGCATCGCCCAAAACGAAGCCACCGGAATATTCCTTCTGTCCCCGACGTCAACTGCCCAATTGAAGAAAGCATCGGCTACGATGACAGTCGCCGGCGTCTCTAGCCGATCGAGGAACCGCTCAAACGGCTCTTCCATTTTCGTCCTGACAGCTTCGAGGAAACCGACCATGTCGGCAGCTCGTACCAGCTCCGAAGGCAAGACATTTGGGATTGTACTGAATCGGACGTTATCTGGCTTTGTTTCAGAGCCGATGAAGCCGAGCCACTCCTCAGTGACGACGAAGGTAACGAGTATGTGGCTGCTCCGGGAAGCCAGTATCTTGCAGAGGTTCATCATGGGGTTGACGTGTCCCCTCCCGGGGTAAGGCATGGCCACCACGTGGCATGTGGCCATTGGTTCAAAGCTTTCCGGAGCAGTCATTGTTGAATTAATCTGACTGTTACGAAAGAAGATAGGCTTTGTTTAAATTTTGTATGTATGCATGTCTGTGTATATATAGTGAGAGACTGAAAGGGATGATGTTTAATTTTGAGATTGATTTTTGATGAATAATATTATATATATTAATTAATGAGTTAATATATGTTATAATTTTAGAGGTTAATAAGTGAGGTTAATAATAATAATATAGGACTTGGGGTCACTGCTGTGGCAAATCCACAGCAGTGACTGTGGTGCTTCATTTTATGATGCATTATGGGATTATTTTTATGATCTGAATTGTTCATTTTGTAGGATTTGTTGAGTACTTCAAGCTTACCAAAAATCATATTAATCGGATATCAATAACTATATGATCGAGTTGCATATTTTTATACTATTTTTCAAAAGAAAAACTTCTTGTTTGTTTTTTTGGTTATCAATCATATAGTTATTGGTATCAGATTAATATGATTTTTGGTAGAATTCAAGTACTCAACAAACCCTACAAAATGAACGGTTCAGATCATAAAAATAATTCCATAATACATTACAAAATGAAGCACCACAGTCACTGCTGTGGGTTTGCCACAGCAGTGACCCCAATTCCTAATAATATAATATTAATTGATATATTAATGTATATATTATTTAGTACATATGATTTTTTTTTTTACTGTAGCGTAGTTGAAAATTCAATGCAGTTTAAGAATATGGGCTCACCTAACTCTGTTGGTAAAAACAATATAAAAAAACGATATTAAATAATAATTATGACAGAGAGTTATAAGAGCATCCGCAATGGATAAAAGTTGTGTGTTTGTGTCAGGTGTTAATTTTTGGCTAGTTAAGAGTATTATTTGGTGCTGTAGTGGATGGGTTAACGTGTGTGTTAGTGGTGTGTGTTAACTTGTTTGTTATCTGCAGCGATGGTTTTAGCTAGCGAAGGGGGTTTTAGCTAGCGAATGAGGCGTGTTTTTGGTCTGATCGGTTGACCGGCCGGACGTCTGACCGGTTGACCGGTCAACGGCAAATTTTTTTTTTTTTTAACTTGTTGAGTTTTTTTTTGGACTTGAAATTTTTTGTTAAACTAAATTATTTATTTATTATATTTATTATATACACATATATATATATATATATATATATATTTAACACACTTAACACGCCCCTTAACACATCCATTGCACCATCACTCACTCTCTAAAATTAACAAACTCTTAACACATCTTAACAAATATTTTAGGCCCCACTTCTATTACTTTTTATTATATAACATACACCTTAATATATTTTTTTAGTCATCCGATTGTGAATGCCCTAAATCACCTAACTCTTTTGATGATGGTGGGGTTGGTGGGCGTTGCATTCCATCCTCTAATCATTTAATAAAAATAATTATTATGTTTGTTTATTTTGTCAATTGAATTAAAAGTTAAAATGTTAATTTTTTAGCTTTTTGAGATTATTGGCCTATTTGGTAAGTTGGTTAAAAGTCAATTTTTAATTTTTAATTCATTTTGGATCATATCACTTTTTATAATTTTCACTTATAAAAAGATAAAAATTAAAAAAAAAAAAAAAAAAAAAATCAGCTTTCAATCAACTTTTCCAAACACCACTATATTATTTCTTTATTTTTTTCACATTTTTTTTAAAAAAAAATTAAAATTAACTTTTAACTTATTTTTCAAAATAAGCTATTTCATTTGTCAAGTTTTTTGATTATATATTTAAGACCTTCTTTAGGAAGTTGGTTAGTTTAAGCCTCATTTGGGGACTAAAGCCTTTTCGGGTTAAACTATGGAGTGATTTGGGAAGTTGGTTAAAAATTAACTTTTTAACTTTTTTAGACTTTTTTTGTCCTTTTGTGTGTAAAAAATGTAAGATTTGATGTGATCCAAAATTGGTTAAAAGCTAAAAGCTAGCTTTTTACTAGCTTCCCAAATTGCCCTTATATAAGTATACTTTTTAAACTTATTGGGTCACATCAATCAACATCTCCTCATTATTTTTCTACACATCTTTTTATAAAGAAAAATCAAAAAGTGCACTATTATTTATAAAAAAGTTAAAAAGACACTATAAATTGTCACATCATTCTCTTTTCTTTTCTACACATCTTTTCGTAAAAAGTCAAAAATTACTAAACTAACATATTCCCAAACGAGACCTATTTGATTTTTTAACTATTTTAACCTGACTAAAATAGTTTTGTTTTGGAAGTTTGTTGATTTTTTTTAGTTGATTTGATAGTTGTAAAAGAAAAAAATGAAATAATTATGGATTGAATGTGATATTATGTCTTATTGACTATTTTACTATTTTTTAATGAGTTATTTTAGTACAACTCTCTTCCCAAACACTCCCTAAAAATATTGCATGATACTTGAAAATTATTAAATAATTATTACATGTTTGTTATGTCGTGATATACAGTAAATCAACACTTGGGGTATAGCCTAAACTTTTTGATTGATTCAAGTGAATAGGTTTAATGTTATAATAATTATATTACGATGTATTACTATTTGATGGAGCAATCTAATTGTTAGTATTGCATTGATGCATTGAAGATAAACTCATTACGGAAATAATAATAAATTGGTGGTGTTACATATGCCAATTAGTATACTAATTAGTGTACTAACACTAATTATGACATTATTATTGACCTCATTCATTAATCACATCACAAATATCAAAAATCTCTTAAATTATGTCACATCATCAATTAATATATTAGTTAGTACACTAGTTAATGATTCAAAACCTCTTAGATGCTATCAATTCTTGTGTTGGGCCAGTCCATACAGAATTTTACTCTGGCTTTAAATGGGCCCAGGGGCGACTCCAAGGCTTGGTCAGGGGTGTCACTCGAACCCCCTGGCTGAATTTTTTTATTTGTTTATTATATAAATATTAGATTTTAGGAAAAAAAATTAGTAATTGAACCCACTAAAATACAATTTTGAACCCACCAATTTTGAACCCATATTAGATATTAGCATGTCTTTTTGTTTAAACAATAGTATCAATATATTGAAATATTTTTTATTTATAATTTTAGAATTTAAATTAATTTGTTGATTTTTTTCTCCATAGGTGATATAATGATTAATGTTAATTTTTTTGTAAGATATATGGTATTTAAGTTTTTGATTGACACCACTGACAAAAATTCCTAGAGTCGCCATGAATGAGCCCCCGCTAGTGGACGGTGGGATTGGTCCTCCAGAGATTAGTCGAGGTGCACGTAAGCTGGCCCGGACACTTTGAGTTATCAAAAAAAAAAAAAAAAAACATTATTCATAATAAACCTAACATGATAAAAAAATTTGAGAAATTAACTGATTCAATAAATTTGTTCGGATCGAAACGTGTTAAGAGTTTAACTAATCAACGCAAAATAAACAATTTAGTTGGTGGGTCAATGAGGTGGGTATGATGTGTGTAAGTCCATGAACCTAGATAAAACCGCACCTACTATATGATGATTTATTTGTTTTTTTATTTTTATCAAGTGAAATGAAATGGATGTTAACAAATGACAATAAATTGATAACAGTTTCTTAAGAATAGTTTAATTTACCAATGGCATAGTTTAATTTAAACTCACTAAGAATTTTACTCTATGAAGCATGGATACTTCGAAATGGTCCTCGTACACATATCAGATATGGATACAGATACGCCCTCGATACGGTGGGATACGTATCAGATACAGCAAAGAAGTATCCTTTTTTTTTTAATTTTTTTAATTTCAGATACGTTTGGGATACGCGAGGATACTTCAGGAATACTTTCGGGATACGGCGGGGCAAAAAATAAATTTAAAAAACTTATAATGGAGGTCAAACTATAAAATAACAAAAGTAAGGTAAAATAAAACAAAAATATCAATCAACCAAACCCTATCTAGGTCGCGACAGCAGCAGCCAAGGAGGAGAGGAGAGGAGGAGTCTCTATTAACCAACGAACAAAGAGTCGTCGATCAGGTTCTTGAACAGCAGCTCGTCGATCAGGTTCATCCCTCTTTCTCTCTCTCGCTCGATCTCTCTGGTCCGAATGGACAGATCTTGCTCTCTCTCTCTCTCTCTTCTCTCGCTCTGCCTTTCGATCTCTCTGGGCACATTTTTTTTTTTTTTTTATACGTATACTCTGTAGACTGTAACCTATTTTGGCCCCATTTGATATACAATTTTTTTTGTTTTTTTTTTTTTTATAAGTATACTCTGTAACCTATTTTGGCCCCATTTGATATTATATATATATATATATATTAGCTTTTATATTTATAAAATTTTTAGTTATTAGTTTAAAAGAATTAAAATAAATTGTAAATGTGTTTGGTTATGAAAAAAGTTGAACCTATTTGACTAAATAAATTGTCACATTTTTTTTTATGCAAAAAATATAAAAAAAAATGTCCTAAAAAGTTATAATGAAAATAAATATATGTCACTTTATTTGTTCATACATATTTAAGGATTTCAATTATGCTAAAAAAAACCCACATAATGTAGTTCAAAAAATACATTGTCTTTTTTGGGCCAAATTACCTGAAAAATCAAATAAATTATAATTTACAATTGCAACTAAACACCATAAATTAATTTCTTATAAGCAAATAAATAAATAAATAAACTTATTAATAAATAAATGAACTTTGTAAATTTTTCCCCCTTAATTTGAATTGCATTATGGTTGTTATGGGTGATGCTATATTGTTGAAATTGCTAAAATTTAATTGAATTGATGAATTTTTTTTTTTTTTTTTATGTTCATGCCAAAAAATAACTACATTAATTTTTGTTTTATTTGTTTACCAAATTTATAAATTTTAGGAAATGAGTTCGGGTACGGGAAGTTTAGGTTCAACAAGTGGTATAGCAACGGAAGAAGATGATCATGCTCCTCTTTGGTGTTATGTTACAAAACTAGAAAAAATGAGAGAAGGAGGTGGTAACACCAAGTTTAAATGCAGTTACTGTCAAAATGAGTACAACGGGTCATACTTTAGAGTCAAGGCACATTTGTTAAAACTTTCTGGCAATGGGCTTAGAGTGTGCCCCAAAGTAACTCTGTAACACCTTGCTGAAATGCAAAAGAAAATTGAAGAAGCTGAGAAGAGGTTAAAGATGGCTATGCCTAAAAAAGTTCCTTTTCCACCTTCCACTTGCCAATCTACTTCAACAGGTTCAGGGGCTTTAGATATTGGAGAATTTAGGATGAGGGGTATGAGCCAAGAAAAAGAAAGGCTACTGGAACTTCTGCTCTAGAAAAGGCATTCAACCCAGTTATTCGGGAACAATTGCATTCTGAGATTGCTTGCATGTTTTATTCAGCGAGGTTACCTTTTCATTTATCAAGGAACCCATATTATGTTAATGCTTTTCAATTTGCTGCCAACAATCCAATTCCTGGTTATGTACCACTTGGTTATAACTTGTTGAGGACTACATTGCTTCAAAAGGAAAGGGCTAATGCAGAGAGGTAGTTGAAGCCAACTAGAGCATCATAGAAGGAAAAGGGGTTGAGTATTGTTTCAGATGGATGGACTGATTCTCAAAGAAGGCCCTTTATTAATTTTATGGGAGCATCAGAAGCTGGGGCAGTGTTCTTGAAAGCTGTTAATTGTGAAGGTAAGCACAAAGACAAGTTTTTTTATTTCCAACTTAATTAGTCAAGCAATTAAAGAAGTTGGACATCAGAATGTCATTCAAGTCATTACAGATAATGCTTCTGTGTGTAGTGCAGCTGGTTTACTCATTGAAAGTAAGTACCCGAATATCTTTTGGACACCATGTGTAGTTCACACACTAAATCTTGCTCTTAAGAATATTTGTGCTCCAAAGGAAACAAGGGGTACTGCTTTTGCTTATGATGAATGTCACTGGATCACACTTTGTGTTGATGATGTGATGTTTATCAAAAACTTCATCATAAACCATTCCATACAGCTAGCTATCTTCAATGAATTCGTACCCTTGAAGTTGCTTGTTGTTGTGGACACACATTTTGCATCTGCCATTATCATGCTCAAAAGGTTTAAACTTATAAAGCGTGGCCTTCAATCAATGGCTATTAGTGACCAGTGGATTTCTTACAAAGAAGACGATGTTGAGAAAGCAGCATCTGTGAAGGAAAAATTATTGAATGATGTGTGGTGGGATAAGATTGATTACATTTTGTCTTTTACATTGCCTATCTATGAGATGCTTAGGTTTTGTGACTCTGACAAACCATGCCTTCACTTAGTCTATGAAATGTGGGACACCATGATTGAAAAGGTAAAGGCAAGCATCTTTAGGCATGAAGGGAAGCTAGATCATGAGGAATCAATCTTTTATTCCGTGATGCACAATATACTAGTTAAGAGGTGGGCCAAAAGTAACACTCTTCTTTATTACCTTGCACATTCTTTGAATCCAAGGTAATAACTTAATTCATACTCTTACTAATTAGATTTCTTTATTGACATTTGTCTTTTAATATGAATAACATAATTTAATTTTGAAACTTTCTAATGTTGTAATCTAGGTATTATAGTTCAACGTGGCTCAATGAAAATCCCAATTGTGTCCCTCCTCATAGAGATGAAGAAATTTCAAGTATGAGAAACAAGTGCTCCAAGAAATACTTTCCAAATTTAGAGGAAAAAAGGGTTGTAAATGTGGAATATGCCAAGTTTTCAAGAGGTTTAGATATGTTTGGAGATTTTGACTCAAAGATTGATAGAGGAATATTAGATCCACTTATTTGGTGGCTTACACATGGGTTTCCTGCTCCTATGCTTCAATCTTTAGCATTAAAATTGCTTGGCCAGCCATGTTCCTCATCATGCTGTGAAAGGAATTGGAGCACCTACTCCTTAAATCACTCCATGAAAAGAAACAAAATGACACCACAATGTGCTGAAGATTTGGTTTTTGTGCACAACAATCTTCGTGTCCTATCAAGGAGAAGTCGACAGTACATTGAAGGAGAAACCAAGTTATGGGATGTTGGTGGAGATGCTTTTGATTCATTGGAGGATGTAGGCTTACTTGAAATTGCAAGTCATTCTCTTGATAAACCAGATATGGAAGCTGTGATATTTACTAATGAAGGGGAACAAGTTGAAACTATTGACCTTGAAGACTCTTAGCTTTATAAGAATCTTTCTTTTTTTATCAAGTTGTCTTTTATTTTAAGTTTTATTTTTATGTATGCTACATTACTAAAAATTATTGAAGTTTTATTTTTATGTATGTTACATTACTAAAAATTGTAAAAATAATATTTTTTTTTTATGAACATATCCCCGCCATACTGGTATCCTAGTTTTTCAAATTTTGTCGTATCGTCGTATCCGTATCGTATCGTATCGTATCTGTATCCTGTATCCGTATCTGTGCTTCCTAGATTTTACTAATACATGCACAAATATTTTTTTGGGGAAATTACAAAAAAAAAAAAAAAAAAGATCAAGGTTTTGCGTATTTTTCAAATTAAACCCTAGAGTTTCTTCCATGTTTCAATGTGAACACTCCGTCTATATCCGTTTGATTGAACTAACGGAATCTGGGCAAAATTCTCAAGTTTAAACATACATGTTCAAACACTTGTATCTCCCTCGTCGTAATTCCGTTTCGCTTCATTTTTGCGTCGTTGGATTCACCTCATTGCCTAGTTTTCATTCCATCCTTCATACACCTTGTTCCACCTCTTTTTGTATGCCGTTGGAACTCCAAAAGTTGGGGAAAAAAATAAGATTTTTCTCTCTTTAGGCAAAATTTTCAGATTCAAACACACATGTTTAAGCACATGTATCTCCTTCGTCGTAACTCCGTTTTGCCTCATTTTTGTGTCTTTGGATTCACCTCATGGCCTAGTTTTCGTTTCACCCCTTATAAGCCTTGTTCCACCTCTTTTTGCATATTGTTTGAGCTCTGAAAGTTGGCCAAAAATAAAATTTTTCTTTATTTGGGCAAAATTTTCATATTCAAACCCACATATTCAAATACTTGTATCTCCCTCATTGTAACTCCGTTTTGCCTCATTTTTGCTTTGCTGGATTCACCTCATGGCCTAGTTTTCATTTCACCCCTCATGTGCCTTATTCCACATCTTTTTGTATACTGCCAAAGCTCCAAAAGTTGGCAAAAAATAATTTTTTTTTTGTTTTTTCCCTCATCTATTTTTATCTCCATGCTTCTTCCTTCCTACTTTCTTTTCACAGTTATTCTCTTTTTTCCTTTTCCTTCATGGCCCTTCCACCGAGCTCATGGTGCCACCGAACCTTCTACGGTGGCGGTGTCGTCGAGTGTGAATGTCTATGACTTACAAGAACGGAAAGAAACATAAGAGTGAGGGATGGGCCATGAAGGAAGAGGAAAAGAGAGAATAATTGTGGAAAGGAAAGAGAAAGGAAGAAGTATAGAGATATAAGATAGACGGAGAAAAAAAAATATTTTTGGCCAACTTTCAGAGCTTCAACAACACACAAAAAGAGGTGGAACAAAGCGTATCAGAGGTGGAAAGAAAATTAGGCTATGAGATGAATCCAACGACCAAAAATGAGACAAAACGAAATTACGACAAATGAGATACAAATGCTTGAATATGTGTGTTTGAATATGAAAATTTTGTCCAAAGAGAGAAAAATCTTATTTTTGACCAACTTTCGGAGCTCCGACAGTATGCAAAAAGATGTGGAACAAGGCTTATGAGGGGTGGAACGAAAACTAGGTCATGAGATGAATCTAACGACGCAAAAATGAGGCGAAACAGAGTTACGACGAAGGTGACACAAGTGTTTGAACATGTGTGCTTGAATCTGAGAATTTTATCTAGATTCCGTTGGTTCAATCAAACGAATATAGATGGGGGGTTCACATTGAAACACGGAAGAAACTCCATGTTTAATTTGTCAAAATTTAAACGATGGGGTTTAATTTGAAAAACACGCAAAACCCTGAGATTTTTTTTTATAATTTCCCCAATTTTTTTGTATATTGCCAATTGATAGATCAATAATTATATATAAAAAAAAAAATTACAAATTGATGCGTTTAAGAATTTCATCAAATGTGTGTAAAATAGGTAGATGAATCATGCTCTAGAGTAAAAATGATGAATTTTATTATCAATCTTATTGAAATTTGTGAATTAATTTAGTTAAATCCAGGTATATATTGCAACCAAATTTAATTTTGACAATTCATTACGTGCCACATGTTGACTGTACCAAAATTTTGGGAAATTTAGCTATAAACCCCCTTTACCTTCCTTTCATTGTTAAAAGGACTAAGAAAAAAATTATATTTTCTAAACCCCCTCATAATTATAAAATTTTGCATAAAGGACAAAATTTATTATTTAAATATTTTATTAGACTATTATACCCTCAACTAAATTTCCTCACCTTCTCCACCCACTCTCTCCCCACCTTCTCTGCTCTTTTACGAGCTCTCTGTTATGATTCTCAACATTCTTCGATCTCCTCCTACGCCGATTCAGTTTTCCGATCACTCTCCAGCAGTTCATACGCCGCCACCGGTGTCTTCCTCAAGGCGGTGGAACATGATCGAAGCCTCAACCAAGCAAACGCACAAACAAATTCTCTCTTTTCCTTCTCTCTTCCATTCCTAAGGTTTGGATTGGATTCGTTCGAAGCTCTCGTGATTTCAACCAAAACTGTGAATATACCTAAATCACTCTCAGTTGCAGAGAATTTTCTTTAAATGGCGCATAGGTTTCGTAGTGGAAGAGATCGTCGGAGATGATCGGAGAAAGCTTCGACGACATCGACGTATCGCCTTCCAATTCTCATGAAGTTCATGTTCCTGTCGTTGATGATAGCCTCGTCGATCAAAAATTCGAATTGTGAAAGAGTATAGAGACGAATCGCGCGACTATTCAAAATTTTCATATTTGAACATAGTTCTTCAGATTTTTCATATATATATGTGTGTGTTTTTGTGTGTGTGTGTGTGTGTGTGTGTGTGTGTGTGTAAGGGAGAGATTTTTCATTTGGATAGTGTTGTTAAGTTCTTAAATTGATCTATTGATGAGTTGTTACTATATTCTCTCAACTTTTTGTTATAAAATTGTTTTTGATTTTGATAAATTTTTGTGTCGTGAGTAAGCAATATGGATTGTGTATATGTAATAGATAATATAGAAGCTAAAGAGGTGATACGAAAGATGCAAGTAACTGTGAAGAAACAGAAGAACAGTGGTTGTGAATGATCTAATTTCATTTGATAGAACCAGAGTAAAATTTTACTCTGGTTCTATTGCTTTGTTTTTTTCATTTGACAGAACCAGAGTAAAATTTTACTTTTATACAGAGTAAAATTTTACTTTTAGCTTCAGAGTCTCACAGTTTACTTGTTTTTCAGAGTAAAATTTTACTTTTATACAGAGTAAAATTTTACTTTTAGTTTCAGAGTGTAAAATTTTATTCTTATTCAGAGTAAAATTTTACTTTTATACAGAGTAAAATTTTACTTTAGTTTCAGAGTGTAACATTTTACTCTTATTCAAAGTAAAATTTTACTTTCATACAGAGTAAAATCTTACTCTGAAATACATAGTGAAGATGGCTTAATAGGAGAGCTGATAGATATGAGGGTAATATAGTAAAAGAAACAAGTTTTAAAATATCAGGGGGTTTTGAAAGTACTTATATAATTATTGTCCTTTTGAAAGACAAATTAGATAGTGAGGAGGCTATAACGACATGACAATATGTTTATCCAATTATTATAAGTGTTTTTAGTGTTTGTAATATTTAGGTTAAGTTTGGCATCTTTAAAAAAGTTAAAAAGTTACTATCCTATTTAAGTCACATCATCTTCTTTAAATCACATTACTTTTCTATCACATCACTTCAAACTCAACCTATATTTCATAAAAAGTCAAAAAATATACTTATTTAGAACATTCCAAATAACTCCTTATATTTTTTTTGAAAAAATTATTAAAATATCTTTATTGTTGAGTGAACATATAATCATGTAATTCCTCCCATAGGCGATATATTGGATCAGATTTTTATTACATGGGACCGAATAATAATGTGTGCTCATTCAATTATATTCGTTTAAGAATTGAATTTGTTTCTATCTTTTATTTATTTATTTATTTATTAATAATAACATGCCCACTATTTTTAAGTAAACACATGATTACATAGGTGCCGTTTGATAACACTTACATATTTAGTTTTTAGTTTATATTTATAAAAATTTAAAAAACTCAAATAAAAATTTGTTTGGAAAATTTTTGATTTATAAATCAATGGTATTAGTTTATAAAATTTGGCCAAAAAATGTAAACTCAAAAAATGAGTTTACGTTTTGAGTTTTGAGTTTTTTTTTTTTTTACCACCCAATACTAGCCACCACCCGCCACCATTTTCCGCCACCACCTACCACCACCACCCACCCCCCACCACCACCTGCCACCACCACTCACCACCCACCTTCCACCACCACCCACCTGCCACCCACTCGCCACCACCACCCACCCCTCGCCACCACCACCACCCACCTGCCACCACCATCCACCACCCGCCACCACCAACCACCTGCCGCCACCAACCATCTGCCAACCACACCACCACCACCACCACCACCACCATCACCCACCACCCACCCGCCACCACCTACCACCACCACCACCCACCACCACCACCACCACCCACTCACTACCAACAACCACCCGCCACCACCACCACCATCCGCTACCCACCTGCCACCACCACCTGCTCGCTACCACTCACCCACCTATCACCACCACCGCCACCACCTACCACCACCACCACCACCCGCAGCCGCCGCCGCCGTCACCACCACCACCACCACCACCAACTCGCTACCACCCGCCATCGTCACCACCACCACCACCAGCCACCACCACCACCACCCACTCGCTACCATTTTCCACCACCGTCTTCCGCCGCCACCACTCGTCTCCACCCACCACCCGCCACCACTTGCTATTTCTCACTCTTTTTTATATTTTTAAATTTTTTTAAACATTTTGTCTAAACCAAACGCGTTTGTAGTTTATGTTTTTCTAAAAATAAACAAAAACCAGTTTATAAAATTTTTGTAAATATAAACTGAAAACGTAAACGTAAACGTTACCAAACAGGCCCATAGTAGTTGGAAACACCAAATAACTTTTCTCATAAACCAGAATCAAAAGTTATTTGCTGCAATACGAACCAATCTGAATCTATATCGACGAGTAAGAACCCAATAATGATAAAGAGTTTTAATTTAGAACTCTAAAAAAAATTTTAGTGATATGATAATAAAAAAATAAAAAATAAAAAATAAAAAAATGTAGACACACAGTGGCGGAGCCACATGGAGGCTAGGGGGTCACGTGCCTCCCTCGGTTTTGGATTTACATTTTTTTTTTACATATGTATATAAATAAAATTTTAAACAAAAATAATATTTAGAATAAAATATCAATAACATTTCTAAATTTATGAGAACAATAGTGATTGTTTTATTGAAAATGAAGGGACTATAACAAATTATATTTTTATGTATGAAAATTTTATAAAAAATCTCCATATAAAGGT
The DNA here is from genome assembly GCA_030407325.1 of Camellia japonica. Taxonomy (NCBI): domain Eukaryota; kingdom Viridiplantae; phylum Streptophyta; class Magnoliopsida; order Ericales; family Theaceae; genus Camellia; species Camellia japonica. Next base: position 37,748,604 of record JAPPVO010000003.1, on the reverse strand, counting down.
GATATCCATCATTATTGATATGTAAATATAATCAATCTCACGTAAAAATTACTAGAGTGTTAGTTATATTTACATGTGAAGTTCACCCTTCAGATGTTTTACTATTGATTGGTGATATCATATGTCAATGATGACGTGATATCAATATTATAAGAAATTTTTACTCAAATTTTGTAAAAATTTAATTTATCTTTCCATTATATAATTTTTTTTAAGACTTAAATATATAATTTTTTTATATTATCCATGATATACTAGTTATACGCAATACTTTCCTTTCGATTTTACTCAAAATTAATTGTAAAATTTTATGTGAAATACTTTTGTAATAATTTAAGTTTTTTTACTTAATATTAATTCAAAAATTATTATTATCTTCTTATTGTTGGTTATGGAAAAAAAAAATGAAGTTGTAATTAATATATGCCCCTTCTAATTTAATTTTCTGTCTCCGCCACTGGACACACGTATCACATCACATGTGGACTTCACTCCTTACCACATTACTAGAACTCTCTTTAGAGTTCAAAAATTAAGGCCTTGTTTGGTTTATTTTTGAGAAACAAATTTTGGATAAAATTTTCTAAGATTTTGTTTGGTTTAGAGCATCTCCAATCCACTAGGTATATAATGCTTGTTAGTTAAAATGCCTAGTATAACTCATTTTTTTCAACTCCAATGCATTAGGCATATGATTAGGCATTTTAGCTCAACTTACATTCACTAGCTACATGTAGCTAGCCTTCAAGGCTAGGCAAAATGAATTTAATCATTATGATCATTTCCCTCCATCTTTGTTGCAGATGTGGCATTTTCTAAAATTAATAGTATTTAGATAAATAACTAAAATAAAGAGCATGGTTGGAGTAGAAATATGAAATAGTTGATATGCAAAATAAAATATATACTTTATAGTATTATTTAGATAGGTAAAATGCCTATTACCGTTGGAGATGCTCTTAGTGATTTTGGAAAAAAAATTCCAAAATCACTTTCTATCTCCTACACACCAATCAATCACCTTTTCTCTCTCCTCTCTCATTCTCAATCACTTATTCTCTCACACATATCTACTCAACTACAACAAAATATCAAATCATCTCAAACTCTAATACTCCAAAACTATTTCCAAAATATACAACAAAACAAACCAAAAAAGTTTTTAAACTCTTTCCCTAAAAAAAATTTTAAAAATTTATATCCCAAAACCTATGAAGCATGGGTACTTGGAAAAACATGTCGTACCTGTACTAGATACTTATCGGCGTATTGTACTTCGTATGGTATTTCTGCATACGTACCAGGTACACGAAACATGTACCCAAATTTTTTCTTATTAATTTTTGACGTACTCAAACGTATCTAGTATATACCCGAACCGTACCATACTGTACCTTAGTTAAAATAATATTTTCTTCTAGAGAAAAAACTCCTTTAAGTAAACTTCTTTATTTATATTTAGTTTTATGCTTAGCGTGATTTTAAAATTAAACTATAGTTTGTAAGTTATTTAATATATTGACATTTAACTTTGATTTATACCTTTACTTTTAGCATTAAATGTTAATTATAGGTTGGATCTTAACAAATTAAACCATTTAATTAATTTTTGTATTATTCTGAATTAAAAATAAATATTTTTTTACAATTGTACCAAGTCGTATCAGTACCTTACTTTTTTTAGATTATACCGTATCGACGTGCCCATCTCATACTAGTATCAATACTCGTACATGTACCCATACTTCATAGCCCAAAACTAAACCACAGACACCTAAAACTCTCACTCTTTTTTCAATAGGAATCAATATGAACGATTATAAGAAGTCAGTTGCTACCATATAGACCAATATATAAAGTTATCAGATGCCATTTAAATGCATCTGATCCAAAAAAAAAAAATGCCATTTAAGTGCAAGGCCCCCAAACCAATCATATATGGATACAAATAGACGGTATGAATATGACTGTAAGTGATTCTTATTGAATTGAGTTCTAATTTGTTTAAATAATTTAAAATTTTAGATTTTTATACTGTATTTAAAGTACATTTATTTAGTTTTTAACCGATTTTAAATGAATTATAAGCAAATTGATTATGAGTTGAGTTCAAAATAAGCCATTTCGTCTGTCAAGTTTTGATTATATGTTTAAGGCCTTCTTTAGGAAGTCGATTAGTTTAAGCCTCATTTGGGAACTAAATTGGTTAAACTATATAAGTTTACTTTTTTACGTAAGTGTATTTATTTGGATCATATCAATTAATATTTCCTCTTTACTTTTCTACACATCTTTTTATAAAAAATTAAAAAGTGCATTTATTTATCAAAAAGTCAAAAAGACACTATAAGTTGTCAAATCATTCTTTTTATTTTTTTGCACATCTTTTCATAAAAAGTCAAAAAATTACTAAAATAACATGTTTCTAAATAAGGCCTATTTGATTTTTTGACTATTTTAACCTGACTAAAATAGTTTGTTTTGAAAGTTTGTTGATTTTTTTTAGTTGATTTGATAGTTGTGAAAGAAAAAAAAAAAAATTATGAATTGAATGCGATATTTTGTCTCATTGATTATTTTATTTTTTAATGAGTTATTTTAGTACAACTCTCTTCCCAAACACTCCCCAAATAATATTACATGATACTTGAAAATTATTGTATAATTATTACATGTTTGTTATGTCATGATACACAGAAAATCAACACTTCGGGTATAGCCTAAACTTTTTGATTGATTCAAGTGAATCAGGTTTAATGTTATAATAATTGTTTATATTTATTATGATATTTTACTATTGAATAATGCTATATGCATTAACTAGTATACCAATTGATGATATGGCATAATTTAATAAATTTTTAGTATTTGTAATTTATATAATGAGTAGGATCAATAATAATGTTATAACTAGTGTTGGTACACTAATTGGTGCATATACAACCACCGTTTACTATTTGATGGAGCAATCTAATTGTTAGTATTGCATTGATGCATTGAAGATATACTCATTACAACAATAATAATAAACATACGGTGGTATTACATGCACTAATTAGTGTACACACTAGTATATCAACTAGTGTTATGATATTATTATTCACCACATTTATTATACAAATTACAAATATCAAAAATCATACAAATGATATCACATCATCTATTAATACATTAGTGTGTACATTAATTAATACATATAACATTATTCATAAATATAACATGATATAAAATTTGAGAAATTGACTGATTCAATAAATTTGTTCGGATCGAAATGTGTTAAGAGTTTTACTAATCAACGCAAAATAAACAATTTAGTTGGTGGGTCAATAAAGGTGGGTATGATGTGGGTAGGTCCATGAACCTAGATAAACCCACACCTACTATATGATGATTTATTTATTTTTTATTTTTAGCAAGTGAAATGAAATGGATGTTAACAAATGACAATAAATTGATAACAGTTTCTTAAGAATAGTTTAATTTACCAATGGCATGGTTTAATTTGGAGACACTAAGAATTTTACTAATACATGCACAAATATTTTTTTTATATTACCAATTGATAGATGAATAATTATATATATATATATATATATATATATATATATATAATATTACAAATTAATGCAGCTAAGAATTTCATCAAATATGTGTAAAATAGGTAGATGAATCATGCTCTAGAGTAGAAATTGATGAATTTTATAATCAATCTTATAGAAATTTGTAAATTAGTTTGGTCAAATCCAAGTATATGTTGCAAACAAATTTAATTTTGACAATTCAGTACGTGCTACGTGTTGACTGTTCCAAAGCTTTCTTTATGTTTGGGAATATCAACACGGCAATATGTTTGTCCAATTATTATAAATGTTTGGTAAATGACTTGAACCCCCACAAGGGGCACCCCCATGACCCTCATCTCTTTGATTGGTCAGTTTTTATTTTATTTTTCTTTTTTTCCTTTCTCTTCTAATCACCAGCTCCATGTGTGTGTGTGTTGGGGGGGTGATTGGAGAGGTCTCAATCACTTCTCTAAATGTTTTTAGTATTTGTAATATTTATATTTTTTTAAAAATTTATTAAAATATCTTTATTGTTGAGTGAAGACATCATGTAATTCCCCCTATAGCCCATATTAATTGCGGTAATGCTGGGACCCCAGTGGGGTGACGCCCAGCACCCCCACCTCCACGTAGGGACTGTTAATGGAAGGAGGAAAAAAAAAAAAACACAGTTATGGACTAATCGAAAATCAGTGGGGGTGGTGGGGGTCAACCCCACTAGAGTCTTATGCATTTTCCTATTAATTAGATCAGACTTTTATTAAGTGGGACCGAATAATAATGTGTGCTCATTCAATTATATTCATTTAAACGTTGAATTTGTTTCTTTCTTTTTTTTTTCTTTTTTTAATAATAACATGCCCACTATTTTTAAGTAAACACATGATTACATACCAGTTGGAAAAATAACTTTTCTCATAAACCAGAATCAGAAGTTATTTGTTGCAATACGAACCAATCTGAATCTATATGGACAAATAGGAATCCAATAATAATAGAGATCTTTAATTTTGAAACTTTAAAAAAAAAAATTAGTGATGTAGTAAGAGAAAAAAAATATATGTATATATAGGTACACACATCACATCACATATCAACCCTATCCCTTGCCACATTATTAGATTTTTCTTTAAAATTCTAAAATTAAAACTCTAATACTGTGTTTGGTTGGGGGATTTGAGGAGGGATTTGGAAAGGGAAATAGAAAAAATAAGTGAAATGTGAATAAAACATGTCTATATTTCACATAGTTTCACACACCTTTTCCATTTCCCTTTCCAAATCTCTACCCAATTCCTTCAACCAAACACAGCATAAATCTGTATTCAATAGGAACCAATATGAATCATTATAAGAAGTCAGTTGCTACCATATAGACCAATATATAAAGTTACCAGATGCCATTTAAGTGCATCTGATCCCCAAAAAAAAATGCCATTCAAGTGCAAGGCCCCCAAACCAATCACATATGGATACACATAGGCAGTATGCATATGACTGTAAGTGATTTTTATTGAATTGTTCTAATTTGTTTAAATAATTTAAAATTTTAATGATTTTTAAAATGTATTTAAAGTACATTTATTTAGTTTTAAACCGATTTTAAATGAATTATAAGCAAACTGATTATGAGTTGAGTTCAAATAATTTGATATTGACTCACATGTCTTGATAGCATATGTGCTTAATTTAAATTCTTACTTATTTACTAAATTGACATTTAAGGAATATAATGTTTTTTTTTTTTTATATAAAGAAATAAAAATCTCCAGAAAAAATAGTGTGTACTGGAGTGCACGTAATCAAGTAAAAAACTTCAATTCAAATTTGAGTCATGACTGGAGAAGATATGAAACAATGCTAAAATTTGATTTTTTTTATTTTTATTTTCTAATATAGTTCAACAAGTTTATGGTCTATTTATTTGAAAATATCTTTCACAAAAGCATCAATGTTTGATTCAAATGACCCTCCTTTTTCAATTGCTCGTCGACAAATCTCTCTAATTTCTCTTACTCTTTTCATCATCTCTTTCCTCTCAGGATTCTCCAAATTCATAAACATTTGTACAAGCTCAGCAATTTTCTCTCTCGTCACCAACTTATCAATCTCCCCATCTTTCTTCACCTTCCACCCAATCTTCCAATCTTCCACAATAAATTTACTAATCAGAGTTTGATCATAAAGCAGGGGCAAAGTAAGAAATGGCACGCCCGCAAAAACACCTTCCATAGTCGAATTCCACCCACAATGAGTCCAAAATCCCCCAACTGAAGAATGGCATAACACCTTCAATTGGTCACACCAAGGCACCACCATCCCTGAACTGCCACAAGCCTCCTTTAACCTGGACGCTTTGTCACGTGCCACCCACAAGCACCGCACACCACTGTCCCGCAACCCAGCTACAATTTCATCCATTTGGTCACTTGAAACAGAGAGGAAACTTCCCAGCGAAACGTACAAAACAGAGCTCTGAGGTTGAGAGTCTAACCATTTGAGGTAGTCATGATCGGTTTGGCTAGCGATGGTGTGAGAGGGAGGAAGTTCAAGATTGAAGTAAGGTATGAGGGGGCCAAAAGAATAGATGGGAATTGGAAATTTGAGTTGCAAAGCATCAACAACTGGAGATTCGAGCTCGTAGATAGAGGAGAACAATAGATATTGTGATTTAGGCACTTTGGAAATCATGTGAAAGGCTTTAAGCAAGCCTTGTTTATCCTCCCCGTGGAAGATGGTTGGAAGATCTGCTAATCGGATTGGAGATAGTCCAGGAATGTACTCCACCCGTTCTTCTCCTCTCTCTATCATTTGATGGAAGCATTCAAGTCAATTTCATCAATGTCATGTAAATGGAAATAGTAATGCTTACAAACAGAAAAAATCTAACCAGAAATATGATTTTTTTTTTTTTTTTTAATTATAGATAGTGAACATGTAATCTAGTAAAATTGGTTCTCATGTCCAACATGTAACCTGACCTGTTATTTATTGGATCATACACTAGAGAGTACCCAGTTGACCCATTAACATTTCAATTTAAGCTGGAAAATTGTTTTGGGAAGAATAATGCTATATTTACACAATTTTTCTTCCCCAATTCTCTCTGAATGAGTTTCTTAGCGGTAAAAAATCAAGGAGAAAATTTGTGTGACAAAAACATTTTTCTTTTGGGAATTGGATATTTTGATTTGCTTGTTGATTTTATATGAAAAGATGTGTAGAAAAATAGAGAAAGTGTTTGGAAGAGTTTTGGAAACGTAATTCCACCAGTTAGTTTGAGTGCTGTGTTTGGTTAGTGATTTCAAAAATTGATGCCACACCCATTTTGAAAACATGTCTACCCGGTTATCCTTCTGGATATCCTCGGGCGTCCAACCGGTCATTCGATAGGTTGACCAGAATATTTTTTTTTTTTTTTTTTTAGCACCTGTTATTTTTATATTTTAAATAAAAAAATATTTTCAAAATTTTTTAAATTTTTTTTATGAGTTTTGAATATAATTTTGAATTGTGGATTTGGTTATGAGTCGTAAGTTTTTAAATAAAATATCATATGTCATATCAAAAATTTCAAACTGTTTTCAAAACTCATAATCGAACAAATTTTTCACACTCAAATTATTTAAAACTTACAAACTCAAAATACAACTATATTATCAAATCATAATTCTAAAACTCTATCAAACGTCATTGCTTGGTTAGAGTTTTTCAAAAACACTTTTCAAAAAATTTTACTTTCTTATTTTTTTCATATTTTTTTGTTTTCTACTAAATTTTTTTAATATTTTAAGTATTTTTTTTTATTTTTAGACATACCTAACATAAATATACCTAAAAAGTAAAAAAATTGTGAATTTTTTTTTTTTAAAAATTCACTAAATGCCAAAAATACAAAAATTAATAACGAGAAATCATTACATTTTTTGTATTTTTATGTATTTATTATTTTTTTAAATATCTTTTCACAAATTTTTTACTTTTTAGATACTCTAACTAGGCCTCGTTTGGCAACCGAACTTTTTAGCCAAAAAGTCAAAAAGTTACTAAATTAGCCAAAAAGTCAACAACCCATACCAAAAAGTCAAAGATTCTCTTTTCTCTCTACTTTTTGCACATCTTTTCATAAAAAGTCAAAAAGCCATCCCAAATATACTAGTTTTTTTTAGCTCATATTTTAGCCAAAAAGCTAAAAAGTTACTAAATTAGTTTGTTCCCAAACGAGGCCTAAGATGCATCTAAAAAAGTAAAAAAAATGTTTAAAATTTTACAAATATTCACTAAAAAACACAAAAATTAAAAAATTTAATTTTTAAAAAACTTAATTCAAAAAATTCGAACCAAACACGTTGAATAATTTTTGAGTTTTTGAATGTTTTGGACTATTGCCAAAACAGTACAAAGTAAAGTTGAGTTTTATAAGTTTTAGTTCCCTAGAATAAAATTGAAGTGAGGCAGAATGAAATATTTATTTCTTATCCTTTTTCAGAATGACCATCCAATTATAATGTTGAATAATAATTTTATTTTCAATGTATTTTTTTTAAGAAAAATGATTGGGAGCACTAATTAGTGCTCCCACTAATTAGGTGACAGTGGTCCCGCCAGTAATGATGTGATGTTTTGGTCTTGGAGTTGTATTTTTTTATTTTTTTTTTATTTTTTTAATGCATTAGTACTATTAGTGGTGGTGTTTTTAGTGGGATGAATCATTGTTATTTTTTTAATAAACAAAGCGTAATAGTAAAATATTCTAGGTATGGTATGCTTTGACTACCTGATAAATCAACCGGGAAATGGCCGTTCTGGACGAGGAGGTCAAAATGGTAAATTAACGAATACATCGACGCCGGAATCGGCCAAAGCGAAGCCACCGGAATATTCCTTCTGTTCCCAACTTCAACTGCCCAGCTCAAAAGACCATCGGCTACGATGATAGTCGCCGGCGTCTCTAGCCGATCGAGGAGCCGCTCAAATGGCTCTTCCATTTTCGTCATGGTAGCTTCGATGAAGGCGGCCATGTTGGCTGCTCGGACCAGCTCCGAAGGCAAGACGTTTGGGATGGTGCGGAATCGGATGTTGTCCGGCTTGGGATCAGAGCCGATGAAGCCGAGCCACTCCTCGGTGACGACGAAGGTGACGAGTATGTGGTGGCTCCGGGAAGCCAGTAACTTGCAGAGGTTCATCATGGGGTTGATGTGTCCCCTCCCTGCGGAAGGCATGGCCACCACGTGGCATGTAGCCATTGGTCCAACGCTTTCCGGCGCCATGACTTTGTGTTGTATTGTATGAATCTGAGTGAAAGTGGAGTCTTGCTCATGTGGAGTTTTATAGTGGACAACTTGAAAGGAACCATCATGTTTTATAGTATTATAATGGGCAATAAAGGTATGATATTATAATATTATAATAGGTAATTGACAAATATGGGAAGTATTGATAAAATAGTATGAACAGGTGATATTCTGAAAATATTTAATAATTTTTCTGTGTGGTGTGAGAGATTTTTTTGGTGATTAGAATTACTTGTTTGGATTGATTTTTTAAAAATTGAATTTTTTTATTATTTTTAGTAAACTTTTAAAGTATTTTTTTATTTTTTGATGGACATAATTTAGATGTACTTAAAAAATAAAATAAAATATTGCTATTCAGATCCAAAAATTAGACAATTTCTATATCCAATAATGTGACACTCAATTAAAATATAAGTCAGCTCTCTCTCTCTCTCGTTTATTTTCTATCATCAACTAATCATTTCATTGATACATCTTTAAATTTAAATAGTAAAATTTTATATTATTTTTTAATAAAATATTTATATAAAATATATTTAAAAAATTCAATAACGATGTTTAATTTTGTGACTGATTTTGGAAAAATTATATAATTGATTTTGATATAGCAGAAAAATCAACGGAGGTTGGTCAATTGATGTGAGCTTACCTAACCGTGTTGACAAAAGCAAAATAAAATGATAATCAATGGATGTTTTTGGGAATGGTTTGGAATGAATTATATAAGTGTATATTTTGATTTTTTTTTAAATAAAAATGTAGAGGAAAAAAAATGATTATTTGGGATAATTTTTTAATTTTTTACGAAAAAATATACATTAAAATATTACATAAAATAACAAAATTATCGTATTACCCCTAATGCCCTATGCGTATTGACAATAATTGTTTAAGAAGCTAGTGCGGAGCGTTGCTTTGAAATTGTGTGGTGGGCAGCATACTTCAGAAGATATATATATATATATAAGAAAATATATCTAATTTTTTTTTTTTTTTCTTTCAACAAGTTTCTTGTTCACATGTGAAGTTGAGCTTGTACCATCACTCCAATACAAAATTGGCTTGTACTTTTTTTGTGCACCTACTTGTACCAAAAAAAAAAAAAAATTAGTTAATAGTGATAATTTTTTGACTTTTAGCAAAATAAAATTAAAATTAAAATTAAATGTTTTTCAAATTTTATAATTAAATACATAATTCAAAAATTATTTTCAAAACTCATAAACACACACATAATTCAAACTCTCAATTCAAAACTCATGATTAAACTTTTTTCAAAATTCCATTTAACAAAAAATCAAAAAAAAATAGAATTTAAAAAAAAAATTGCTATTCTAAAATTAAATAGAATTTTGAAAAAAGTTTAAACTACTTTTTGCTATTCAAAAAGTTTAATTTTATTCAAACTCTCAATTCAAAAACTTTTTTTGTTATTCAAAAAAAATAATTTTATATTATTTTGAAAAATATTTTCTTTATTTTTATTTTTGAAGAGAAATATATATTTTTTGTTTTTTTCAAAAAATATTTTATTATTTTTGTAAGTGTTGACCAAATAATTTATTTTGATTTAGATATATATAGGTGATCCAAAAAAATTTTAAATTTAAAAAAAAATTAAATATTTAAAAAAAAGTAAAAAATATTTAAAATATTGAAAAAATTAAATATTTAAAATAAAAATTATATATTTAAAATTAAAAAAATAAAATTTTCTTAAATATTTTTAAATAATAAATTTCAAAAAACAACTAAAAACTCTTTTCAAATCTCAAAACTCTTTTCCAAACAATTTTCAAAACTCATAATATTCTCTTTTTAAAATTTAAAATATAACTCAAAACTCAAAATATAATTTCACACCCAATTTATAATTTTAAAATTAAGGGTTCGTTTGGGATGTGAGTTGGCTTTTTTGTTATTTTAGCCTGGGCTAAAAAGCTTCGTTTGGGATAGATTTTTTGACTTTTTTTAGAGAAAAAATGAAATGATTATAGATTGAATGTGATATTTTGTCTTATTAAGCTAAAAAACTTATTTTATTTTTTTGTAACTAAACCAAGGCTAAACCGATCGGAGTTAATTTTTTGGGCTGAAACTGCTTTAGATTAATTTGACGTCAAAATTAGACACGTGCATGGACCAACATATGAAGTTATCATGCTGCAATATGGAACCAAGATACAAAATTGAAAAATGGTTAAGAGAATTAAAAGTGATGCTCTAATATCATCATTAATGATGTGGTAGTGGGTTCCGTCTATTGTCTATGCTTTGTTTTTTTTTTTTTTTAGGCATTCTCAATGTATTAATGCTATTAGTGGTCTTTTTTTTAGTGATATGAATCATTGTTGATTAGGAATGGCAACGGGGCGAGGTGGGGCTCGACAAGGCCGGGCCAGGGACTACCCCCCATTCCCGATCCCCGAAGGTGAGAAATTTCCTGTCCCCGCCCCCGATCCCCGACGGGGAGCCCATTGCCCCCCACCCCGCCCCTAATCGGGGATCGGGTATCCCGACCCCGCAAATTCCCCCATCTTTTTTTTAAACATCTTATTGAAACAAATAATTAATACAGATATACAGAGTGACATTCTTTTTATAAACAGATATACAAATCAACAATAAACAGATATACATTAATGATCTGTTTTGTAAACAGATAAACACAATCCCAATGTAAACAGATCAATAATAACAGATAAATAAATATTAACGCTAGACAGATATATGAATGATCTATTAATGATCTGCTTCATGATATATAAAATAAACAGATATATTAATGATCTGCTTCATTTCTTTTTCTGTTTTCAAATTCATAATAAATAAATATATTATATATAAATAATAATAATGATCTATTTATATTAATGATATGTTTCATTTCTGTTTATATATAAAATAAACAGATATATTAATGATCTGCTTCATTTCTATTTATAAAAATAATCTTTCAAATTCATAATAAATAAATATATAAACAAATATATTTTATATATATATATATATATCTAATAAATTTAGAGGGGAAAAAAAAACCAGAGGTTGAAGAAAAAATATATATATATATACACTCAGATCTATATATGTGTGTGTGTGTGTAAACCCTAGATCGAGAGAGAGGGAGAGGGGGGAGGGAGAGAAAGAAGCAGCCTCGTCGGAGTCGTGTATGAGAGAGAGAAAAAGAGGGGGGAGGCGAAACGCTAAATAGCAGCGACGGTGAGGGAGGATCGGTGGTGACGGAGGATCGCCGATGAGAGAAAGAGAAGGGGAGACCAAACCAGTGGCGAGCGAGAGAGAGAGAGAGGAGCAGAGCAGCGCCGTGTGTGTGAGTGAGTGTAAGAGGCTGAGTGTGTCAAACCCTAAACAAACACAAGCATATAATATATATATCCAGGGACAAAATGGTAATTTTACCTCGAGGACTAAACGGGGCGAGGATGGGGTTGGGGCGGGGCCGGGTCCAGGGCTTAAACATCTATCCCCGTCCCTGGCCCAGATATCATCGGGAATGAACTTTTGAATACCGTCCCCAGCTCGTCGAGGATATTTTCGATGAATAATCATTCAATTCAGGGTCAAAGAGCGGGTCCCCGTCGGGCCAGGTTCAGATTGCCATCCCTATTGTTGATATGAAATTACCAATGCCATTAAGTGCAATGCTCCCCAAAGCAATCATTTATGGGATACAAATTCGTAGTATGCATACGACTGTAAATGAGTTTAATTAAATTGAGTAGTAATTTGTTTAAATAATTTAAAATTTTATTGAGTTTAGAAAGTATTTAAATTTGATTTATTTAGATTTTGACTAATCTTAAATAAATTATAATCAATTCGTCATAAGTTGAGTTCAAATAATTTAATCTCGATTCAAATAATTTAATCTTGACTCAAATATTCTAATAGCATATTTGCTTAATATAAATTTTTGCTTATCTACTAAATTGAGATTTCAAAAATATATATATTTTTATAAAATATATAAATATAAATCTATAAAAAAATTACCATTAGAGTGCATCTAATCAAGTAAAAACATCTATTTAAATTTGAATCGTGACTGGAGAAGGGATGAAACATTGTTAAATTTTGATTTTTTAACATGGTACAACAAGTTTATGGACTATTCATTTGGAAATATCATTGACAAAAGCATCGAGGTTTGATTCAGAAGACGCTCCTTTTTCAATTGCTTGCCGACAAATCTCTCTAATTTCTCTTAAGATGCGTTTGTTTGGACGGACTGGATAAGGGGGATTATAGTCCATCGGACTATTAGTCCTGGGATACATTGTCCCGAGACTATTTAGTTGGACAAAATTTGTATCCTATATTTGTTTAGTCATGGGATTAGATGTCTAGATTGGACTATTTTTAGTTATCCAATGTTTGTTTGGGATATTATGGAGAAGGATAAATGTTCAAATGACTATTTTATCATTTTCAATTATTTACTAAGTAATAGAAATATTAAACATAGCTTTAATATTTTAATTATTTTTAGCTAGATTAAATAAAATTTATTTTATTTTATTTTTTGCACAATATTTTAATTATTTTAATTTATTATTTTCAATTAAATTAAATTTATAATTTATATTTTTTATTTAATATATAATTTTCAATTAACGACAATAAAAAATAATTTTATTTAATATATAAATTAAATTTTCAACAACACTAAAAAATTAATTTATAAGGCAATAATTTATAATTTATTATTTTTAAATAAATTTAATTTATAATTTATATTTTTTATTTAATATATAATTTTAAATTAACAACACTAAAAAAATAATTTAATTTAATATGTAAATTTAATTTTTTAACAACACTAAAAAAAATTAATTTATAAGGCCATAATTTATAATTTATTATTTTTAATTAAATTAAATTTATAATTTATAATTTAAATTTTTTATTTAATATATAATTTTAAATTAACAACACTAAAAAAATAATTTATAAATGTTCAAAAGACTATTTTATCATTTTTTAATTGTTTGCTAAGTAATACCATGGAGGGTAAAATGGATATTTCACAAAATAATCCCATGGGATACCAATCCCTTGGTTTCTATCTCACTCTCTCCCATGGGATAGGATAGTCCCATATTTGTTGGACTAATAGTCCGGGGGATTATTAGTCCAGAGCAAAAAAAAAAATGAAACAAACAATGGCCTATTAGTCCGGTGGACTCTTACTCTTTTCATCATCTCTTTCTTCTCAAGATTCTCCAAATTCATAAACGTTTGTACAAGTTCAGCAATTTCCTCTCTCGTCACCAACTTATCCATTCCCCCATCTTTCTTCACATTCCACCCAATCTTCCAATCTTCCACAATAAATTTACTGATCGGAGTTTGATCCATAAGCAGAGGCAGAGTAAGGAATGGCACACCCGCAAACACACTTTCCATAGTCGAATTCCACCCACAACGAGTCTAAAATCCCCCAATTGAAGAATGACACAACACCTTCAATTGATCACACCAGGGCACCACCTTCCCTGCGCCGCCACAAGCTCCCTTTAACCTCGACGCTTTGTCACGTGCCACCCACAAGCACCGCACGCCACTATCCCACAATCCAGCAACAATTTCATCCACTTGGGCTCTTGAAACAAAGAGGAAGCTTCCCGATGAAACGTTCAAAACAGAGCTCTGAGGTTGAGAGTCTAACCATTTGAGGTAGTCACGATCGGTTTGGCTAGCAATGGTATGAGAGGTAGCATGTTCAAGATTGAAATAATGTATGAGGGGGCCGAAAGAATAGTTGGGAAATGGAAATTTGGGTTTTAAAGCATTGATGAGTTGAGCTTCGAGCTCGAATATGCAGGAGAACAAGAGATATTGGGCTTTGGTGACATTGGAAATTAGATTAACAGCTTTATAAAAGAGTTGTTGACCCTTCAGATTAACAGCTTTATTTTTATTTTTTTTATTGTAAACAAATTTAATTTTGACAATTAATTGTGTGCCACATGTTGACTGCTCCAAAGCTTTCTTTAGGTTTGGGAATATCAACATGACAATGTGTTTGTCCAATTATTACAAGTGTTTTTAGTGTTTGTAATATTTTTATTTCAAAAAAAAAAAAATTATTAGAATATCTATATTGTTGAGTGAACACATAATTATATAGTGCTTTAGAAACACTAGATAACTTCCGCCAATAGGCCATATTCAATGGATCAGAAATTATTAAATGGGACCACTAAATCCTATATTTTAGATTTGTAATCCACGTGGTCTCATATTTTTTCTTGCAATCTATTTAGTCTTTTTGGATGTATAATAATTTATTTGTCCGTCATATTGGAGTGTCACATTTGAAAAAAATATACTAAGGTCTCGTTTGGGAACATGCTAATTTAGTAACTTTTTAGCTATTTGGCTAAAATATGAGCTAAAAAAAACTAGTATGTTTGCGATGACTTTTTAGTTTTTTACGAAAAGATGTGCAAAAAGTAGAGCGAAAAGAGAATCTTTGACTTTCTAGTATGTGTTGTTCGTTTTTTTGCCTTTTTTAGTAACTTTTTGATTTTTTGACTAAACCGGCCTGTTGCCAAACGAGGCCTAAAGATTTTTTTAGCGTCACATCATACTTGTCATCTTAGAGTGTCATATTTGAGAAAAGTATATTAAAGAGTTTTTAATTTTTTTAGAGTGTCACATCATACCCGCCACGTTGGAGTGTCACAGTCATGTTTGGAAAAAATATACTAACGAGTTTTTAATTTTTTTTTAGAGTATCACATCATACCCACCACGTTGTCATGTTTGAGAAAAGTACACTAAGTAGTTTTTAATTCTTTTAGAGTGTCACATTAATATATATCACATTAATAAAAAGATATAGTTGTCCACTAAAATACTATCAAAATAAAAAATAGGACCACACGGAAAGAAACTCTCCACTAATGAGACTTAACAAATCAATAGAAAAAAGTTAAAACTAATTGAAGTACTTGTTTGTGAAATGAGATTTATTAATAAATATTCTATGATAATGTGTAATAAATATTCCATGATAATGTGTGCTCATTCAATTATATTCGTTTAAACGTTGAATTTGTGTTTATCTTTTTATTTTTTTTTAATAATAACATGCCCACTATTTTTAAGTAAACACATGATTACATAACAGTCGAAAACACCAAATAACTTTTCTCATAAACCAGAATAAGAAGTTATTCGCTGCAATACGAACCAATCTGAAACATTATAAGAAGTCATTTGCTACCATATAGACCAATAAACAAAGTTATCAGATGCCATTTAAGTGCATCTGATCCAAAAAACAAAATGCCATTTAAGTGCAAGGCCCCAAACCAATTATATATGGATACAAATAGGCAGTATGCATATGACTGTAAGTGATTTTTATTGAATTAATGATTTTTAAAATGTATTTAAAGTACTTTCATTTAGTTTTTAACCAATTTTAAATGAATTATAAGCAAACTGATTATGAGTTGAGTTCAAATAATTTGATATTGACTCAAATGTCTTGATAGCATATGTGCTTAACTTAAATTTTTACTTATTTACTAAATTGACATTTAAGGAATATAATGTATTTTTATTTTTTTTTTATAAAGAAATAAAAATCTCCAGAAAAAATAGTGTGTACTGGAGTGCATGTAATCGAGTAAAAAACTTCAATTCAAATGAGTCATGACTGGAGAAGATATGAAACAATGCTAAAATTTGATTTTTTTATTTTTATTTTCTAATATAGTTCAACAAGTTTAGGGTCTATTTATTTGAAAATACCTTTCACAAAAGCATCAATATTTGATTCAAATGACCCTCCTTTTTCAATTGCTCGTCGACAAATCTCTCTAATTTCTCTTACCCTTTTCATCATCTCTTTCCTCTCAGGATTCTCCAAATTCATAAACGTTTGTACAAGCTCAGCAATTTCCTCTCTCGTCACCAACTTATCCATCTCCTCATCTTTCTTCACCTTCCACCCAATCTTCCAATCTTCCACAATAAATTTACTGATCAGAATTTGATCCATAAGTAGAGGCAAAGTAAGAAATGGCACGCCCGCAAAAACACTTTCCATAGTCGAATTCCACCCACAATGAGTCCAAAATCCCCCAACTGAAGAATGGCATAACACCTTCAATTGGTCACACCAAGGCACCACCATCCCTGAACTGCCACAAGCCTCCTTTAACTTGGACGCTTTGTCACGCGCCACCCACAAGCACCGCACACCACTGTCTCGCAACCCAGCTACAATTTCATCCATTTGGTCACTTGAAACAGAGAGGAAACTTCCCATCGAAACGTACAAAACAGAGCTCTGAGGTTGAGAGTCTAACCATTTGAGGTAGTCATGATCGGTTTGGCTAGCGATGGTGTGAGAGGGAGGAAGTTCAAGATTGAAGTAAGGTATGAGGGGGCCAACAGAATAGATGGGAATTGGAAATTTGAGTTGCAAAGCATCAACAACTGGAGATTCGAGCTCGTAGATAGAGGAGAACAATAGATATTTTGATTGAGGCACTTTGGAAATCATATAGAAGGCCTTACGCAAGCCTTGTTGATCCTTCGTGTGGAAGATGGTTGGAAGGTCTGCTAATCGGATTGGAGATAGTCCAGGAATGTACTCCACCCGTTCTTCTCCTCTCTCTATCATTTGATGGAAGCATTCAAGTCAATTTCATCAATGTCATGTAAATGGAAATAGTAATGCTAACAAACGGAAAAAAATCTAACCAGAAATATGATTTTTTTTTTTTTTTTTTTAATTATAGAGAGTGAACATGTAATCTAGTAAAATTGGTTCTCATGTCCAACATGTAACCTGACCTGTTATTTATTGGATCATATACTAGAGAGTAGCCAGTTGACCCATTAACATTTCAATTTGGGCTGGAAAATTGTTTTGGGAAGAATAATGTTATATTCACACAATTTGTCTCTCCGAATTCTCTCCAAATGAGTTTCTTACCAGTAAAAAAATCAAGGAGAAAATTTATGCGAATGAAACATTTTTGTTTTGAGAATTGGATATTTTGATTTTCATTTTGATTTTATATGAAACGATGTGTAAAAAAATAAGGAAACTAATTGATTTTTTATAATAACTTTTGGGTTTTTGAATGTTGTAGACTATTGCCAAAACAGTACAAAGTAAAGTTGAGTTTTGTAAGTTTAATTCACTAGAATAAAATTAAAGTGAGGCAGAATGAAATATTTATTTCTTATTCTTTTTCTGAATGACCATTCAATTATAATATTGAATAATAATTCTATTTTTAATTTTTTTTTTTAAATAAACAAAGCCTAATGGTAAATATTCTAATGAATAATCATTACGTTATACTTTTATGGGAGCCTTTTTGATAAATTTTCTTTTTAAGAGTTTTATTTCGTTCAATTCATAATCTTTTTTATTATTTCATTAGATCTTATTTGAGGTAAGAAAATTAAAACAACCCCAATCTCTCATACCCCCTATTAATATTGATATAATTAATGTTGATTTTTATTATGTTTTGGTGGTTCCCATACATCAGTATATTAACTGTTATTATATTTATATTAATTTGAAATGAATTTTTGTCATTGTGTTGTCAATTATATGATGTGAATATTCACATCATGCAATTAAAATAAATATTCACATCATTATATTCACATTAATTTAAAATGACTTTTTCTCATTGTGTTGTCAATTACATCATGTGAATATTCATACTAAAACATACAAATGTGAACGTTCACATCACTATATGTTGTGATTGAATGTGTTGTTAATTAAAATATAACATGTTGTGAATATTCACATCACTGCATTAGATGAGAGAAAATTTTTCGAAAAATATTGTGAACGTTCACATCAGATGAGAGAATGTTCAGATTATTTTTAATGTGCTATCAATTAAAAATATATTCACATCAGATAAGAGAGAATGTTCACATTATTTTTAATGTGTCGTCAATTAAAAATATATTCACATTATATAATAATATAAAATAATAATATCAATATTATTTAATTTGTGTATGAAATTTTCTATGCCTTGGTCCTTTCCCTTTTCTCTCCACATTAAATATCAATATTAAATATAAGGGCATAAGAGTCTAAGAAAATAATGTAAATCAAGAAAAAAGATTTTTATGGAATAAAAATATAAATACATGGGACTAAGTGAGTTAAAAAATTCTTTCATAAACTTCTTGAGTTAGTACATTTCTAAATAGAATTTATCAATAAAAATCCCTACTTTTATTCCAATGATGTAAATACTTTCTTATTAGACTCTCACTTATTTATGTTAAGCGATTAAAATTAATTTTTTGATGAAAAATAAATTCACAAAATGACTTAATTTTTTTTTTCCCACAAAAAGGGAAATCAAACGAAGACCTAAAAATATGATCTTGGTGATTAAAATTCACTACATCTACATCAAGTGAAATTTTTAATCAAATCTAAATTGAAATATGACTAGCCCAACCGTACATTAACCACATTTGAAGATGTAGCGATGTAGTACAGCGAGTTATGGTATGCTTTGACGTACCTGATAAATCAATCGGGAAATGCCCGTTCTGGACGAGGAGGTCAAAATGGTACATTAACGAATACACCGACGCCGGCATCGGCCAAAGCGAAGCCACCGGAATATTCCTTCTGTTCCCGACTTCAACCGCCCAATTCAAGAAAGCATCGGCTACAATGACAGTCGCCGGCGTATCTAGCCGATCGAGGAGCCGTTCAAACGGCTCTTCCATTTTGGTCATGGTAGCTTCGGCGAAGGCGGCCATGTTGGCTGCTCGGACCAGCTCCGAAGGCAAGACGTTTGGGATGGTGCGGAATCGGATGTTGTCCGGCTTGGGATCAGAGCCGATGAAGCCGAGCCACTCCTCGGTGACGACGAAGGTGACGAGTATGTGGTGGCTCCGGGAAGCCAGTAACTTGCAGAGGTTCATCATGGGGTTGATGTGTCCCCTCCCTGCGGAAGGCATAGCCACCACGTGGCATGTGGACATTGGTCCAACACTTTGCGCAGCCATGACTTTTGAGTTGTATTGTATGAATCTGAGAGAAAATGGAGTCATATTCATATACGTCTCTGTATATATAGTGCACACCTAGAAAGGAACCATCTTGTTGCAGAGTGATTATTGGATTTACGTGGTTTTAGGCCAGTTTTATCAAATTTAGCATCAGATTTAAATTTTAATAAAAAAGTCAATTTTTGATGCTTCAATGATTTCAATAAACAAGTATTAAAATGAGAATTCAGAAAATAATTCATTAAAGTGAGAACAGGTTGCTTATTTCACCAATGCACTGTGCATAGCCGTTAAAGCATAAATTTGTCAAAATTTTACACATGGTGGTCGACCCCTAGTCGACTACCCGATTGACCAACCGGTCGACCAGCTCATGCAAATGGTTCAAAAATTGGTAGGTTCAAACAGTTCAAAAAAGTAAAAAAAAAATAAAAAATAAAAAAAAATTGCTTAACCGGTCGACCAACCGGTTAACCCACGGGATGATTCTTCTTTTTGATGCACCGTTGGAGCAACTGATATCAGATTGAAAAAATAAGCCATTTTTTACTCAAATTTGGTAAAGAAAATACTGAATCGTTGAAGATGCTCTTATGATATTATAATTGATAATAAAGATATAATTATATGGTTGTTAGTGGTGTCTTAAATAAGTGTATTTTTTGTCTTTTTGGACTAAAAAGTTGAGGAAAAAAATATGGATATTTTGGTTAACTTTTTGACTTTTTATGAAAAAATGTGTATTAAAAATTTGTATAAATAAGTATATAGGGGAATAAAGTAATGGTATAGGTCGTACGGTTGGAAGCAACGCAGTAGAGGGTGGGTAAGAGATTGATTCTCTACTTTTCAGGCATAAATTGGTCAGTTCTGTTTGGCTCCACGGGTCTCGTTTTACTAATCAAAACCGTTCAATGTGTAGAACTCGTCAAGTAATATATGCTTGTAAAAAATCACGTTGATTAGATATCGATAGCTATCTGATCGTGTTAGTTTTTTTTGTTAACTATTAACTATAACATCATCTATTTTTTTACAAAACTGATTTGATCATATATTTAGCGATATCCGATAGACATATTTTTTATAGGCATATAGTACTAGACAAGTTCTACATATTGACGGTTCAAATTACCAAAACGGGACCCATGGTGGGCCCCCACGGGCCCAGCTCTACCATCCAATTTAATGAATATTTTACTCCTTTTTTTTTTCCAGTCACTGACGGGCCGATCCCGTCAGTACCTTGTTAATTGTATTTTTTTTTATTTGTATTATTATGTGTATATTATTTTTAATTTTTTTTTTAGTGAATAGTAATAACTTTTTAACTTTTTTTGGTAATTTTTTGACTTTTTAAATTTTTTAAGAGTTCCCAAATCAGCCCATAGTATTATAATTATATATTAGGTGATTGACGAATCTAAAAAGTATGGTGAATGTTGATTAATAGAGTATGAATGTGATATTT
Source organism: Camellia japonica (assembly GCA_030407325.1). NCBI lineage: Eukaryota > Viridiplantae > Streptophyta > Magnoliopsida > Ericales > Theaceae > Camellia > Camellia japonica. The sequence goes on along the minus strand of JAPPVO010000003.1, from coordinate 37,727,221 downwards.
CGAAACGACAATGCTACGTAGCTCAAATTTTGTGGCTCAAAAGTGGCTCAAATGGCCAAAACGACGTCGTTTTGAGTACAGAACAACATAAAAATGGCCAAAACGACGTCGTTTTGGCTATTTGAGCCACTTTTGAGCCACAAAATTTGAGCTACGAGACATTTTCCATTTCGAAAATACCTAATAATTTTTCTGTGTGTGGTGAGAGATTTTCTTGGTAATTAGAGTTACTTGATTTGATTGATATTTTAAAATTTAATTTTTTTGTTTTTCATAATTTTTGTGAATTGTTTAAGTAATTTTTGTTTTATATATTTTAGATGGACATTATACTTAAAAAATAAAATGAAGTATTACTATTCAGACCAAAAAATTAGACACAGTTTCTATATCTAATGATGTGACACTTTATAAAAATATATAAATCAATTCTCTCTCTCATTTATTCTTTGTCATCAACCAATCATTTTATTGACATATTAGAGCATCTCTAACGGTGAACCAAATTTTTCACCAAATTTGAGTAAAAAAAAAATCAATTTTCTCAATCTGATATAGCTTGCTCTAATCGTGCAGTAAGGCTAAATTTTTTTTTTTTTTTACTTGTTTGAACCTTTTTGACCGGTTTGAACCTACCTATTTGAAAAGGAATCAATCGACCGATGGGTCAATTGGCAGGACATCCGGTTGTTTGACCGGTTGGCCTACCCCAATGGTCAAACACAGTGAAATACTGATATACAAAGCTTGTCCTCAGTTTGATGAAATGTTTGTTCCATTCTCATTTTGATATCAAATTGGTGAAACCATTGGAATTTGAAAAAGTTATTTTTTTATCAAATTTCAAATCTGATGCATGATTTGATGTACCGTTGGAGATGGTCTTACTAAATCTAAAAAATGAATTTTTATATTATTTTTTAATAAAATATTTATAAAAAAATATTTAAAAAATTCAGTAACGAGAGATGCTTAATTTTGTGATTGATTTTGGAATATATAATTGATTTTGATGGATTGAGGCGTAGCAGAAAAATCAACGGAGGTTTGTTAATTATTGTGAGCTTACCTAACTCTGTTGACAAAAGCAAAATGAATGGATGTGTTTTTTTGGACTGATTTTTTTGTTAAGATTTTTTTAATTTGACTTTTTTAATGTCGTTTAATTTTTAAAATTTTTTTTAAATTTTTATGAGAAAAAAATATAATAATTATAAATAAATAATAATATTTTATTTTATTAATTTTTATAATTAATTTATCTTTTTTGATAATTTAATTTTTAAAATAATTGTGAAATCAGGGCCAACTTTGACTTCAAATTAGAGACACGTGCATGACCAGGGCTAACTTTGACTTCAAAGTTAGAGACACGTGCGTGGACCAACATATGTTTGGGTGCCCGGGGGTGGGTGGTTTTGTTTAGGTCCCTTTAGTTTACTTCTAGAATCGCAATTCTAACCCCAAAATAATACTAAGACGGGGTAAAATTCATAACCAACCGTATAATTCAAACTCTCAATTCAAAATTCATGATTAAATTTTTTTCAAAATTCTATTTAAAAAAAGATCAAAAAATTACTTTTTTTTTATTTTATTCTTTAAAATTATTTTTTATTTATATTATTTTGAAAAAATATTTTGTTTATTTTTTTCAAAAAATATTTTGTTATTTTTGTAAGTATTGACCAAATAATTTAGGAGATTTTTTTTAGGGTTCTTGGTATTAAGAATTTATAGCATAGAGGACATCCAATATTTTCATAATATCTAAGGTCCCTCACAAATCGATCCAGAGAAATTTCAATTCAGATAATTTCTCTAAACTTCCCACTCTCCAGATAAATTCTCTCTAAATTTCTTTGGTTTGCACAAATTTTTCTGATTTGCAAATTTTTGTAGTTTTCTCTAGACTTTCCAAAGAAATTTTCTCTATGTTTTGAACAAATCAGAGAAAATTGGGCTACTTAAAAACCAAAAAAAATCACCAATTTCTCTATGTTTTGAACAAATCAGAGAAAATTGAACTACTTAGAAATAAAAAACAATCACATATGATTATTTTGAACAAACCAAAGAAAATTGGTCAACTTAGAAACAAAAAACAATCACAATTTTCTCTGTGTTTTAAACAAATCAGAGAAAATCAGGCTACTAAGAAACCAAAAAAACAATCACAATTTTCTCTCTGTTTTGAACAAATCAGAGAAAATTAGGCTACTTAATAACCAAAAACAATCCCAATTTTCTCTGTGGTTTGAACAAACCAGAGAAAATTTGGCTATTTAGAAACCAAAAACAAGCACAATTTTTTTTTTGTGTTTTAAGTAAACCAGAGAAAATTGTGATTGTTTTTCTAAAAAGCATTTTATCAAACAAGTTAGCTCCAACGCTCACAGCTATATGTTTTATAGTTTTAAGAAGAGTTTTGTCAAATCAAATCTTACAGTTATGTGTTTTGGAGTTTTAAAAAGCGCTTTATCAAACAGATTAACTTCATACTATATATATATATATTTGTATGTGCATGAGTTTGTGTGTGTGTGTGTGTGAAAAAGAGAGAGAGAGAGAGAGAGAGAGAGAGACCTTGTTCCAGGACCAGTCACTACAAGAAAAGCACTATTGGTGACTAAAAAGTAACATTTCGTCACTGAAAGTGTAGCATTTGGTGACTAAAAATGTATTAGTAGCCAAAAGTAAAGATTTTTGGCGACTAAAAAAATTTAGTAGCCAAAAGTATACTTTTTGGCGACTAAAAATCTGTTTGGTCGCCAATATATGGCTTTTAGCGACTAAAAAAATTTTAGTAGCCTTATACTAAAAAAATTTTAGTAGCCAAAAGTAAGGCCTTTTGGCGATTACAAAAAAATTAGTAGCCAAAAGTGGGGCATTCGGCGACTAAAAATCTGTTTGGTCGGCAAAAGTAAGGCTTTTAGCGACTAAAAAAATTTTAGTAGCCAAAAGTAAGGCCCTTTGGCGACTAAAAAAAAGTTTAGTCGCCAAAAGTGGTAATTTTAGCGCGGGAAATTTTTTTTTAACGACTAAAAAATAATTAGTAGCCAAAAGTATAGAATTGGCGACTAAAATTATGTTTAGTCGCCAAAAGTGGTGTCCTTTTTTTTTTTACTAAATAATTTATTTTTAAATAAATTATGTTCAATAAAAAATAATTATGTTTATATATATACTTTTATATTAATACGGGTCTAAATACTATATAAATAATATATGTTGCATATATAATCATATGAAGTTATGGAGGTGTAGTGGAATGAGTCCCTTGTATAAGGTTTAGGGTGTGGAAGGTTGAAGGTTTGAATCTCCACAAGAGTAAGGTGTAATCCTTTCACGACCGTTTTCCAGCGACCAAACCGGCGATTAAAAAATTTAGTCGGGGAAACTTAAAAATCGACTTTTGGCGACTAAAAATTGACTTTTGGCGACTAAAAATTTAGTCGCCAAATGTGTTTTTTCTTGTAGTGAGTAGAGGACGGAGCCGGAGGAGGAAGAACTGAAAGAAGTTTACTAGGGCTTTCAAACATGAAAGTGATAGTATCACTTCCATCATCAGCTTTGATAGTGATAATATCATCGTTCACTGCCACAATTAGGTTGTCTTCTCGTCACGATACGCTTCAATTCTGATATTAGTGAAATCGTCCATGAATAAAGATGCTTTGAGCTTCACTTGATAGTGGAGAGAGAATTAGAGAAGAAGACGACAATGAACTCCAGCGATGGAGTTGGAGTTTGTCAGACACAGAAGAGCAAAGAGCAAAGAGAGAAAGAGGAAGAAAGGGAGAGATAGTTTGATTTGAGGGGATCAAATTTCTCTGTAATATATGAGTGTCAGGGGTTGAGGGACCTTAGATATCATAAAATAATATTGTGGATCTCTTCCATTATTAAAAATGGGTGCAGGACTTTAGACTAATTTTCTCTATAGTTTATTATGATTTAGATATATATGGGTGATCCAAAAAATTTTAAAATTTAAAAAATATATATATATTTAAAAAAGTAAAAAAAATATTTAAAATATTGAAAAAATTAAATATTTAAAATTAAAAAAATAAAATTTTCTTAAATATTTAAAAATAAATAAATTCAAAAAATTTCAAAATACAACTCAAAATTTTTTTCAAATCTCAAAATGTTTTTCCAAACCTTTTTCAAAATCCATAATTTTTTCTTTTCAAAATTTAAAATATAACTTAAAATTCAAAATATAATTTCATACTAAAATCATAATTTTAAAATTAAATCAAAGGGAGTTAGTTTTTTGAACTGCTTTAGAATAACATGGCGTCAAAATTTGACACGTGCATGGACCAACGTATGAAGTTACCACATGCTGCAATATGGAAACAATATATGAAGTTACCAATGCCATTCAGTGCAATGCTCCCCAAAGCAACCATATATGGGATACAAATTCGCAGCACGCATGCGACTGTAAATGAGTTTTATTAAATTGAGTAGTAATTTGTTTAAATAATTTAAAATTTTATTGAGTTTAAAAAAGTATTTAAATTTGATTTATTTAAATTTTGACTGATCTTAAATAAATTATAATTAATTCATCATGAGTTGAGTTCAAATAATGTAATCTTGACTCAAATATTCTAATAGCATATTTGCTTAATTTAAATTTTTCCTTATCTACAAAATTGAGATTTCAGACATATATATATTTATTTTTATAAAAAATATAAATATAAATCTACAAAAAATTACTATTACAGTGCATCTAATCAAGTAAAAACATCTATTTAAATTTAAATCGTGACTGGAGAAGGGATGAAACATTATTAAATTTTGATTTTTTAACATAGTACTACAAGTTTATGGACTATTCATTTGGAAATATCATTGACAAAAGTATCGAGGTTTGATTCAGATGACCCTCCTTTTTCAATTGCTTGTCGACAAATCTCTCTAATTTCTCTTGCTCTTTTCGTCATCTCTTTTCTCTCAGGATTTTCTGAATTCATAAACGTTTGTACAAGTTCAGCAATTTCCTCTCTCGTCACCAACTTATCCATTTCCCTATCTTTCTTTACCTTCCACCCAATCTTCCAATCTTCCACAATAAATTTACTGATCGGAGTTTGATCCATAAGCAGAGGTAGAGTAAGGAATGGCACACCCGCAAACACACTTTCCATAGTCGAATTCCACCCGCAATGAGTCCAAAATCCCCCAATAGAAGAATGACACAACACCTTCAATTGATCACACCAAGGCACCACCTTCCCTGCGCCGCCACAAGCTCCCTTTAACCATGACGCTTTGTCACGCGCCACCCACAAGCACCGCACGCCACTATCCCGTAACCCAGCTACAATTTCATCCATTTGGGCACTTGAAATAGAGAGGAAGCTTCCCAACGAAACGTACAAAACAGAGCTCTGAGGTTGAGAGTCTAACCATTTGAGGTAGTCATGATCGGTTTGGCTAGCAATGGTGTCAGAGATAGGATGTTCAAGATTGAAGTAAGGTATGAGGGGGCCAAAAGAATAGATGGGAAATGGAAATTTGGGTTTTAAAGCATCGATGACTTGAGCTTCGAGCTCAAATATAGAGGAGAACAAGAGATATTGGGCTTTGGTGACATTGGAAATCTGATTAACAGCTTTATACAAGAGTTGGTGACCCTTCGTGTGGAAGATGGTTGGGAGGTCTGCTAATCGGATTGGAGATAGTCCAGGGATGTAGTCCACTCGCTCTTCTCCTCTCTCTATCATGCACGCACGGGATGGAAGCACATAAGTCAATTTCATCAATGTCATATAAATGGAAATAGTAATGCTTACAAAAATAAATTAATCAGAAATATGGCCTTGTTTGGTTTGTGTTTTAGAAATATTTTGAAAAAAATTCTTTACAAACAAATTTTCAAGAGTAATCAAACTAAATAAATTTTTTCAAAAAAAATTTCAAAATTTTGTTTGGTTACTTACTTTCCAAAATCACTCTCTCTCATACACATCAAATCAATCATTTTTTTTAAAACTCTCTTCCCAAAACAATTTTCCAAAACTATTTCTGAAAAAAAAGTAAACCAAACAAGTTTTTGTACTTTTTATCTCAAAAATTACTCTACAAATACAAACCAAACACACCCTGATTTTATTTATTTATTTATTTATTTTTTGGTTGTGGTTGTTGTTGTTGTAAAAATGATGTAAAAAAGTGTAATCGAACTGTAATCAAGCAAAATTGGTTCTCATGTCCAACATGTAACCAGGCCTATTATCTATGGGATCAAATATTAGAGAGTAGGCAGTTGACCGATTAGCAGTTTAATTTGGGCTAGAAACAAAAGTAGAATTGAGTGTTGTTATGGTTTTTATACTTAAATTTATATATATTAAATTTTAATTCAAATTGAAGGAGACATTTTTATTTATTCAAAATTTAGAGATACTTTATGGTAGCTTGACATCTTTTAAATTTATAGCCCAATCACTCATCAAATTTTACTTTACCTTTGCTTCGCACTCAACTTTGAAGTTAGTTTATTAACTTAATTTCTTAACAAGAAATAATTTTGTATAATGACTTTTTTTTTCCCTGTAAAATGGAAATCAAATAGAGACTTAAAATATGAACTTTGGTCATTAAAATATACTACAAATCATACCCCCCCAAAAAAAAGTTACATTCATCTTCTTTCTTTTTATTTTTTACATGAATTTTTTTTATAAAAACTCACAAAATTATTTTTAAATATTTTAATTTTTTTTATCTCATATTTTAATAATTAAAAAAAAGTTACTCTACAAACTAACCGTACACCTATATCAAATGGGGAAATTCTAAAGAGCGTGTACGCATCATAGTTGTTTGGTTAGTTTTTTTGAAGTACAATCATAATATTGAGTTATGTTATTTATCATAATTAAACTTAACATTACCTATCAAATGAAACTAGTTCTCAAAAAAAAAAATTCAAAATGAAACTTTTCATTAAATCTCTAAATTGAAATATGAATAGGAGTAATCACATTTGAAGATGTAGCGATGTAGTGCAGACAGTTATGGTATGCTTTGACGTACCTGATAATTCAACCGGGAAGTGGCCGTTCTGGACGAGGAGGTCAAAATGGTAAAATATCGAAAACACCGACGCCGGCATCGGCCAAAGGGAAGCTACCGGAATATTCCTTCTGTTCCCGACTTCAACCGCCCAGTTCAAAAAACTATCGGCTACGATGATACTCGCCGGTGTCTCTAGCCGATCGAGGAGACGCTCAAACGGCTCTTCCATTTTTGTCATGGCAGCTTCGACGAAGCCGACCATGTCGGCGGCTCGGACCAGCTCCGAGGGCAAGACGTTTGGGATTGTGCGGAATCGGATGTTGTCCGGCGTGGTGTCAGAGCCGATGAAGCCGAGCCACTCCTCGGTGACGACGAAGGAGACGAGTATGTGGCCGCTCCGGGAAGCCAGTAATTTGCAGAGGTTCATCATGGGGTTGATGTGCCCCCTTCCGGGATAAGGCATGGCCACTACGTGGCATGTGGCCATTGGTCCAACGCCTTCCGCAGCCATGAGTTGTATTGTATTGTGTGGATCTGAAAGAAAATGGAGTCTTTTTCATATGCGTGTGTATGTCTGTCTGTATATGTAGTGGACAACTTGAAACGAACCATCATGTGGGGTGGGAGATTTTTTTGGAAGGGTGGTGATTTAGACCCATTTTTTAGACCCCTTTTGACTCTCTCTCTTCTCTTATTCGTCCTCCTTTCCTGCACATCCAATCACCCCTTAACATATGGCAAAGGGGGTGAGGGGTGTCCCAAAAAGGGGTCTCAAGTATTATCCTTTTTGAAAAACTCTCGAACAAGAGTTAAGTGGAAATTAAAATTTGTGAAGAATAGAATTTATGTGACAACATGAAACTTTTGATTGATAAGAGTGAGTTTGAAATTAAATTTACAATTTTTTTTTTTTTTTTTTTGTTGATTACAATTAGAATAGAATTTTGTAGAATAGATTTAAATTATTGGAGGGTTAAAATCAATCCTTGACATCCATTTGATGGATTGCTATGGTTATTTTGTATTTCGTTTCTTTTTTTTAAGTATGATTTTGCTTACTATATATGCTGCTGTAACATTATAAATTAAATAATATTAAGAATCATAAAAAAAATATTATAAAAAATATTATAAAAATTTCTCATTTTTTAATTGGAGTGTGCGTAATATTTTATTATTTGTGTAATTTAAAAGTAAAAAACTTTTATAATTATTTTTATAATATTTTTTCATGATTCCTCACATTTTATTATTGTTTCCGTCCGGATAAATCTGACCCTTTCCTCTGTTTCCACCTAATTACTCACATTTTGTTGGTGATTAGAATTAGATTTGAATTTTGTTTTTAAAATCAGCAATACTATCATTTCTAACATCAACTTTCTGTTTGGTTGGGAAAAATGAAAAGAAAAAAGGTAACTATAATTTTATTTTTTGTTTAATTATAATAAAAAGTATAAGAAACAAAAAGTAAGAGGGAAATATAATTTCACTTTCTACCTTTTAGATTTATTTTAGCTCTTTTCTTTATCTATTTCTTAACTCATCAAACAAAACTTAAAATTCGAATTTTATGAATTTTTTCTCCTACTCTTTTTATTTTATTTTATTTTCTATTTCTCTTTTTAAATTCTCCAATTAAATATAACCTAAGTGCTACATACACATGAGAGGATAAATTATGAGTAATTATTAGACAACAAAAATAAAAATAAAATAAAAAACCAAAATTTCACAACAATACTCAAAATTCAATTAAAATGTGACCCCCACAACACTCTATGACAATGTGTGTCGTTTTGGGAACAAAATAAAAAGTCACGTTTTTTGACACGTTAATTCGAATCATGCAATGTGTAGAACTTGTCGAGTACTATATTCTTGTAAAAAATCACGTTAATCGGATATCGATAATTATGTGATCAAATCAAATTTTTGTAAGTCGTTTATTTTTTACCATTTATTTTTTTATATAAATTAATTTAAACATATAATTATCAATATTTAATCAACGTAATTTTTTGTAGCCATATAATATTCGACAAATTTTACACATTCACAATTTAAATTACTGAAAGAAAATTCATGATAAATACTTACAAACCTAATGATACCTTTCAATCCATGATTGGCCTGGAGTGCAGTCCACTAGTTAATTTTGAATACCGTGATTCCGTGAAACATTTTTCGAGGAGGGGGTCGCTTTTGACACCTCCACATGATGGGTGAGCTCAGCACTGACCTGTATCTGGGAGAAGTCATGATAATGTGACACTTTACATGTATTATAATTGGTAAAAATATATATATATATATATAGAGAGAAAAAAAAGGGACAAATTATATATACCTTCTTGAAATTTAGTAAAATTATAGATACTCTTTTGAGATTTGAGAAATTATAAATATTTCCTGAAGGTTATATTTACATAACAAATTAGAGGACAAATTGTTATGAAAATATAAATCTCAGGAGACAATTTGTTATGAAAATATAAACCTCAGAGGGGTATCTGTAATTTCCGAAACCTCGAGGGATATCTGTAATTTAGTTAAATCTCGAGAGAAGTATATGTAATTTGCCCAAAAAAAAGAGAGCAGCTTACTTCTGGTCCTTAATCAAATTAAACAGTATTGTTCAATTTATGGGAGTTTATTATGAATCTCATTTTAATAATTCAAATCGTTAAATGTGTAGAACTCGTCGAGTACTCTATGCCTATAAAAAATCACATTGATCGGATATCGATAGTTATATCATCAAATTAGTTTTGTATTTAAAAAAAAATAGACGCGCGAACAAATTAACGATTAATAAAAAACTGATAAGATGAAATAACTATGGATATCCGATCAACGTAATTTTCTACAGTTATATATCACTGGACGAGTTCTACTCATTGAACGATTTAGATTATTAAAACGAAACCTATTGTGAACCCTTACGGGCCGAATAGCATTATCTAGTCCAATTAAGCACCGGAGGCAAGTTGCTCCAAAAAAAAATATAAGATTAATGGTTTTATATTACCTGATTGAAGAATATAAGGAGCTATGGGGTTTGTAATTATCTTAGGGCATCGCCATGTGATACCCAGAACTAATTTTTCATCTCTGAGTTGATTATCACTAAAAAATAAATTAATTAATTAACTAAAAAGAAAAGAAAGGAAAGTCTTTTGTCTAAACTATCAATATAATAGTTTGATTTAATTCTCATTAAGGCTTTATTTGACAATTGATGATTTGATTTTAATTAAAAAATTAAAAAGTTAAAAAAAAAAACCTATAATTTTTATTTTACAAACTTATACACAGTGTCTTCACGTGAAATGTGCCAAATTCTATAAAAAGACATTTTTACTGTTTATTAGTGTGTCTTTAATTTATTTCGTGTTTACCCGTCATTTATGTCAAATAGGTGTATAAAGAAAATAAAATAAAATGTTTTAAAAAAAAATCTTTACAAAACCGGCTCATATGAGAGAGGTTTTTTTTTTTTTTTTTTTTTTGGTTGTAACAATCGGATACTATGCCATTGAGGTGTAGTTTGTAAGTCTCCAACTAGATCACATAAAGAAAATATATAAAAAAAAAATTGTTACGAACTAAAAAAAATAAAATCAATAATTTACAAATAAAAAAAAAACAAAAATTATTAAATATATTTCAGAATCAAAAAATTGCTTACAATATTGTCCACTTTAAGAAAATTTCAAATTTCTTATAAAAGTTTCATCCGTAAAACCAAACCAGCTGCTTACATGTGACAAATAACAATTACATATTTTTCATCCCGAAACTTGTTAACAATTTTTCTGGACATGAGAATTTTTTTCACATTACAATTTCGTTAAGTACAATATTTCTATTATTTTTTTTTTAATTAATCAACTTTTATATAGAATTTAATTATGATTTCTTGATGACCTTGGAATGCAGACTTGTACAAATAGTTTGATTGTGACTTGAAAAGAGGCCTTAAAATAAAAGACACAAATTACATTTCATGTCACTATTTTATCATAATATAAATAAAACGTATAGAAGTTGTAATCCTTCTTTTTCAAAATAATAGTCAATTATTCTATTTTTTATTGTCCCAAACTATTACACTTTTCTCAAAAATTACGAAAAAAAAAAATATTATAAACTTGTTATATTGTTCTTTTTTTTTTACATTAACAACAAATAAAGTATAGTTACGATAATTGATATTTTTAGAATTTTTTTCAAGTGCAATTATTATACTATAAAAAAAGGGTGAATTATTCATTACAAAATATTATTTTAAGACGAATATATTGATATAGGGGTCTTTTGAGAAATGGATTATAATCTACTTCTCAGATTATAATCTACTTCTCTCTCTCATAAAAAGTTAATTATAATTAATTTTTAATCAATTTTTAACTAAAAAATTTATTATAATCATCTTTTCAAAATAACGTATAAATGTTCTCAAGCTAAAGTCCATTTTTGTTCGTAATTATAAAAAATTAAATAAAAAGAGAGAAATCAACTACCAACCTGAAATGATCACTTCCAGGTTGGCAGCAGTCTGTCACATCACAAGCATGTCACGGGTTGAACACGCCAAGGCCAAAATTGTCAAGTTAGTAGGGGTGGGCGCGGGTCGGTTGCGGCCACGAAACTTTCAATCTGTCATCCGTCCACCAGATTGGTAGATTGGAGAAAATCAATCCGCATCCGTTCGCCAATCCGGTGGATGTGGATTGAACGGATTGGCGGTTTGGCGGATGGATGCGAATGGGTTTGGCGGTTTAAAATTTTATGAATTTTTAACATAGTTCAAGTTGTGCACTTCTTAAAAAAAAAAAAAAAAAAAAGTATTACAGTCAATGACTTAAAAAAGTATTATAATTTCTGCATGCCTCATCCAAAGAAAGTATTACAATTACTGCATGCCTCATCCAAATAAAGAAAGTTTGAAACTTTAGAATATTACAATCACTGCATGCCTCATCTACATATTACAATTACAGCATGCCTCATCCACATAAAGTATTACAATCTGTGGTTCTTAAAATATAAAAACAATCCAAACCACTAAAACCATGAACAGGGCAATAGTAGAGATTGTATGTCTCTGTATTGTTACATTTATATATGTTTTTGAAAACAAAAACCAACCAGCATATATCATATTTTCTATTATTACTTTTAGAGTTAAATTTAAAAACTAAAAAATATAGATAAATAACACGTTTATTTTTTTCAATTCAAAAAATATATTCAAGTTGAAAACTTTTTTTCAACAGAATATTTGAACTCTTTTTCCATTGAAAACACAAACAAAATATTTAAACAAATTGAAAACACAAAGTCTTATAAATTACAAAGGGTGCTCACAGTTTGGCGATTCGGTTGCGGCCAAAGGAATCTCAAATCCGCCATCCGTTCGCCAAATTGGCGGATTTGAGAAAATCAATCCGTAACCGTCCGCTCGTCATCACGCATCCGTCCAAAATGCGACGGATCGGTTCGGTTCGGTTGGTTTTGGCGAATCAGTATATCCGTTGCTCACCCCTACAAGTTAGTGACTTTTTTTTTTTTTATATTCCTTCTTTTCGGGAGCCTCTATTTGCACACATCATTTACCCTCTTTACACACACTTAATGAATTTTTTTTTATTATATTTCAGTCCTAAAATGAAACTACCAAAATAACCTTCCTCTTCTCCCCCAACCCCTGTCTCTTTCAGTCTAAAAACCTAACCCTAACCCTAACCTTAACCCTAACCATCAGTCACCACCATCCTCCATGGCCGCCGCCTCTCTTTTCCTCCATCACCGCCGCTACCTCTTCCTCCACCACTGTAACTCCCTTTCATCTGCGAACCCATTGCCTTCCCGCTTCTCTTTCCCACCACGTCGGGCATCGTGGAATCGCCTCATTTTTTTACCATTCGGACTACCAGTGTCGAAGGAATCGTCTCCGTTCGGAAATCAACCACCGAACCAATGAATTTGGTTCGACTATCACCATCCGAACAAAACACATTGGTTCGACCATCAACATCCGAATCCCTTTTCGTTTGCGAGTCACCGTCGCCATTCGTTTGCAAGTCGTCGTCGCCTTCCTTTTCGAGACTGAGATGAGAGAGAGAGAGAGAGAGAGAGAGAGAGAGAGAGAGAGAGGGGTCGCGGTACGTCGCCAATGCTGCGTCACCGCCGGCAAGGTGGTTGCTGCCTAGGGTTAGGGTTAGGGTGGAAGAAGGTGTATGGATTGGGAGTGTGTGTATGGGGATACAACTGGAATAAAATTGTGTATGTTGAGTAAATTTTTTTTTTTTTTGGTGTGTGAATTAAGAAAGATGTGTAAAAAGAGGAATGTGTGTGTGTAAATAGAACCTCCTCTTCTTTTCGTATCTTTTTATAAAAAGTTAAAAGATTCCTCTTAAACATATTAGTTTTTTTTTTTTTTTTATATCACATTTTAGTCAAAAAATTATTAAAATGACATGTTGCCAAATGAGGCCTAAGTCTTATTGAAAGTTAGTCATAATAAAATCATCACTAAAAATTGACAATTAATGATTTTTTTTTTTTTTAATTTTTATAAATTATCACTAAAACTTATAATTAATAACGTTTTTCTGTGATGAATTTTTAAATTATTACTAAAATTAAAAATTAATAACATTTTTTTGAAACGATTTTTTTAAACTATGGGTGTGTTTGTTTTGAAAGATTAGGGTGTGGGATTGGACTATTAGTCCCACCGGACTAATAATCCATTGTTTGTTTGAAAATTTTTGCTCCGGACTATTAGTCCCACAAATATGGGACTATCCTATCCCATGGGAGGGGGTGAGATTATTTCCATGGGATTGGTATCCCATGGGATTAGGCTCTAAAATATCCATTTTACCCCATGCTATTACTTAGTAAACAATTAGAAAATGGTAAAATAGTCTTTTGAATATTTATAAATTATTTTTTTAGTGTTGTTAATTTAAAATTATATATTAAATAAAAAATTTAAATTATAAATTATAAATTATAAATTATAAATTAAATTTAATTAAAAATAATAAATTAAAAATTATGGCCTTATAAATTAAATTTTTTTAGTGTTGTTAAAAAATTAAATTTACATATTAAATAAAATTATTTTTTTAGTGTTGTTAATTTAAAATTATATATTAAATAAAAAATATAAATTATAAATTAAATTTATTTAAAAATAATAAATTATAAATTATGGCCTTATAAATTAAATTTTTTTAGTGTTGTTGAAAATTTAATTTATATATTAAATATAATTATTTTTTATTGTCGTTAATTTAAAATTATATATTAAATAAAAAATATAAATTATAAATTATAAATTTAATTTAATTGAAAATAATAAATTAAAAATTATGGCCTTATAAATTAAATTTTTTTAGTGTTGTTAAATTATAAATTATAGATTACAAATTTAAAATTACATATTAAATAAAAATTATAAATTACAAAAGTAAAATAGTCTTTTGAACATTTATCATTATCTAGTCCGTCTAACCAAACATTGGATTCACTAAAAATAATGCAATCCAGACATCTAATCCCATGACTAAACAAACATAGGATACAAATCCAATCCAACTAGATAGTCCGGGAACAATGTATCTCGAGA